>CAJNDS010000402.1:0-175724 GCA_905221605.1 Symbiodinium natans | reverse complement strand
CCTCTTTTTGTGTCTCCAAATCCACACACCTTTTACCACCCGCACAACCAGCAGAACCCAGCCGACATACACGCAAATGCATACCACCCACTCAAGCCACTTTGCACCACATAATGACACACACCACACTCCATGACACACACGACTCGGCCAAAACGCCGAAACCACAACACACCACACCCATTCACAATGAAAAAAAAAAACGAGGTAAACACACACAGACACCACTGCAAGGTCACTGTTTTTTTATTTGGTGTACTTCTGAGACTCCATGCCTTACCACCCTTTGCCCACACACTGACACTTTCCTGCACACTCCAACCCACTTTGCAACCACAAATGCTTACACACACACACACACACATCCACAACACTCTGCACATGTACACTCAGAAAAACAGCCGAAACCACAACATGTGATGTCTTTAAGTTCCAATTGCAATGTTTTATCTGTTTGTCTTTTTTTTGGTTCAGGACGGTTTCTCGAAACCCTCTCTTTCCAAAGGCTTGCAACTCAACCGAGAGATCATCCCGACAAAAAACAGAGAAAACATTGAACAAAAGCAAAAGAACAATTCTGTTCACACGGGCGAAGGCAATTTGAACTGAAAAAAAAAAACAAAAAGTGTTGCTGTGTCTGAATCTGCTGCTAAATCTGAAGAAAATTGTCTAAGTTTCACGACTCTGGCTTTTTTCCAGTTTTTTATCGATTTATCCAAAGTTCAGAAAGAAAAACCCATGTTTTTGCAGTTCCTGCTAACATTGAAAAAAACAATCACACTGACCTCTCATCATGGCCAGAACGACTTGTAAGAGTCGCCCAGCCTCGATTTCCATTCCATTCGACTTTTTTTGACAAAGCTTCAACTGCGTTCTCTTGTCTTTGCTTGTCCCAAAATGGCCAAACAGACATCAAGGCACACTGAAATTTGACAGAAGATCGAGCAGAAGAAACTCTGCTTTTCTTTCAGGCTGGGTGCCCTCAATTCTTTGTCTTTCGTTTTGGTTGCGTGTTGCAATTCTTCCCTGGATTCAGCACCATTCAACGAATTTTCAAAATTTCTGAAGTCTCCAAAAATGTGAAAAAACCCTCAAAATCAACACTTGATCAGTTAAATTTGTTGAATTTACTCTGGTGTTTCGCTCGCTTCGCTCGCACTTATTCACATTCTGGAAATACACTTTGCAATTTTCAAGCGGTTTGGCTTGGGCGTCGCGCGCAACCTTGACAAATCAACACCACGGTTAAACTCGTCTCGTCCTGCAGTTGATTTCTGTCCAAACGGCACTGTCAGAGGCTCCACAGTTAGAGAAAGTTCCGGTTCACACTTTGCCGCCTTGCTGCCTGCTGTTCTAATTTTGGGGGAAGACTGACACAAGACTTAGACTGGAACCGACTGAGAGGCTTATTTGTTTTACTCAACGAGGAGCTGTGAAAGCCAGATCTGGCTTCCCGTGTGTGAAAAAAACGCCGCAACTGGGCCCAAAAATGGCTCCCAAACTTGGGTTCCAATTTGAGGCTTCAACCTGGGTGGCCTTGTGTGTTCACACAGGAAATCCAAAATCTAAGGCCCGTTTTCGGTGCCCAGAATTGAGCTGCTTTTGGAACCCATTTGGGGTCAATAATATTTTTAATCAACTCACAGACAAACAAGTTTTTTCTATTCGATACTGTTTGCATCAACACTTAAGAAAACAAAAACGCCGTGCGTGTTCTTGGCTTGCTAAACTTGTCTTTAGCTGGCATTCAAGACAAAGCAGTCTTGCATTGTTCGCCTGCGATCTTTCTCGCACTGTGGAGGTCACTTCGGCTTCCTACCTTTTGGAGTTGATTTCTTGCCCTCTTTTTGTGTCTCCAAATCCACACACCTTTTACCACCCGCACAACCAGCAGAACCCAGCCGACATACACGCAAATGCATACCACCCACTCAAGCCACTTTGCACCACATAATGACACACACCACACTCCATGACACACACGACTCGGCCAAAACGCCGAAACCACAACACACCACACCCATTCACAATGAAAAAAAAAAACGAGGTACACACACACAGACACCACTGCAAGGTCACTGTGTTTTTATTTGGGGTACTTCTGAGGACTCCATGCCTTACACCCTTGCCCACACACTGGACACTTCCTGCACACTCCAAACCACTTTGCAAACAACAATGCTTACACACACACACACATCACAACACTTGCACATGTACACTAAGGAAAAAACAGCCGAAACCACAACATGTGATGTCTTTAAGTTCCAATTGCAATGTTTTATCTGTTTGTCTTTTTTTTGGTTCAGGACGGTTTCTCGAAACCCTCTCTTTCCAAAGGCTTGCAACTCAACCGAGAGATCATCCCGACAAAAAACAGAGAAAACATTGAACAAAAGCAAAAGAACAATTCTGTTCACACGGGCGAAGGCAATTTGAACTGAAAAAAAAAAAACAAAAAGTGTTGCTGTGTCTGAATCTGCTGCTAAATCTGAAGAAAATTGTCTAAGTTTCACGACTCTGGCTTTTTTCCAGTTTTTTATCGATTTATCCAAAGTTCAGAAAGAAAAACCCATGTTTTTGCATTTCCTGCTAATTGAAAAAAACAATCACACTGACCTCTCATCATGACCAGAACGACTTGTAAGAGTCGCCCTCGACTTTTTTTGACAAAGCTTCAACTGCGTTCTCTTGTCTTTGCTTGTCCCAAAATCTGGCCAAACAGACATCAAGGCACACTGAAATTTTGACAGAAGATCGAGTAGAAGAAACTCTGCTTTTCTTTCAGGCTGGGTGCTCTCAATTTTGTCTTTTCGTTTTGGTTGCGTGTTGCAATTCCCTAGATTCAGCACCATTCAACGAATTTTCAAAATTTCTAAAGTCTCCAAAAATGTGAAAAAACCCTCAAAATCAACACTTGATCAGTTAAATTTGTTGAATTTACTCTGGTGTTTCGCTCGCTTCGCTCGCACTTATTCACATTCTGGTAATACACTTTGCAATTCTCAAGTGGTTTGGCTTGGGCGTCGCGCGCAAACGAATCAACACCACGGTTGAACTCGTCTCGTCCTGCAGTTGATTTCTGCCCAAACGGCACTGTCAGAGGCTTTTAAAAACACTTGTTTCAAAGCATTGAACTTTTCCAAGCTGCAGTTTCCACCGATGTTGAGTCTGCACCCTTCTTTTCTTCTCTTCTGCCTTCAGGCCTTGCACCAAAACCTGGAGAATCTGAAACCCAAGATGAGGGGCAGCAAAATTGATCGAAAAGGTAGGGAAGCTCCAGTGACCTCCACAGTTAGAGAAAGTTCCGGTTCCAAACAAGTTCACACTTTGCCGCCTTGCTGCCTGCTGTTCTAATTTTGGGGGAAGACTGACACAAGACTTAGACTGGAACCGACTGAGAGGCTTATTTGTTTTACTCGCAACGAGGAGCTGTGAAAGCCAGATCTGGCTTCCCGTGTGTGAAAAAAACGCCGCAACTGGGCCCAAAAATGGCTCCCAAACTTGGGGTCCAATTTGAGGCTCCAACCTGGGTGGCCTTGTGTGTTCACACAGGAAATCCAAAATCTAAGGCCCGTTTTCGGTGCCCAGAATTGAGCTGCTTTTGGAACCCATTTGGGGTCAATAATATTAAAATCAACTCACAGACAAACAAGATTTTTTCTATTCGATACTGTTTGCATCAACACTTAAGAAAACAAAAAACGCCGTGCGTGTTCTTGGCTTGCTAAACTTGTCTTTAGCTGGCATTCAAGACAAAGCAGTCTTGCATTGTTCGCCTGCGATCTTTCTCGCACTGTGGAGGTCACTTCGGCTTCCTACCTTTTGGAGTTGATTTCTTGCCCTCTTTTTGTGTCTCCAAATCCACACACCTTTGACCACCCGTACAACCAGCAGAACCCAGCCGACATACACGCAAATGCATACCACCCACTCAAGCCACTTTGCACCACATAATGACACACACCACACTCCATGACACACACGACTCGGCCAAAACGCCGAAACCACAACACACCACACCCATTCACAATGAAAAAAAAAACGAGGTAAACACATACAGACACCACTGCAAGGTCACTGTTTTTTTATTTGGTGTACTTCTGAGACTCCATGCCTTACCACCCTTTGCCCACACACTGACACTTTCCTGCACACTCCAACCCACTTTGCAACCACAAATGCTTACACACACACACACACACACACACACATCCACAACACTCTGCACATGTACACTCAGAAAAACAGCCGAAACCACAACATGTGATGTCTTTAAGTTCCAATTGCAATGTTTTATCTGTTTGTCTTTTTTTTGGTTCAGGACGGTTTCTCGAAACCCTCTCTTTCCAAAGGCTTGCAACTCAACCGAGAGATCATCCCGACAAAAAACAGAGAAAACATTGAACAAAAGCAAAAGAACAATTCTGTTCACACGGGCGAAGGCAATTTGAACTGAAAAAAAAAACAAAAAGTGTTGCTGTGTCTGAATCTGCTGCTAAATCTGAAGAAAATTGTCTAAGTTTCACGACTCTGGCTTTTTTCCAGTTTTTTATCGATTTATCCAAAGTTCAGAAAGAAAAACCCATGTTTTTGCAGTTCCTGCTAATTGAAAAAAACAATCACACTGACCTCTCATCATGACCAGAACGACTTGTAAGAGTCGCCCTCGACTTTTTTTGACAAAGCTTCAACTGCGTTCTCTTGTCTTTGCTTGTCCCAAAATCTGGCCAAACAGACATCAAGGCACACTGAAATTTTGACAGAAGATCGAGTAGAAGAAACTCTGCTTTTCTTTCAGGCTGGGTGCTCTCAATTTTGTCTTTTCGTTTTGGTTGCGTGTTGCAATTCCCTGGATTCAGCACCATTCAACGAATTTTCAAAATTTCTAAAGTCTCCAAAAATGTGAAAAAACCCTCAAAATCAACACTTGATCAGTTAAATTTGTTGAATTTACTCTGGTGTTTCGCTCGCTTCGCTCGCACTTATTCACATTCTGGAAATACACTTTGCAATTTTCAAGCGGTTTGGCTTGGGCGTCGCGCGCAACCTTGACAAATCAACACCACGGTTAAACTCGTCTCGTCCTGCAGTTGATTTCTGTCCAAACGGCACTGTCAGAGGCTTTTAAAAACACTTGTTTCAAAGCATTGAACTTTTCCAAGCTGCAGTTTCCACCGATGTTGAGTCTGCACCCTTCTTTTCTTCTCTTCTGCCTTCAGGCCTTGCACCAAAACCTGGAGAATCTGAAACCCAAGATGAGGGGCAGCAAAATTGATCGAAAAGGTAGGGAAGCTCCAGTGACCTCCACAGTTAGAGAAAGTTCCGGTTCACACTTTGCCGCCTTGCTGCCTGCTGTTCTAATTTTGGGGGAAGACTGACACAAGACTTAGACTGGAACCGACTGAGAGGCTTATTTGTTTTACTCGCAACGAGGAGCTGTGAAAGCCAGATCTGGCTTCCCGTGTGTGAAAAAAACGCCGCAACTGGGCCCAAAAATGGCTCCCAAACTTGGGGTCCAATTTGAGGCTCCAACCTGGGTGGCCTTGTGTGTTCACACAGGAAATCCAAAATCTAAGGCCCGTTTTCGGTGCCCAGAATTGAGCTGCTTTTGGAACCCATTTGGGGTCAATAATATTAAAATCAACTCACAGACAAACAAGATTTTTTCTATTCGATACTGTTTGCATCAACACTTAAGAAAACAAAAAACGCCGTGCGTGTTCTTGGCTTGCTAAACTTGTCTTTAGCTGGCATTCAAGACAAAGCAGTCTTGCATTGTTCGCCTGCGATCTTTCTCGCACTGTGGAGGTCACTTCGGCTTCCTACCTTTTGGAGTTGATTTCTTGCCCTCTTTTTGTGTCTCCAAATCCACACACCTTTTACCACCCGCACAACCAGCAGAACCCAGCCGACATACACGCAAATGCATACCACCCACTCAAGCCACTTTGCACCACATAATGACACACACCACACTCCATGACACACACGACGCGGCCAAAACGCCGAAACCACAACACACCACACCCATTCACAATGAAAAAAAAAAACGAGGTAAACACATACAGACACCACTGCAAGGTCACTGTTTTTTTATTTGGTGTACTTCTGAGACTCCATGCCTTACCACCCTTTGCCCACACACTGACACTTTCCTGCACACTCCAACCCACTTTGCAACCACAAATGCTGACACACACACACATCCACAACACTCTGCACATGTACACTCAGAAAAACAGCCGAAACCACAACATGTGATGTCTTTAAGTTCCAATTGCAATGTTTTATCTGTTTGTCTTTTTTTTGGTTCCAACCGAGAGATCATCCCGACAAAAAACAGAGAAAACATTGAACAAAAGCAAAAGAACAATTCTGTTCACACGGGCGAAGGCAATTTGAACTGAAAAAAAAAACAAAAAGTGTTGCTGTGTCTGAATCTGCTGCTAAATCTGAAGAAAATTGTCTAAGTTTCACGACTCTGGCTTTTTTCCAGTTTTTTATCGATTTATCCAAAGTTCAGAAAGAAAAACCCATGTTTTTGCAGTTCCTGCTAATTGAAAAAAACAATCACACTGACCTCTCATCATGACCAGAACGACTTGTAAGAGTCGCCCTCGACTTTTTTTGACAAAGCTTCAACTGCGTTCTCTTGTCTTTGCTTGTCCCAAAATCTGGCCAAACAGACATCAAGGCACACTGAAATTTTGACAGAAGATCGAGTAGAAGAAACTCTGCTTTTCTTTCAGGCTGGGTGCTCTCAATTTTGTCTTTTCGTTTTGGTTGCGTGTTGCAATTCCCTGGATTCAGCACCATTCAACGAATTTTCAAAATTTCTTAAGTTTCCGAAAATGTTGAAAAAACCCTCAAAATCAACACTTGATCAGTTAAATTTGTTGAATTTACTCTGGTGTTTCGCTCGCTTCGCTCGCACTTATTCACATTCTGGTAATACACTTTGCAATTCTCAAGTGGTTTGGCTTGGGCGTCGCGCGCAAACGAATCAACACCACGGTTGAACTCGTCTCGTCCTGCAGTTGATTTCTGCCCAAACGGCACTGTCAGAGGCTTTTAAAAACACTTGTTTCAAAGCATTGAACTTTTCCAAGCTGCAGTTTCCACCGATGTTGACTCTGCACCCTTCTTTTCTCCTCTTCTGCCATCAGGCCTTGCACCAAAACCTGGAGAATCTGAAACCCAAGATGAGAAGCAGCAAAATTGATCGAAAAGGTAGGGAAGCTCCAGTGACCTCCACAGTTAGAGAAAGTTCCGGTTCCAAACAAGTTCACACTTTGCCGCCTTGCTGCCTGCTGTTCTAATTTTGGGGGAAGACTGACACAAGACTTAGACTGGAACCGACTGAGAGGCTTATTTGTTTTACTCGCAACGAGGAGCTGTGAAAGCCAGATCTGGCTTCCCGTGTGTGAAAAAAACGCCGCAACTGGGCCCAAAAATGGCTCCCAAACTTGGGGTCCAATTTGAGGCTCCAACCTGGGTGGCCTTGTGTGTTCACACAGGAAATCCAAAATCTAAGGCCCGTTTTCGGTGCCCAGAATTGAGCTGCTTTTGGAACCCATTTGGGGTCAATAATATTAAAATCAACTCACAGACAAACAAGATTTTTTCTATTCGATACTGTTTGCATCAACACTTAAGAAAACAAAAAACGCCGTGCGTGTTCTTGGCTTGCTAAACTTGTCTTTAGCTGGCATTCAAGACAAAGCAGTCTTGCATTGTTCGCCTGCGATCTTTCTCGCACTGTGGAGGTCACTTCGGCTTCCTACCTTTTGGAGTTGATTTCTTGCCCTCTTTTTGTGTCTCCAAATCCACACACCTTTTACCACCCGTACAACCAGCAGAACCCAGCCGACATACACGCAAATGCATACCACCCACTCAAGCCACTTTGCACCACATAATGACACACACCACACTCCATGACACACACGACTCGGCCAAAACGCCGAAACCACAACACACCACACCCATTCACAATGAAAAAAAAAACGAGGTAAACACATACAGACACCACTGCAAGGTCACTGTTTTTTTATTTGGTGTACTTCTGAGACTCCATGCCTTACCACCCTTTGCCCACACACTGACACTTTCCTGCACACTCCAACCCACTTTGCAACCACAAATGCTTACACACACACACACATCCACAACACTCTGCACATGTACACTCAGAAAAACAGCCGAAACCACAACATGTGATGTCTTTAAGTTCCAATTGCAATGTTTTATCTGTTTGTCTTTTTTTTGGTTCAGGACGGTTTCTCGAAACCCTCTCTTTCCAAAGGCTTGCAACTCAACCGAGAGATCATCCCGACAAAAAACAGAGAAAACATTGAACAAAAGCAAAAGAACAATTCTGTTCACACGGGCGAAGGCAATTTGAACTGAAAAAAAAAAACAAAAAGTGTTGCTGTGTCTGAATCTGCTGCTAAATCTGAAGAAAATTGTCTAAGTTTCACGACTCTGGTTTTTTTCCAGTTTTTTATCGATTTATCCAAAGTTCAGAAAGAAAAACCCATGTTTTTGCAGTTCCTGCTAACATTGAAAAAAAAAACAATCACACTGACCTCTCATCATGACCAGAACGACTTGTAAGAGTCGATTTCCCCATTCGACTTTTTTTGACAAAGCTTCAACTGCGTTCTCTTGTCTTTGCTTGTCCCAAAATCTGGCCAAACAGACATCAAGGCACACTGAAATTTTGACAGAAGATCGAGTAGAAGAAACTCTGCTTTTCTTTCAGGCTGGGTGCTCTCAATTTTGTCTTTTCGTTTTGGTTGCGTGTTGCAATTCCCTGGATTCAGCACCATTCAACGAATTTTCAAAATTTCTAAAGTCTCCAAAAATGTGAAAAAACCCTCAAAATCAACACTTGATCAGTTAAATTTGTTGAATTTACTCTGGTGTTTCGCTCGCTTCGCTCGCACTTATTCACATTCTGGTAATACACTTTGCAATTTTCAAGCGGTTTGGCTTGGGCGTCGCGCGCAACCTTTTCGAATCAACACCACGGTTGAACTCGTCTCGTCCTGTTTCTGTCCAAACGGCACTGTCAGAGGCTTTTAAAAACACTTGTTTCAAAGCATTGAACTTTTCCAAGCTGCAGTTTCCACCGATGTTGACTCTGCACCCTTCTTTTCTCCTCTTCTGCCTTCAGGCCTTGCACCAAAACCTGGAGAATCTGAAACCCAAGATGGGGCAGCAAAATTGATCGAAAAGGTAGCTCCAGTGACCTCCACAGTTAGAGAAAGTTCCGGTTCAAACAAGTTCACACTTTGCCGCCCTGCTTGTTCTAGTTTTGGGGGAAGACTGACACAAGACTTAGACTGGAACCGACTAAGAGGCTTATTTGTGTTACTCGCAACGAGGAAGCTGTGAAAGCCAGATCTGGCTTCCCGTATGTGAAAAACGCCGCAACTGGGCCCAAAAATGGCCCTCCTAAACTTGGGTTCCAATTTGAGGCTCCAACCTGGGTGGCCTTGTATGTTCACACAGGAAATCCAAAATCTAGGACCCGTTTTCGGTGCGCCAGAATTGAACTGCTTTTGGAACCCTTGAGTTCAATAACAATTGAAATCAAACCCATTTGGGGTCAATAATATTAAAATCAACTCACAGACAAACAAGATTTTTTCTATTCGATACTGTTTGCATCAACACTTAAGAAAACAAAAAACGCCGTGCGTGTTCTTGGCTTGCTAAACTTGTCTTTAGCTGGCATTCAAGACAAAGCAGTCTTGCATTGTTCGCCTGCGATCTTTCTCGCACTGTGGAGGTCACTTCGGCTTCCTACCTTTTGGAGTTGATTTCTTGCCCTCTTTTTGTGTCTCCAAATCCACACACCTTTTACCACCCGTACAACCAGCAGAACCCAGCCGACATACACGCAAATGCATACCACCCACTCAAGCCACTTTGCACCACATAATGACACACACCACACTCCATGACACACACGACTCGGCCAAAACGCCGAAACCACAACACACCACACCCATTCACACTGAAAAAAAAAACGAGGACACATCATACAGACTATCACTGCAAGGTCACTTGTTTATTTGGTGTACTTCTGAGACTCCATGCCTTACCACCCTTTGCCCACACACTGACACTTTCCTGCACACTCCAACCCACTTTGCAACCACAAATGCTTACACACACACACATCCACAACACTCTGCACATGTACACTCAGAAAAACAGCCGAAACCACAACATGTGATGTCTTTAAGTTCCAATTGCAATGTTTTATCTGTTTGTCTTTTTTTTGCTTCAGGACGGTTTCTCGAAACCCTCTCTTTCCAAAGGCTTGCAACTCAACCGAGAGATCATCCCGACAAAAAACAGAGAAAACATTGAACAAAAGCAAAAGAACAATTCTGTTCACACGGGCGAAGGCAATTTGAACTGAAAAAAAAACAAAAAGTGTTGCTGTGTCTGAATCTGCTGCTAAATCTGAAGAAAATTGTCTAAGTTTCACGACTCTGGCTTTTTTCCAGTTTTTTATCGATTTATCCAAAGTTCAGAAAGAAAAACCCATGTTTTTGCAGTTCCTGCTAATTGAAAAAAACAATCACACTGACCTCTCATCATGACCAGAACGACTTGTAAGAGTCGCCCTCGACTTTTTTTGACAAAGCTTCAACTGCGTTCTCTTGTCTTTGCTTGTCCCAAAATCTGGCCAAACAGACATCAAGGCACACTGAAATTTTGACAGAAGATCGAGTAGAAGAAACTCTGCTTTTCTTTCAGGCTGGGTGCTCTCAATTTTGTCTTTTCGTTTTGGTTGCGTGTTGCAATTCCCTGGATTCAGCACCATTCAACGAATTTTCAAAATTTCTAAAGTCTCCAAAAATGTGAAAAAACCCTCAAAATCAACACTTGATCAGTTAAATTTGTTGAATTTACTCTGGTGTTTCGCTCGCTTCGCTCGCACTTATTCACATTCTGGAAATACACTTTGCAATTTTCAAGCGGTTTGGCTTGGGCGTCGCGCGCAACCTTGACAAATCAACACCACGGTTAAACTCGTCTCGTCCTGCAGTTGATTTCTGTCCAAACGGCACTGTCAGAGGCTTTTAAAAACACTTGTTTCAAAGCATTGAACTTTTCCAAGCTGCAGTTTCCACCGATGTTGAGTCTGCACCCTTCTTTTCTTCTCTTCTGCCTTCAGGCCTTGCACCAAAACCTGGAGAATCTGAAACCCAAGATGAGGGGCAGCAAAATTGATCGAAAAGGTAGGGAAGCTCCAGTGACCTCCACAGTTAGAGAAAGTTCCGGTTCACACTTTGCCGCCTTGCTGCCTGCTGTTCTAATTTTGGGGGAAGACTGACACAAGACTTAGACTGGAACCGACTGAGAGGCTTATTTGTTTTACTCGCAACGAGGAGCTGTGAAAGCCAGATCTGGCTTCCCGTGTGTGAAAAAAACGCCGCAACTGGGCCCAAAAATGGCTCCCAAACTTGGGGTCCAATTTGAGGCTCCAACCTGGGTGGCCTTGTGTGTTCACACAGGAAATCCAAAATCTAAGGCCCGTTTTCGGTGCCCAGAATTGAGCTGCTTTTGGAACCCATTTGGGGTCAATAATATTTTTAATCAACTCACAGACAAACAAGTTTTTTCTATTCGATACTGTTTGCATCAACACTTAAGAAAACAAAAACGCCGTGCGTGTTCTTGGCTTGCTAAACTTGTCTTTAGCTGGCATTCAAGACAAAGCAGTCTTGCATTGTTCGCCTGCGATCTTTCTCGCACTGTGGAGGTCACTTCGGCTTCCTACCTTTTGGAGTTGATTTCTTGCCCTCTTTTTGTGTCTCCAAATCCACACACCTTTTACCACCCGCACAACCAGCAGAACCCAGCCGACATACACGCAAATGCATACCACCCACTCAAGCCACTTTGCACCACATAATGACACACACCACACTCCATGACACACACGACTCGGCCAAAACGCCGAAACCACAACACACCACACCCATTCACAATGAAAAAAAAAACGAGGTAAACACATACAGACACCACTGCAAGGTCACTGTTTTTTTATTTGGTGTACTTCTGAGACTCCATGCCTTACCACCCTTTGCCCACACACTGACACTTTCCTGCACACTCCAACCCACTTTGCAACCACAAATGCTTACACACACACACACATCCACAACACTCTGCACATGTACACTCAGAAAAACAGCCGAAACCACAACATGTGATGTCTTTAAGTTCCAATTGCAATGTTTTATCTGTTTGTCTTTTTTTTGGTTCAGGACGGTTTCTCGAAACCCTCTCTTTCCAAAGGCTTGCAACTCAACCGAGAGATCATCCCGACAAAAAACAGAGAAAACATTGAACAAAAGCAAAAGAACAATTCTGTTCACACGGGCGAAGGCAATTTGAACTGAAAAAAAAAACAAAAAGTGTTGCTGTGTCTGAATCTGCTGCTAAATCTGAAGAAAATTGTCTAAGTTTCACGACTCTGGCTTTTTTCCAGTTTTTTATCGATTTATCCAAAGTTCAGAAAGAAAAACCCATGTTTTTGCAGTTCCTGCTAATTGAAAAAAACAATCACACTGACCTCTCATCATGACCAGAACGACTTGTAAGAGTCGCCCTCGACTTTTTTTGACAAAGCTTCAACTGCGTTCTCTTGTCTTTGCTTGTCCCAAAATCTGGCCAAACAGACATCAAGGCACACTGAAATTTTGACAGAAGATCGAGTAGAAGAAACTCTGCTTTTCTTTCAGGCTGGGTGCTCTCAATTTTGTCTTTTCGTTTTGGTTGCGTGTTGCAATTCCCTGGATTCAGCACCATTCAACGAATTTTCAAAATTTCTAAAGTCTCCAAAAATGTGAAAAAACCCTCAAAATCAACACTTGATCAGTTAAATTTGTTGAATTTACTCTGGTGTTTCGCTCGCTTCGCTCGCACTTATTCACATTCTGGAAATACACTTTGCAATTTTCAAGCGGTTTGGCTTGGGCGTCGCGCGCAACCTTGACAAATCAACACCACGGTTAAACTCGTCTCGTCCTGCAGTTGATTTCTGTCCAAACGGCACTGTCAGAGGCTTTTAAAAACACTTGTTTCAAAGCATTGAACTTTTCCAAGCTGCAGTTTCCACCGATGTTGAGTCTGCACCCTTCTTTTCTTCTCTTCTGCCTTCAGGCCTTGCACCAAAACCTGGAGAATCTGAAACCCAAGATGAGGGGCAGCAAAATTGATCGAAAAGGTAGGGAAGCTCCAGTGACCTCCACAGTTAGAGAAAGTTCCGGTTCCAAACAAGTTCACACTTTGCCGCCTTGCTGCCTGCTGTTCTAATTTTGGGGGAAGACTGACACAAGACTTAGACTGGAACCGACTGAGAGGCTTATTTGTTTTACTCGCAACGAGGAGCTGTGAAAGCCAGATCTGGCTTCCCGTGTGTGAAAAAAACGCCGCAACTGGGCCCAAAAATGGCTCCCAAACTTGGGGTCCAATTTGAGGCTCCAACCTGGGTGGCCTTGTGTGTTCACACAGGAAATCCAAAATCTAAGGCCCGTTTTCGGTGCCCAGAATTGAGCTGCTTTTGGAACCCATTTGGGGTCAATAATATTAAAATCAACTCACAGACAAACAAGATTTTTTCTATTCGATACTGTTTGCATCAACACTTAAGAAAACAAAAAACGCCGTGCGTGTTCTTGGCTTGCTAAACTTGTCTTTAGCTGGCATTCAAGACAAAGCAGTCTTGCATTGTTCGCCTGCGATCTTTCTCGCACTGTGGAGGTCACTTCGGCTTCCTACCTTTTGGAGTTGATTTCTTGCCCTCTTTTTGTGTCTCCAAATCCACACACCTTTGACCACCCGTACAACCAGCAGAACCCAGCCGACATACACGCAAATGCATACCACCCACTCAAGCCACTTTGCACCACATAATGACACACACCACACTCCATGACACACACGACGCGGCCAAAACGCCGAAACCACAACACACCACACCCATTCACAATGAAAAAAAAAACGAGGTAAACACATACAGACACCACTGCAAGGTCACTGTTTTTTTATTTGGTGTACTTCTGAGACTCCATGCCTTACCACCCTTTGCCCACACACTGACACTTTCCTGCACACTCCAACCCACTTTGCAACCACAAATGCTTACACACACACACACATCCACAACACTCTGCACATGTACACTCAGAAAAACAGCCGAAACCACAACATGTGATGTCTTTAAGTTCCAATTGCAATGTTTTATCTGTTTGTCTTTTTTTTGGTTCAGGACGGTTTCTCGAAACCCTCTCTTTCCAAAGGCTTGCAACTCAACCGAGAGATCATCCCGACAAAAAACAGAGAAAACATTGAACAAAAGCAAAAGAACAATTCTGTTCACACGGGCGAAGGCAATTTGAACTGAAAAAAAAAAACAAAAAGTGTTGCTGTGTCTGAATCTGCTGCTAAATCTGAAGAAAATTGTCTAAGTTTCACGACTCTGGCTTTTTCCAGTTTTTTATCGATTTATCCAAAGTTCAGAAAGAAAAACCCATGTTTTTGCAGTTCCTGCTAACATTGAAAAAAACAATCACACTGACCTCTCATCATGGCCAGAACGACTTGTAGAGTCGCCCAGCCTCGATTTCCATTCCATTCGACTTTTTTTGACAAAGCTTCAACTGCGTTCTCTTGTCTTTGCTTGTCCCAAAATGGCCAAACAGACATCAAGGCACACTGAAATTTTGACAGAAGATCGAGCAGAAGAAACTCTGCTTTTCTTTCAGGCTGGGTGCCCTCAATTCTTTGTCTTTCGTTTTGGTTGCGTGTTGCAATTCCCTGGATTCAGCACCATTCAACGAATTTTCAAAATTTCTGAAGTCTCCAAAAATGTGAAAAAACCCTCAAAATCAACACTTGATCAGTTAAATTTGTTGAATTTACTCTGGTGTTTCGCTCGCTTCGCTCGCACTTATTCACATTCTGGAAATACACTTTGCAATTTTCAAGCGGTTTGGCTTGGGCGTCGCGCGCAACCTTGACAAATCAACACCACGGTTAAACTCGTCTCGTCCTGCAGTTGATTTCTGTCCAAACGGCACTGTCAGAGGCTTTTAAAAACACTTGTTTCAAAGCATTGAACTTTTCCAAGCTGCAGTTTCCACCGATGTTGAGTCTGCACCCTTCTTTTCTTCTCTTCTGCCTTCAGGCCTTGCACCAAAACCTGGAGAATCTGAAACCCAAGATGAGGGGCAGCAAAATTGATCGAAAAGGTAGGGAAGCTCCAGTGACCTCCACAGTTAGAGAAAGTTCCGGTTCACACTTTGCCGCCTTGCTGCCTGCTGTTCTAATTTTGGGGGAAGACTGACACAAGACTTAGACTGGAACCGACTGAGAGGCTTATTTGTTTTACTCGCAACGAGGAGCTGTGAAAGCCAGATCTGGCTTCCCGTGTGTGAAAAAAACGCCGCAACTGGGCCCAAAAATGGCTCCCAAACTTGGGGTCCAATTTGAGGCTCCAACCTGGGTGGCCTTGTGTGTTCACACAGGAAATCCAAAATCTAAGGCCCGTTTTCGGTGCCCAGAATTGAGCTGCTTTTGGAACCCATTTGGGGTCAATAATATTAAAATCAACTCACAGACAAACAAGATTTTTTCTATTCGATACTGTTTGCATCAACACTTAAGAAAACAAAAAACGCCGTGCGTGTTCTTGGCTTGCTAAACTTGTCTTTAGCTGGCATTCAAGACAAAGCAGTCTTGCATTGTTCGCCTGCGATCTTTCTCGCACTGTGGAGGTCACTTCGGCTTCCTACCTTTTGGAGTTGATTTCTTGCCCTCTTTTTGTGTCTCCAAATCCACACACCTTTTACCACCCGTACAACCAGCAGAACCCAGCCGACATACACGCAAATGCATACCACCCACTCAAGCCACTTTGCACCACATAATGACACACACCACACTCCATGACACACACGACTCGGCCAAAACGCCGAAACCACAACACACCACACCCATTCACAATGAAAAAAAAAACGAGGTAAACACATACAGACACCACTGCAAGGTCACTGTTTTTTTATTTGGTGTACTTCTGAGACTCCATGCCTTACCACCCTTTGCCCACACACTGACACTTTCCTGCACACTCCAACCCACTTTGCAACCACAAATGCTGACACACACACACACATCCACAACACTCTGCACATGTACACTCAGAAAAACAGCCGAAACCACAACATGTGATGTCTTTAAGTTCCAATTGCAATGTTTTATCTGTTTGTCTTTTTTTTGGTTCAGGACGGTTTCTCGAAACCCTCTCTTTCCAAAGGCTTGCAACTCAACCGAGAGATCATCCCGACAAAAAACAGAGAAAACATTGAACAAAAGCAAAAGAACAATTCTGTTCACACGGGCGAAGGCAATTTGAACTGAAAAAAAAAACAAAAAGTGTTGCTGTGTCTGAATCTGCTGCTAAATCTGAAGAAAATTGTCTAAGTTTCACGACTCTGGCTTTTTTCCAGTTTTTTATCGATTTATCCAAAGTTCAGAAAGAAAAACCCATAGTTTTGCAGTTCCTGCTAATTGAAAAAAACAATCACACTGACCTCTCATCATGACCAGAACGACTTGTAAGAGTCGCCCTCGACTTTTTTTGACAAAGCTTCAACTGCGTTCTCTTGTCTTTGCTTGTCCCAAAATCTGGCCAAACAGACATCAAGGCACACTGAAATTTTGACAGAAGATCGAGTAGAAGAAACTCTGCTTTTCTTTCAGGCTGGGTGCTCTCAATTTTGTCTTTTCGTTTTGGTTGCGTGTTGCAATTCCCTAGATTCAGCACCATTCAACGAATTTTCAAAATTTCTAAAGTCTCCAAAAATGTGAAAAAACCCTCAAAATCAACACTTGATCAGTTAAATTTGTTGAATTTACTCTGGTGTTTCGCTCGCTTCGCTCGCACTTATTCACATTCTGGAAATACACTTTGCAATTTTCAAGCGGTTTGGCTTGGGCGTCGCGCGCAACCTTGACAAATCAACACCACGGTTAAACTCGTCTCGTCCTGCAGTTGATTTCTGTCCAAACGGCACTGTCAGAGGCTTTTAAAAACACTTGTTTCAAAGCATTGAACTTTTCCAAGCTGCAGTTTCCACCGATGTTAAGTCTGCACCCTTCTTTTCTTCTCTTCTGCCTTCAGGCCTTGCACCAAAACCTGGAGAATCTGAAACCCAAGATGAGGGGCAGCAAAATTGATCGAAAAGGTAGGGAAGCTCCAGTGACCTCCACAGTATGATGCTGCCACTGCTTATTGGGCTGCCCTCAAGGGGCTCGCAAGATCCAAGCATCCAACTAAGCAGCAACTCAACAGCTTCTGGTTCAAGCTGCAGTGCCATGGACTTCCAAGGAGCCCGAGCCCTCGGCCCTCGCTGCCGCGCTTACCACCTTCCCCTTCAGTATCGGACAAGGTGTGTGCAACATCGGCAAATACAGGACGCCATCCGGACGATGTGGCATGCAGCTCAAGCCTCAATGAAACGGCACAAAGGGGGCTCCATCCCAACTGGCAGGCCCTTAGCGATGATCCCTCACACCCACCTGATTGCATGGGTGGGACCACTGGACTGTGTTATCTGAATCGGGAGCTGTCGCTACTCAATGGCTTCCGTCCTGGGAGCCTCCAGGGAGCCTGCTGCTCTTGGCTGCGGCTTGCGGCTGCCCCACTGGCTGACCATGGAGCCTGGGCTGATCTGCAGTGCTCACACGCTTGTCGGAAGTTTCCATGGCACCCCAACCTGCCTCGGAAGAAAGGATTCGTGCAACATTGGCAGGTTAACTCTGAGGTCCACTGCTCCGCTATGTGCAAGGACTGGTGTTTTCCCCAGTGCGGAGAGCCTCTCGCTCGGAGCTCCAATGGCTGACCTCCATGGAGTACTCTGGGCTGGTCTTGCCTTGATTGTTCATCGTGTTATGTCCAAGGTAAGACTGCTCAGTCTTCCTCTGACTTCCTCCTCTGCCCCCGTCAGCCCGGTCGGTTGCTCCATTTCATTGCTATGGCCTTATGTAAACCCTTCGGCCTTGAGACCCAACAACCGCCAACTCTGGTTGCCCTGCTGCTCATCGCTGGACGAGACGACACGTAATTCACGCGCTGTCACGGAAATGTGACTCGCCCTTCTAATATCTCGGCTGAGAGCCGACTCTGGAAAGACCAATACTGCGGTGCTTTCTTCCAGACTGTAGGCACTTCTATGTGGAGAATATACACCCACTGCCATGGCAGGGAGCCATTGAGCACCTGTGCACTAACCTGGCCTTCAAGAGGGTCGGCGGCACAGCTGTTTCGCCGCTTGCTTGGCTGTAACCTGATGGCTCTGATTGGATCAAAGCAGTTACCATGGAGACCCTTGCGCTTCGGCACGCAAACGTGATGTGAGCCCTCCATCTGCTTTCCGACGTGCCTCGTGGGTTCGGGTTTGGAGAGACCTGATGCAGACTGATGCGCAGGCCAACGCGAAAGCTGTGTGGCCTTGTGTGCGATGTCTTGACTGGGGGTCTTCGGTCGCCACTTTAAACTCTGTGCTTTTAAGGGTTTGGCAACGTGCTGATGATGCTCACGGTGGAATCGGTAGCTGTAGCTACTCACGCAGTGAAGGCTTGGCCTCCTCTCTGGCCGTCTGATGAGACTTTGCTTGTGCGCGGACATCTATCCAGGTGGGCGCAGCTGCAAGCCAGGGTTGAGCGGAGGACCTTTCGCTCGGGCTGCTCCACTGGCTGACCACCATGGAGTGCCCTGGGCCGGTCTTGCCTTGATAGTTCTTGCTGTTAAGTCCCCACTGGCTGACCACCATGGGGCATACGCACGTCTTTCTTCTCCTTTGGGGAGTCTGACCTGTAACATCCCTTTGCCACTGCGGGTCTGATGTCTGTCCTTGACGATGGGTACGGGATCCTGACCATCGAGTGATGACCTCGGCTCGATTCGAATGATGTCGCACCAGTAGCTACATGATGGTGGTTTTGAGAATCTGGCAGTGTCGCAATTTGCGATTCCCCGCATGCTCTGTGCTGTATGATTGCACCGGGACTTCAACGACGACTTCGAGTACTGAGTGCGTGGGGTTACCTAGTAGTTCCGCGCCTTTGCTTGCTTTGTTTCTTCTGTTTCTTTGGTTCTCGGGTGGTTGCGTGGTGTGTTTGGTGGTGGTTTGAGCGCGCGGACTTCGTTTCACTTGTTATGTCGAGCCCAACAAGACCGGCCTACTGCGCTACTGATGTAGTAAAGAGGCGTCAGTCCAAAAAAAAAAAATGCACCGTGCAGAGTTACCCATCAGGTTCGCTTCCAGGGCGCCTAGGGGGGCAGCCTCCGAATTCTTGTAAAATTGTCGAACACCATAGGGATGATGCCTCCGCCTCTGGCGTTGCCGTTGACGGGATGATACCGGGCGTCTTTGGTGATTTTTTTTTGGACCATTGCCTCTTTACTACATCAGCAGCGGCAGTAGGCCGTTCTTAGGGATCTTAATGCGAGAGGTGAAACGGAGCAGGTGCGAAAACCAAAGCAAACACACACCAAAACAAACACAAAACACAACCACCAACCAGCAGTAACCCGAAGAACAGAGCACCAAAAGTCTACGTGTCCCCCGCGCTCAGTACTCGAAGTCGTCGCAGAAGTCCAGGTGTGATCGAGCAGCGCAGAGCATCCCCACTGGCTGACCACCATGGGGCAATGGGGCGCGTGCTGGCCTTGCTTTCCCTCTGGGATATTGGGCCACTTTGTACCTTCCCTTTTCGCCACTGCGCCTGGTACCTCACTGTGTCGGTCGGTAATTCTGCTGTCGAATTACAGCTTGCCGTGCTGACCTTCGTTGCACCAGTGGCTTCATGATGGTGTTGCCCAGTTTGACCACGTACCCAGCAGAAACAGGGGCCGCGGTCAGCAGTGCCTTCAACACTTCCCAGAGAGGGAGCCTGCGTAAAGCAGCGGCTACCGATTCCGCGGGGAAAGACTACCCGACAGTAGTCAAACCCTCACTATATCCTATAGCAGAAGGACAGCCAGCACGCGCCCCATGGTGGTCAGCCAGTGGGGACGTGACCAGCCCAGGGCACCCCATGGTGGTCAGCCAGTGGAGCAACCCCGAGCAACAGCCAACGCAACTTGCGGTTCGACTACGTATCCAAGTAGAGCCTGGGGCCGTCGTCAGAACAGTCCTCCTAGTTCCCAGGAAGGAAGCCAGCGAGTGGCAGCAGCATTACAGCAATCCAACCTTAATCCGGTCCGCAGCACTTCATTGCCATGGACCCTTCCAATCCGGGTTCTCGAACGGTACCAGAAGGAGGGCATGTCAGCACGCCTTCCTGATTTTTGGTCTGCCACGCCGACTTCTCAGCCGCAGTTGACGGATCAGTGACGGCTGTATTGCGGGACAACAGACAGGCTTGCGACAACTCCTCCTCATCGACCCTCCCACGCAGAGATACCCGTCGGGATGGGCACTCCAACATGCCGTGCCATGTTGGCTTTGGCTGAATGCCACATCGCCCGAATGGCCTCCTGAACTTGCCCATAATGCACAGCGCCTTCATTCCGGGTTTGGATGGGGAAGATGGAGAGGGCAGTTGCAAGGGCCGAGGGCTCAGGCTCCTTGGAGTTGCCATGGCAGTACAGTTTATACCAGAAACTGTTGAGGCGCTGCTTGGTTGGGTGCTTGGATCGGGTGAGCCCCTCAAGGGCGGCCCAATGGGCGGTGGCAGCATCATACCAAGCAGGCCGGGCGCGTTGGGGCCCATATCTATTCGGCGTTGTACTAAGTCCTTGCCATATTCATCCTCAAGGCCGAGTAGCCTGCTTTGGACGTTTCCCCGGGGTCCACTGGACTTTCTTCTACTATTACTACTACTACTACTACTACTATTATTATTACTACTACTACTACTACTACTACTACTACTGCTACTGTTACTGCTACTGCTACTGCTACTGCTACTGCTACTGCTACTACTACTACTACAACTACATTTCTTCTGCTATTAGTATTACTCCGATTCTTGCTTTTACTACTGTTACTCCTCCTACTACTACTACTACTACTATTACTACTACTACTATACTACTACTATACTACTACTATACTACTACTACTACTACTACTACTACTACTACTACTACTACTACTACTACTACCACTATACTACTACTACTACTTCTACTACTGCCATTATTATTAACTTTTTCTACTACTATTACTACTACTAGTACTACCACTACTACTACTACTACCACTACTTCTGCTACTGCTACTACTACTACTACTACTACTACTACTACTACTACTACTACTACTACTACTTCTCCTACTACGACTACGATTACGACTACGACTACGACGCTATTATTTCTTCTGCTATTAGTATTACTCCGATTCTTGCTTTTACTACTGTTACTCCTCCTACTACTACTACTACTACTATTACTACTACTACTATACTACTACTATACTACTACTATACTACTACTACTACTACTACTACTACTACTACTACTACTACTACCACTATACTACTACTACTACTTCTACTACTGCCATTATTATTAACTTTTTCTACTACTATTACTACTACTAGTACTACCACTACTACTACTACTACCACTACTACTACTACTACTACTACTACTACTACTACTACTACTACTTCTCCTACTACGACTACGATTACGACTACGACTACGACTACGACTACGACTACGACTACTACTATTTATTTTATTGTAGAACGCTGAGCGAGCGGGCTCTGCTCATTGCGGGCGACACGACTACTACTACTACTACTACTACTACTACTAAGTACTACTACTACTACTACTGCTACTACTACAACACTACTACTGCTACTACTACGACGACGACAACTACGACTACGACTACGACTACTACTACTACTACTACTACTACTACTACCACTACGACTATTTCGAAGACTAATATACTACTATTGTTGTTGCTACTACTACTACTACGACGACGACTATGTAGCAGTTGCAATAGCAGTAGCAGTAGCAGTAGCAGTAGCAGCAGCACTAGCAGTAGCAGCAGGAGTAGTCGCAGTAGGAGCACTTGTTCAATTGGGGCCACCGCAATAAGAAGGCAGGGTCCCGCAATAGTCGGACCACCGTTCGCGATGCACATGACGAGGGTTCCTCTTCAGGCAGGAGACGACCTTGAACGGGCATCGCGTCTCACCCGAGAGTTTGGCAGTCAGCAAGAGCTCACGCCAGCCAAGCAAACCCAGGAGCAAGTCCCTTCCAAATTCCAAACCTCTGAGCGAAGCTTCGTGGGCAAAGGAGAATGAAGTGCCATTCAAAGTCGAAAAGCACAGAGCTACCGCTAACATGAAGATCTTCAAGGACCCTGTGAGCAGCAACCAATTTGAAGAAGGTCAGACGATACGTGGAGGTGGATTATTCGTGTATTCTCTGAACCGATGTCGTTGCGTGAAAGGGGTGTGCGTGTGGAAAACCGCTGTACATGCGGGGACCGCGTCAAGCAGTCAAGCTGACGGATGGTTGCCACCAGCATAAAAGGGCGGGGATGGCAAAATCAGGTGTCTTTGCCGAAAGATTAAAGGAAAGTTCTGACGTCACATGGCCAGGGCCGAAGCGAACATTTCTTCGCAATCGTCGCAGTGGCAGCGACAGCACGAGCCGCAGTTTCAGAAACGCGCAATTTCAGAAACTAGCAGACGATGAGCCAGTAATTGAACTTGGCACCGACGCCGTGCTAAAGATATGAAATCTCAGCTGCCGAGATGCGGCACCAACAATATATTTTTTTTGGGCGCAAATCCGCCGTATGGCCAGGGACAAAGCTTCGTGCCTTCACAGACTGTACACGTGTCAAAAAAGTTTTTGCCTGTCGCGGAACACCCATGTAAGACGCATGGGATTATTCTGGTTACTGGCATTTCGTTGTTTCTTGGTTCAAGATACCATCCTTGCTTCGTGTCCAATCAGCATATGAACACGAAGACCACCGACTCTGGATCTCATTGCTTTGCCCCCACAAGGCTCGGGGGGATTCGGCGCGGGAGGCCTTACCTATGATACCATGTATCTACCACTTCATACGTTCACCTCACGTCGTACCTAGGTCTTAAATGCTAAGCTCAAAACCCCAAAACTGCAAGTAGCAGATCTATTTTTTCGGCATGTAAGACTTGCAGCTCATGGTTTAGGCAATCATGGGAGTGTCAAGGAAAAGCGTGTAGGGGTTTCGGGATTCGTCCTTGGTTCCCGGCAGTAGACCCGCGCAGAGAACGCTGGCGGCAAAAGGAAATGACCATAGAGCAACCCGGGCATGGTAATGCAGGGCTGCCCGAAAAACAAAAAAAGTCCGAAACCCATCCCGACACAAAAATGTGGTGTTTATGGACCCTGATGATTTCGGATGCG
The DNA here is from genome assembly GCA_905221605.1 of Symbiodinium natans. Taxonomy (NCBI): domain Eukaryota; class Dinophyceae; order Suessiales; family Symbiodiniaceae; genus Symbiodinium; species Symbiodinium natans. Next base: position 152,254 of record CAJNDS010000402.1, on the reverse strand, counting down.
CTTTCTCCAGGCTGCACCGCATTGGCCTCATGACCCCTCAGTTGCCCAGTTTCCGGCGCAGCTCAAGTATCCGGACTGTCACTCTAGTACTTGGCAACACAACTTTGTATCTAGGAAACGCCCATTCGTGGTCCTCTTCGGTCCACAATCAAGCTTCATGTATGACGAGAAAATTCGACAGCCACCATGCACGCAGTCCTCACGGAGCAACCGTGAGCTTTGCCAGCCTAAGGGGAAAATGTGCTTTTGTGGCATTTTCGGCTTCGGCGGTGAGGTGGCAGATGGTGTGATGTTTGCCTCGGTGGATAGTATGGCGATGCTTTTTGATCGAGACGGGGAATACTGGGCTCGGGGGCAAGCCAGCAAAACGTAGGCGTTTCACGAACCCAAAGGAGAAAAAGCGTGCACGTCTACCCTGATTATGATGTGGAAAATTTTGCAGTATGTGCGCTCATGTCCCCACTAAATGCACGGAAAATCCCACAGGCAATCCCAGACCCTAGAGAATCCTGCAAAGAGTCTTTGGTGGAGTCGCGCAAGAAACTCCCCAAAAAAACGAACGTCAAGTTGTTTAGTTCGAGGCAAGTTTTTCCGAGGTATGTACGGGGTCATTCATGATGAGTTGGACGCTCGAGTAGGAGGCTAACCATGTTTGCCTCAAACACAAAGTGATGTCTTTGATGAAGAGTCTTAGTTCGTAGTGAATCCGGCGAGATCGCTTTGTTTGTCAGTGCGCGCGCGCATTTTCTCATTCCATCACAGTACAGTTTTTGGCACGGGTTTGCAGCTCTGGTTCCCAGCGGGTCCAGGCGCATCTTTGCGCCTCTCGTGTGGGTTTCTTTCATGTCGCAAGAGATGAGATGGCCCACATTGGACATCTGTGGCGAAACCCCATGCCACATGGACACAGTGCACTACTTGCAACTGCTGCAATTCAAGGTGACCTCTGCAAATGCTTCGCAAACACAGGACTGGTTTGAAGAAGATTTGGCGACAGGTACTCTTGTTGGGGGCACATTGCTATTTGCCTCAGTGCTCCTGTTGCTGCCCATCCTGGTGCGGCAGTTAGGTGGTTTGCCGGCTGAAAATTTGCCGGCTGAGCCCCAGCAAGATGCCGCACCGCCATTGGCTTTGTTGCGTGTGACTGGTGCATTGTGCATTGGTGTCCGGTGCTCAGTTGCTCAACTCAAGCCCAGAAGCACCCCGGCATAGCAACGATGCATTTGTGTCGTGGTTTGGCAGTCTTGCAATCATGATGCTCATGTTCCACTGGCTTTTGCAACAAGTTGTTTGCTCAGGTTATGGCGAACATCACGTCAATAATTCTTACGGTGCAAACAGAGGCTGAGCAATTAACCACATCTGGTTACATTCTTGCCAGTGAATGCATTGGTGCAATTTTTGGCTTGCTGCTCTTCAAGGAGTTTGGGTTGGCTCAGCTAAAGACCGCATACAAGCTCACGGCGTTGAGCATGATGGTGGGCAATGGGCTTTATACTCTGGCATCGGTGCAATCGTTTGGTTTGCCTACTTTATTCGCCAGTCGAGTGATGACTGGTGTGGGTGCGGGAAGTATGTGCCTAGCTGAAAACCTTAAGCCTTAAGTATCTGCTTTGTTGTGTAGGCCAGCCCCTTTTTCTGTGATGGTTGAAGTTGGGTTTGCGAGGTACAATTCAGCAATGGTCATGGTGCATTTCGCCAGGGGCCAGCACAAGACACCCCATATGGTGTTGTACCAGTTTTTCGTGGCCTGTGGCGTCCTACTAGGCCCTGCTCTTGCTGCCGTCAGCTTGCTTTCGTTTCCAAGCATGGAGATCAAAGATGCTTTGGCCAACGGCATCATGGTCTTCTGGGGCGCAGGGCTGTTTGCCGCGATCATGATCTTCATTCCCGATGACATCGCAACGCTCGAAGCGGAGGCGGGTCTTCTAAAGTCTTCCGTTGAGGAGGCGAAGACGGAGTCCGCGGAGGCTTCGGCGGAGGCCTCGGCGGAGCGGCCTGTGGAGCGGCCCGCGAAGCGTGGCTTGGCGCTATTCCTCACCATGATCAGCAGCGCCGCCATCAGAATGGCTCAAAGGCCGCGAGCTTTGCGCATGTTCTTGCACATGTCCGAACGCAGGTAGTCAAGCATGCAAGAAGGTTCCTCATGACAGTAGCAGTAGGCAGAGCGTAATTTCAATGAGGCTTCTTTGGGAGAGCGGCTCCGTCATTGCTGTGGAGGAGACCTATGGCTGGGCAGCTTCGACGGCTGGCGTGATGTTTATCGTCGTGGTGGCGGTCATGGCCCTCGCACAGTATGCGTTCTCGCGTTTCCGGGCAGGCAAGTACCCAGATACCTTTTGGTTGCACACACTGGAAGTCGCGCAGCTTCTCGGAGTCTTGCTCATGTTTCAACCTTGGCAGCTTCCAGTTCCTTTGAGCGCCCTACAGTTTATGGTTGGGTCCATGGTTGCATACTCGTCGAATGCAATTTGGGCGGGTGTGCTCACTTCATTTTGTGTGAAGCGATCGCTTGTGAACTCATTCTTCAGTGCAGAGAACCTGATGGTCCTCAATCAAGCAGCGATCTTCGTTGGGATAGCAGCTGGAAGCACCATCAGCAGAGCATGCCAGGACCTTGTGCAAGGCAGCTCTGCCATCTCCAGCATGAATGCGTTGGCTTGCACGCTTCTTGTGGGGGCCCTGCTTCAGATCAACATGTCTCTCATTGCAATAAGCGAAGTTTCCCTGGACATTTTTGTAACTGTTGTCAGCTTACTGCTGGGGATCCTTATTCCGGCCGCTGCCCTCGTACCTGCTTGGGGAGGTACAGGCCCTTCCCATGTTTTCACTTGGCATATCGTATCCATGGGTATCGCATGGCCTTGTCTTGGCGTGTTGGGCTTCTGGGCCTACAAAGCTGACGCGATGAGAGAATGGGACAAGAACAGTCGGCGAACTGTTCACATGCTTTGTATGCTTCTTGTGGGCGTCCTCTCAGTTGCCGGATATGTCTTTCTCTTCCAGGCTCACCAGGAGAATGGAGAGGGCCAGTTCGGGGGCTTGGTGTTGGGACGTAACGAGTGGGCGTTGAAGCGAGGCGCGGCCCGCTTTGCTCATGTCGTGGTCGGCTACCTGGTGGTTCTGGGAGTGCTCTTGCAAGCCCCCATGGGCCTTTGGAAGCGACATGTTCTCATCAGGGACCAGGTCAAGCGTTTTACCTGGCACGGCGTCTTTGGCCAGGCACTTCTGATCGGTGGGCTAGTTGCGACGTGCATCGGCGTTTGGCTGGACATCAATGGGAAAGGTGGCTTCCCTTTGGGGTTGAAGCTTGCGGTTTCTGCGGCCTTGCCAAGCCTCGGTGCAATCGTTCTCACGCGCTCTTGATTGCGATAGGCCGATAGGCCGGACAGCACGCAACTTAATGGCTGGTGCAGCACACCAGCACCGGCACCGTTTGGCCTTTGACTGCGCAGCTTCTGGCCTGCTTTGGAAGGAAATCATTGTACATAAGCTACAAAGGCCTTGCAACTGTGTCCAACCTTTGCTATCTTTCCGATATCGATGCACGCCATGACCTTGGCCTCTTGGCCTGGTGCTCTGAAAAGTGCTTTGTGGCAATCGGCTTCGGCAGTGACGGACTTGGAGCTGAGTGCGTTCCCCTTGTGCATTGTGAGCCTTTTTGAGGATCCTTCATACTCGAACCTTTAGCAGAGAAGAGGCGTTCTGACCTTTGATATGAGCAGTTTCAGGTGCACCACGAACCATTGCGTAGACAAACAGCAAAGCAGCCGGTTGAGTGACTGGTCATGTAGCACGACGGCGTGTATGCTGTGTCAGCCAGATTATAGTGTCTTTGTTTGCAGCAGTTCAGGGTCTTGCCAGCGTGCCATTTTTGTGCCCAGCAATGGCAAAAGATGTCAGGACTTCCAGTCATTGCGGGTCTCAGCATGGAGTTGTGAAGCAGCCCTGTTTCGTCTGTAGGAACCCCGAGTTCTGGAACAAGTTTATGCAGCGGCCGGAGGCACCTCCAGTCTTCCATGCAGATGATAAGGTTTCGGGGTGTAGGATGGCGCGGCCCATTTTTGGTACGGAGTTCATTGCTTTAGCCGATGCATAAGAGTCATGCCAGCTGCAGGTGCAGGCAGCCATGCGATCCAAGCTGAAGTACGAAAGCGCCGCAGAGGCATAAAAGGGCCTGTCAGATCATGCAGGCTTCTGCCTCTGAGATCCCCTGAAAGCACCGCGGCTTGAATCGGGTGCAGGCTGCCCAGCGGACGAAGCTGGACAAACTGGAGCGCAAGCAACGGAGGCTCTCGATGAATTGAACGCTCTGCAGTAAGGGAATGCCCTCACGTGTGGCACATGGCAGGTACGAAATCATGAACGAGCTGATGAAGTGTGCAACCAACGTCAAGCACCTGATCTCACCGATGTTCCGGTGCCTTGGTCGCAGAGTACGGCATGCTGTACAACGCTTGGACATAAATGCGGACAGGCAGCAGGGAAGCGGGACATCACTATTTGTACCGGTAACAGCCGAGGCCTTTTGGCCCTTGCAAATGTGACTATGTAGTCTTTCTCTTGTCATTTTGGTAGGCAAAAGCACCAATGTTGCTCACAAGGAAGCCGTAGTTATGGTTAGAGAAGGTGTTCAGCATTAGTTGGCCATAAGTTTTTTGAACGGCATCTTGCACAGATTTGGCACCAGGTACAAGATCACACAGCAGTACCTGTGGAAGGCACGGAGTTGTCCAAGAACGTTGTAAAGTGTCGTCGTCTGCCGGGCTCTCCTTTCCATGGAGTCGACTTTTTGCTCCTTGTGTGGTATCAGAGGTGCTCTGCGAAGCCCGGAAGGAAGGTCTCCTCTTCTGCGACAAGCTCAGGCCGAAGCGTTCCCGGTTCCCTCCCGTCGCCTCCCTCCTGTTTCTCCCTGTTCCTCTTTTTTTCTCTCCGTTTTTCCTCCGGTTTTGCCCCGGTTTCCAGGCAGCCGCAGGTGTACCACAGACTTCAGGCCATCAAGGCCAGTTGCTGGCTTGGAGATCTTTTTGCAGCTGTCCTGACGCCCATCACCAGCTTGGCATCCAGGCCGAGATTACTGCTGGTCCGTATGGTGTCGCCGGCTGGCAGGCAGAAGAAGAGGCCGGCAGTGGTCCACAGTGACTGGCTCCCTGGTTCTTCCGCGCTTGTAAAGCTCTCAGGTGGAGGAGGACTTGATGGACAAGATGGTCGTGGAGGCAGATTGCATTCCTGGCGGCATTGACGGTGAGGCGGGAATCATCCTGCCCCCAGCAGTGAGCTTCCCGAATGCGCTCCAGCTGCAGCAGGCCCCAGACAGGAAGCAGGTTTTGGACAGGCGCGAGATCCAGGCGGATGCTGGAGATAGTCCGTGGAGTGAGAACGCTACCGTATTCACTTTACACTGCTGCGGAGGTTTCGGCACTGACGGGGTAAGTGTGAAAGCCCTTTATGAGCACAGGGCGTCCTGGACTTCGGCCAGAGGATTAAGTCAGAGGGCAACGAGGCTGCTGCACACCCCTTTGAGCCCACATCAATGTGGCTTCGGTGACTCAGTTTGGGATTCAGGAAGAATATGAGCCGAGGTCAGCATGAGAGTCGGTTTTGCGGGGATCGTCTGTTCGACGTCGCTTCGTTCTGAGCTGCAAGAGCCGCGAATGTCTGCTTCAGGCCTTCATGAATGAGAACTGGGAAGGGGCACTGACAAGGTATTCCGCTCCTTCCAAGTCAGTTGCTGTTCAACATTGCTAAGAGGGCCGTTGCTGGGCTTGGTCTGGAGACACAGGTACTGCCAGGGGGATGAGATGCTCAAGAATTTTGCAGCCGAGCCTCATCTTGAAAAGGAGAACAAGGCCAGGCTTCCATGGTCAAAGAGTTGCGCCCCATGTCCGAACCCTCAACCTTTTTTCACAGCAGGAGCTGAAGGTCATGCACCGCCAGTGCTTGAACAACAAGGCCATATCTATCACTGACTCTGGATCTTGAGGGTGGATGTGTTTGCACAGTGTCGAAGATGGTAGGCCAATGCAGCTCTGATGGTGGATCAGTGGCAGACGGCATTGAGAGCGTCCTGGCCTAGGGTTCTACAGCCATCAGCCATCGGCAATCCGCTTGTTGAACGTGATTTCATTTTCTGGCATAGTAGCCTTTACCACCAGTGTTGCTTCCAGACACTTCCAAGGGCAGATGCTGCCTTGAAGTTGAAGATGGACGATGAGAAGGTCGAACCGCTGTACTTGGCGTCGGCAAGTACCTGCAGCAAAGAGAGCTGCAGATAGTTCAGAAGTTCAAGAATGGAAGATTGCGGCTGGGGGATGTTCTGCTGGAAGGCCTTGTTCCGAAAAGCGCAGGCACTCGAGGGTTCCTGGCTTAAAAGGAGGTGTCACAAAAGGCGAAGCCGTCAGGAATGGCCGTGACAACCACTTGCCACTCAGGTCTTGGTCGAACAGACGAGGACCGCTATCATGTCGACCACGAATGGGGGCTCTCCTTTCCGTTCGCCTTGTCACGAAAGGCTTTGGAAGCTCTTGACGAAGTAGAGCAGATCGCGGAGGACATGGACGAGGCAAGGTGATGTGCCAGAACTCCGGAGAGACCTGTAGATATCTTTAAGCTTCGCCTGCTGTGAAGCTCGAGCGCAGTGGACTTGCTATGCTCGCGGCCTTCAGGAGTTCAGGGAACAGATCCTCGACGACGTGCGCGAGCGAAAGGAGGCCGGTCCGATGGCATTGCTTGGCGCACGAAAAAGCATGGCATGGTCCCGCGAAGGACAGCAGTCGATTGTCGCATGCAGCTTGCATGTGTCCCGAGCTTGCATCGAGATTGCGTCAGGAGATCAAGTCGATCGAACGGAAGGCAGCGAAAGACTTCAACAGCATGTTCAAAGCCATGGGCGACAAGCAGGCCCGGTTTTTTTGTGTTTACCGTTCGACCATTAGATTAAGTGCCCAACTGCAGGCAAGTGCCACCGTGATTGAACTTGCACATGCCTTGCTGCCGAAACACATCCAATTCCATCCTCTCTTCCCAGATGTTGCGAGCTGTTTTCTTTTCAGGTTTTCGGCAGTGGGCGTTTCCTGGCAGATGGCACATCGCCGCCGCCAGCTTTGACAGGCGCAGCTGTGGCACATTGTGGCGCCTGCTAAGTCTCATCCGTATTGATACAAATATGTGGGCATGTCTGCTGAGTAGTGCCTGTATGGTAACTTGTTCTTGTATTTCTTCTCACAGAAGACTACATGGCTTTCGCGGTGTGCCTCGAGGCGCGGAAGAAAGGAAGATGAAGCGCCTCAAGGCCAGCGGAGTGGAGAGCGACGTGTGCCATTCGTGGAGGTTTTTGCATTTTCTGTGCACAAAGCGAAAGCTGTATGATGTTCTGTGGGTTTTCAGGAGCAGGAAGAGTACAGGGCCGCCAAGGCCAAGCACGACTTGGAGCAAAGACGGAAGGTCGAGTTCCGAGATGTTCCAAGCTTTCTTATGCAGTGAAGAGTCCCACTCGAGCTTCACATTTTCCATGGGTGCCTGCAGATGCAGCTGTCTGCAAGCGGATGGGGTTGTTCGGTTGCTGCATGCGGGCCAGCATGTGGGCTGCGCGGTCCTGCCCCATGTCGGCACCCACTCGGACCCCTGCGAGCACGAGGTCGACGAAGTTGCACCAGGGCCACCAGGGCCACCAGGGCTGGGCTGCTCTTGGCTGGGGCTGCCGTGTACAGGCGGACCCTTCAGGTGCGAGGCCGCAACAGCCACCGCGAAGATGGTGATCTTCGGCAACAACTGCACCAAGGCAATGGACTGCCTGAGCTTGACCTCTACTGCGTTCAGGGAGATGCTGAGCTGGCAGCCGACATCTTCCGCTCCGCGGGCTTCGTCCTTATACCCGGTGCGGTGAGTGAGAAACTCTGCCACGAGCTGCTGATGGCCTGCCGGACAGAGGAGGCGGAGATGAGGGGCAAAGACCCCCATGGGCTCGGCAACCGTGGACGGGGTCGATACTCACTGGGTGAGGCCACCTCGAGTTCAAAGCCTTCCTACAGACCGAAACAAAAGCCCAAGCAAACACCGCTGCAACATGTCCCCCCGAGTAACCTCGGTTCAGGGGGTGCTGAAAAATTTCGGGAGGCAAGATTGCTGAGGCTCAGATCACTGGCCATCTTCTGCATCGTCCTGAGTGGGCTTCCCTGATTGACCTGGAGAAGGTGGGATGGTGATGGGTGGATGCTGGGTGGATGGTAGGATGGTTGTGTGCTGTGCCGCCTGCTGCCGCACACAGGTCACCCCAGTTCTTCAGAGTATCTTTGGCACATCCGGCTACTTGTGCGCCGGTGCCGGTGGGGACTTTGTCCTTCCCAACACCCGTGAGTACCAGCCGCTGCATGTGGATCTAGACTTCCCAGGGTGTCACGACCAGCCAGCCTCACCCGTCGTTACCTTAAACGTGCCGCTGCAGCCGCTGACGTGGGACAACGGCCCGACGAAGCTTTGTCCTCTTTAGAAGCTTTAGCGTTGGCGTGACAGTTGGGACAGTTTCGTATTGCAGTTTCTACGTGTTGCTGCTGTCGCCATTACCGACATGGTGTTGTCAGGCGGCTGATACCTGGCACGCACGTCATTCCTTCGGGGCGCCCACCCTGGACATGGCGGCCTCCTGAGCCAAACTTGGAGCCCGGCCTATGGCGGCTCTTCACCTTCTGCCCTGTGCCGGCAGGCGCTGTGCAAGCATGGGCACAAATGCAGGGGTCATGGTCGGAGGGAATCACTCGGGATCACTTTGGTCAGGCACCGCTATCCTGCGCGACAATCGAGCCTGGCATGGAGGCACTCCAAACTTGCGCGGTCCCCAGAAGCTCAGCTGGGGACCAGGATGCGCAAAATGTGCTGGGCCGTTCTCAGGCCTGGTCAGTCTGTGCAAGTTGAACAATAAACAGATGAACAGGCAGGGGATGGCCGAAGAGGCCGAAGGCGGAAGAGATGGGAGGGCCGAAGAGACGGGAGGGGCCAACGTCTGAGGGGAAAAGGGCCCACTGGGCCGACTCACCGCGCAAGCTCTACAGTACGGCTTTCCCGATGAACACCATTGGCCATGCGATTCTTACAAGATGGCCTCATGTCGACTCCAATCTCCAATCCAGCCAAGAGCATGGGTACCGCGCAGATTCAAAACTGCTTAATTTCTGCTGTCAAGCTGTCGAAGGCAAGGTAAAAGTCGGTGTCGGCCCTTGCAGGGGAGCAACTTGTAACGCTGACTGCACAGTCGCTTTTTTCATGTCTAGCGGAACATGCGGCGTGGCCAGAATCCAGGCTTGTCTCGACATTTTTTGGTTACCTGCCCAAGGTCCCAGTCAACTAGATTCCTGCCCAATGTGGAGTTTGCCGCCGCGTGGTGGTGCGTCGGGTCGACCGATGAGCTGTGGCGGAATCCCTGGAAGCTGGCCCCGCGCTGCATGCCCAGAGACCTCTACGAGAGGCGTGGTCACGACAAGAGGGGTTGGCAACTTTCAAAGTGTCAGCCTGCCAGGTTGTCACCTCGTGCTCGGCATGCCTGCAGGCCTCGGACACATGTGCTGCTAGGACTCTTCTGCTATGGTTTTCTGCGTAAACGCATTGTTGCTTTGTGAGGCTGGTGGTCACGGACGACGTTTCCCTGAACTACGGTGTCCGGGATGCTTTTGTGTACCCCCAGGCATAGGTACCGCTCAGTGCCTTGCGGCGCTATCGACTGGCTCGATTCCAGCTGAGAGTCTTGCCGACGGAGCCCCTGGAGCATGATGGCGCAGGCGGTGCCAATATCAGCGGCCTTAAAGGACATCGGCGGTCATCTGCGCTTGCACTGGCTCGTGCACTCTACTGCGGCAATTGTGCTGAACTGACATGGCGTGGTGGTTCGCAGGGAGGTGTAGTACACTGTAGTAGTTTCTTTGCACTGGGACACACATCTGAGCCGGACTTGGACGGTGGACGGACTGTCTCCGACTGTCATGTGAATCTCTTGCTGTCTTACGGAGAGAGAGCCTCCGCTTGTTGAAAAAGAAGGAGGCATGCGGTGAGCCAGAGGTACAGAGAGTGCTTGGCCACTGATGCGTTTCTATCGGACCAAGGAGGGCAAACCCATCATCGACCAGCCGAAGGAGCCGGAGATGCCAACGCCCAACAGGTGTGGGACCCGATGTCACGTTTCTGTGGTTTCGCGATGGGGATGTTGATCTTGGCCATTGCAAGAGCGTCCGGGGACGGTCCCTCTGAGCTTAGTCCGGGGACGGTCCCTGTAGCTCCTCATGTGATTCTGTGCCGGAAGCTGAGGCCACCGTTTGGATACCGTTCAGCCGAGCGGACCAGGAGCCGAGAGATTCTGTCTTTAGTGCATGACGTGGTCCAGACGTGGAACGCGTTCAACACGTACTTCTGCAAAGGGCAGCTCATTGGTTCCCAAGGGGGGTTCATTAGCTGGTTCACGGTGAGTCGGTGTCCGCGAACCCCGGAGTTGAGGACACTCACCAAGGCGCAAGCAGAGCAGCTCCTGGAGGACTTCCGTCCGTTCCTCCGCCGTCGGAATCGCAGGGTCCGCTGTGTTTCTCGAGTGGAAGATGCGACTGACCGCTCTGTGTCTCTCAAGCAGGCTCTGCTTACTTTGCTTGTTTTCATGTCACGCAGTGTGCTTACTTAGGCTTTTCATGCATGCCCGTCTGTTGTAAGGAAGTCGCAAGTTGAGCAACAGCCGTATGCAATATTTCAATAACATAGTAGTCTTGCCCCTGCCTGGCTCCGGAGCGCTGCCATGGCACCGATTGGCTTCTCGACGCACCAATCGCTAGACTAGATGAGAGACTTCAGGCAGTGAGGCTGTTGAATTCGCATGCAGAAGCATTCTTCAGGCGCAAGCGTCGCCTTTCAATATGGTGCAGGCCTGCCTTGGAGCGCACACTTCTTTTCTTGGGTCCCCCCTTTATCTCTGAATTCCTGAGTCAAGCTTAAAGCGCTTCGGCCACATGGTAGGTAGCAGAGGCAAGGGCATCGGGAAAGATGGCCGTCGCCTGATGAGCCAGCCACGGGGGATCCACGTGGATGCCGTTGGCATCTTAGTGATTGCGGGTCGACACACACACACACACCGGTTAGTGCTTGGGAGGTTTTCGCATGTTTTTGCTGCCTGTGCTCTTTCTGATCTCCATGCAGCAGAGGATGGCTCCCTTTATGTGGCAGACTTCGGCAGCTACTGCATCTTCCGCTATGCGGCAGACGACGCTCGCGGTCAGGTTGTCGCTGGGGAAGATGGAAAGCAGCTGATGGACGTGGATTATCTCAAGGACATCAGCATGCAGCATGACCGTTGCAGCGCGCTTGAAAAGGTTTTGGATTCAACCGCTGCTGTGCAAAGCAGGACATCGATCGTCCGCTTGCTGCACCAGAAGGGGACGGCTTCCTCCTCAAGAACCCCATTGACGTGGTCACAAGCCCGAGTCTGACTTAGTTGACACATCCGGTGATCCAAAGCTGAGAAGCTCTGCTTGAGAAGCACTTTGCTCGCGAAGCACAGAGCGCTCGCGACGCAAAAAGTGCTCGGTACCAACCAATTCTGAGGGATGGGCTCCTGGTGCTGGATTGTGCTGCTGCGCGAGTGCAAGCCTTCCAGCCAGGCCCCGGAGGCAGGCAAGTGACCTTCGTAATTGTGACAAGGCCTACTCTTAGATGCTGTTACTGGGTAGATGAGGCAAAGCCTGGCAAAGCAGCACACGCAGCGAGAGAGAGAGAGGTGGTGTGAACTGGCATGGGGGTCCCCTCACATACAGGAATGCCCGCCTTGTTTGTATGTGCAACCTCGACTTAGCTTGGAACGCATCGCTTAACACACAGTACATTCCTGGAGTAAAACCCCAGCACCACGGATGTTTCACACACAGACAGTTCGCTGGAGCTCGCCCGTTAGGGCGGTCCCCCCACACAGGGGGACCAGGTGCAGTGGAAGGAAGAAGAAGGAAGAGAGAAAGAAGATAAGGAGGCGGAGGAGGAGGAGGAGAAGAAGAAGGGGAGAGAGCAAGGCTCCAAAAAAGGCACCCCGGCCTCGACGCGAGCCCAGAGACATCTCGTGAAAGGCCAGTCTGCAGCTGGCCGTGTGCTCGTTCCACATCCAACAGCTCCTCCGGTCCTTTCGCGCAAGTTCGTTCAGTGAAGCTTCACTTGGAAGGCTAGTTGCTATTAGTTGCTTGCTCGGTACTTGAGCCGGTGTTCTTTTTGCAGACGTCGTGGCGCCCTGGAGCAGAGCGGAACCAAGGCGAAGTCGGTGGCAGCACCTGAGGCCCTGAAGTCATGGGCCGAGACGCAGCACAGCCCATGGCGCACCTTTGAGCGTTTCGTGGCACTCAGCTGTGCCGAATCTGAGAAGCTGAGGCATCCCCGTGCCATTGTCCGCCAAGAAGATGACGTTGTCGTCTGTGACACCTGGAGCTGCTCGGATGCACCACGTGCGAGAGCCACGAGCTGAGCGAAAAAGGCGAGGGCAACCAAAAGGCGAGGGCAAGCCATGCCAAAACGCAAACCCAATGCAGCGAAACGTTTTTTGCTTTAAGCGCCTTCAGCTACTTTGAGTCCCTCCACTGCGGTCAAAGCATGTCAAAAAGATTATATATACTTTTTTTGTACATGTAAGAGAGTCTCCACGCAGCTGCTTTCAATCGGTTGGGCCACACTTGTTCCAGAGAGAGTGTTGCGAGTCACGCAGAGGCCACCGCGTGCTGCGGTACCGCGGGACCTCCGCTCCCGAGGTGCTCGCCGGAGTGCCGAACTCCTGCTGCTTGGCCGACAGATATTTTTTTAGCGGAGACTTCTTCTCCTTTTGCATAAGGCCCTCAAGTTGCATTCTGCTTCGTTTTTGGGGGTCCGGGAGGAGCATCTAAGTGAATCTAGCTGTCCAGCTTGAGCGCCCGAAGGTGGAAGCGAAGCCACGAAGTTGAACTTCCCAAGCTCCGTGGCCTTCTGTGCGGATGGATCTTTGCTGGCAGCTTTGCGAGGAAATTTACTTGTGATGGCCTTGCAGAGCTGAGAGTTCCGAATCGTTCCGGAAAGTTTCGAAGGTATCGGACACCAACAACCATCGAATACAGCGCTTTCGGCCCGGAGAGCGGGAAGGCAGTCGCAGGTTAAGCCGAATTCCGGGAGGGTGCTAAATAGGTGCGCTACACCGTGTCGCTGTCTTCCAAGGCCCAGGCTGTGCAGATTTGCCTTGAGAGGAGTGACAGTAGCCGGGTCTGCGGAATGCAAAGCTGGGGACAGCCTGAACGAGCTGAACATGCCCACAGGCCCGAAAGGGCAGCACTGTGCCCATCCTCTGCATAGCCCCCCGCCGTGCCTTTTTGTAGAACATCAGGCCTTGTGGTCGAGGCGGATGGCAGCTTTCTGGTCGCGGACCGCGCGAACGGGCGAGTGCTGCGCTTTCGAGGAGGCGACTCAAAGGCTGCTTTTCTGGCGACAGCTCGTAACAGCGCCATGCGGTGTTTGGCTTGGCTTTTGGCTTGCATCGTTCTCTTAGGAGTTGGAATGTGAATTCTTCTAGCCATCTTCTAGCCGCTCCCTCCAGTCATTCAGTGCAGTCGACTAGGTTGGGTCGGAGGTCAGGGAAGTGCGGGTCCTGACAGTGTCCTCACAGTGTCCTCACAGTGTCCTCATGTCGCCATGAAACGCACAGAGAGAAGATCCGGAAGGAGGGGCTTCCGGCGAGCTGGTGGCAGGCCCAGACCTTCTGGAGCGACCGCGGCTCCGCAAGAAATGGAGGGTCTGTGGGTTCGGTTCTGCGCGTTCTGCTCACGTCTGGACGCTCGCAATCTCCACACTGAAAACGCTGGAAAGGTGGGGACTGGCTCTGGGCAGTGATGGAAGCATCTACGTATCAGATGAGCGCCGTGCTGTTGCATCTCGGCTTGTTTTGCACTGCCCGAGAAGCGGTGTCTTGTCATTGTTTCTTTGCATTGTTGCGGCCTCATGGGCGTCTCCTCGTTCTAGGCAGCATTCGACAGTTCATCAGTTCATCCCTCTTCCACGTCTCTGAGGTGCTGAAGCTCTCTGAAGGATCTTCCAAGAGGGAAGCGATGGCCCGGCAGCCGCAAGCTTCTGGATACCCGCAGAAGCCGGAGAAGCCGGCAACGGAGACATCGGGGTATCCTCCAGCCGCGAGCGTCCCCAAAGCTCCTGCAAGCTTGGAAGCCCGGCGACAGCTCTTGGAGAAGTATCTGGTATGTTTGCTTGTGTAATCAGTTCAAGTCTGTATTTCTGTGCTTGTCACGCCATGTTGCACCCGAGCCTTCCCCTCAGCTGAATTCGACCTGCTCGGAGTAGCTGAGGACACTGTTCTGGGCCTGGACTGAATTAGGTCACGTAGCTAGGCGTAGGTCGAATTCGCGGTGCAAGAATGCGCCGCTTGAAAGGCAGAGTCTCACGCAGAATTCAGAGCTCCATCGATAAAGAGCTGTCCTGCGATGCCAGTACTTCCTGCGGTCCGTGACTGCGGTACACCAACCGCTGACTTGTCTTCAGGAGCTCCTTGGTACCTACAGCGTTGAGGGCTTCCAGAAGAAGGTGGTGTCCACAGACTTTTTCTGCTCGCCTTCATGGCACTTTGCTTCGTTTGCAGTTGCATGTGCTACCCAAACTCTCGGCAAACGGCTTGATGCTCGGATAATTTCAAAGAAAGACTCCCGGTGCGAGGTGCATGCTGATGCCAAGGCTTGCATCTGGTTGTGCTTGGTTGTGTTGGCAGCAGGCGCTAAACTGAAGCCAGCTAGACTTTCGAAGTATTCTTTTCATGCTCATCCGTAAGTACAGTTGTGGCTCCTAGGATGGTGCTGAGCATGTGAGTCAGACATTTGTGGGTTGTTATTGCTGAAGTCCTTAGAGGTGGGGGTTGTCCCAGAGCTGAGAGGCCGTTATGTTTGAGCTCCAGCCCTTCCTCAAGCGGCTCAAGAAGACGGCCTTTGTGGTCACCGCCTTGGGAGCACAGTTCCCTTGAGCCCGAATCAGCTCTGAGCCGTTTGAGCTGCTTGTGTCGTGTCCACCGTCGGAGATGTCACGTGCAAGTTCATGTCCATTGTTCTGCCGCAGCTGTTTTTCTCTACGACCAGCAGTGCCGAGCTGTGATCTTCCGGAGGCCAGATGTAGCACATCCCCCCACCGAGGGCCCAATGAAGCCCGCAAAGAAAGAGCCGGTGCCAAGTTTCAAAGGGGGGGGGACTGTGGTCGCAAGTTTGGCATTTGGTTGGAATTCTGCTGGCCCATGGATGGCGTGCGAGAACGCTTAATGTAGTTTCTGGTCCACTGGGGCGGCATGGGAGATCCAAACATGTACGCTGTGGAAACACGGACATGGCTCAAATCATCATTTTTGTTCGGCCTGGGTAAGATGGTACTGGAGATTGAGTGTGGACTGCGAGTAGCTAGGAGCTGAGCTTTGATTCAGGCAATGGCCATGAGACGAAGTGCATTGGGTCAGACTGGGGCGTGGGGATCTCAGAAGCAAAGCAAGGGTGGGGGCTATCATGCTGGGGGGCTTCTATCCCTTGCTCCTGTTCAGTCTCGCCTTCGTGCTGGGCGCTACCTATCTCTTTCTTGATGGCCTGAGCTTCGTGGGGGCACGGGGCTTATGAGTGCTGCATCTGTCCCATTGCATGATGTCCCAGATTTCTGGTCTGTGTGAGGCTGGCCTCACTGGTTCCCGCACTACGTCGGCGCCTTATGTGCTGATGTAGTTTCGCTGCTGTGTATGCACGAAGTGGTGCAGTTGGCCGTGATGCAACGATGAGGTCCACTCAGATGAGGGGATACAGTTGGACCCACAGCAAGACCTGGCAAGACTCATTCAAAGACTCTTTCTGTGGCTCTCAAAGTTGCAACCCTCCAAGGGCTGGACAAGATGCTGCTTGAAGCCCCGGAGGGCGACCGTTCTTTGCAGACTTCGGCCGGGCTTGGGGGGCTTTCGGGGGCACTGGGGCGTCCGAACATTCAGCGTCGAGCAGTGTGGAGCAATCTGACCAGGAAGGCTTCTGGATCGGAGAGAAGGGCTTCGAGAAGTCGCAGTGGGCGCAAGGCGCGTGGTGAAGTGGGGTGAAGTGTGGTGAAGTGGTGACCTGTTAGATGTTTGGCCTGTTTGGCCACACCGGCACAGCGAGAGCTGCCTGAGCAGTGAGGCTACCGCTACCGCATGCGAGCCTCCCCCGAGGACATGGTTTTAGTCTTTGAGCCAGGCTTGACAATACATATGTTGCAGGATGAGAAATCTTTACAACCATGAAACCAGGAGTTCAAGGCAGGCATTGACTGCCCCGCTCCGCAGCTGCCTTAGAAAAGCAACGCAACTTCCATGCTGGTCTTCTTGAAACGATATGAAGAGACGTGAGATCATCGAGATCTGCTTTGAGGCTTCAGATCGGTCCTATCAAGTGGAAGGTGGGTGAGGCGTGGGGAATGCAACATCTAGAGATAAGAAGACGGCAGCACATCTAGGCTTAGGGACGCCTTTCAACTGCGCCAGTGCTTCGGCGGGAGTGGCAACAACGACAAGTTGCCTGAGCCTCACCGAGCGCGACCTGCGCGACCTGTACTAGAACGTTAGAATGGGTTTGAACCGAACCACTTTTTGGGTCTTCAGGGCGAGTCGTGCTCTCCGGGAAAGATATGGCAGATCGATTCGTTGAGAAAGACCAGGGAGGGCAGAAAGATCTTGTTCCCGCACATAGGCCGTGTTGCCGATAGAGAGGGAGAGAGATCGTGCCGGCGGCTTGCATGTCTTGCAGTTTCGCAAATATAGATTTGGGAGCCTGCGCGCGTGTAGTCTTCGAGCCTTATGCCCTGCAGAAGAGAGACAGAACTCGGGCACGTGTTGCGCTCGGGGGCCTCTGCTCCCTTATGACCCCATAGAAGAAGATGAATGGATAGATAGAGGCTACGCTCGCTGGAAGGAAGGAAGATAGAGATCTCTACACCCCATTCCCATTGATGATAAACCGGCGAGGAGAGGAATGCGACCATCTCACGGGGAACAAATTGAATTTTCAATCAGGTAAGTAGTTTCCTATTTTGCTTCTTGAAGTTTTGCATAATTCTCTTCGAGAGCGTAATTTCGGGGCTGGCCGAAGCTTCCACGAACGTACACAGAAGAGACACATGCATATGTGGTGTTGCCCAGTCCCGAATCATGTGCATATATATATATATGTTTGTAGAGAGAGAGGGAGTATAACCTGTATTGGAAGATTACATTATGTAGAAAACACATATGTAGTGTAAGTAGTATATGTATATGTATATATATGTACACATACATTGTTAGTATATAGTGTGTACTATACAATACAAATGTACTTTACGCTTAAGCTATACATACATATGTCTTTGATCCCAGCGCCGAGGCGCCAGCTGAAGAAGGAGATCGCCCAGGCGGCAACGCGTTGTTTTTCTTGGCCTGGGCATCTCTTTGAATTGTAGCCGATGCGTGTGCACGTACAGTCAGCATCAGCCAGCCAAGAGCCAGATACAATCAAACGACGCTCAACCATCGTTCGAAGCGAGAGACGGAAGCATCAGCGGCTAAAGAGTTAAAGAGCAGTTCCAAGAAGGGCCGGACGGGGATGCATCATCAGCAACAGTCACTTCTGTCGCAGATAGAGAGCCCTTCAGGCTGGCCTGGATGATCCCAAGAAGATCGCGGCCCCTTGGCTTGCACAAACAGCATAAGCCCATGAGTCATGGAGAGAGCCCCAAGAGTACTTGCGAGCGGAACGTATCGGCAGCGAAGTCTCTCCTGCCTCTCCTGCCGAGGAGAACGAATACTGGTTGGCGCGCTACGGCCACAAGCGCTGGTTCCCCAAGTACGTGGACCAGTCCGGTGCCAAGGGCCGGGTGCCCAGATGATCCCCGGGGTGCCTCAGTCTCTTCAAGCTTTTCGCCTCCTGTTTTGCTTTTTTGCTGCGGAGATGTGCAGTGTGCACACTTCTTGCTCGTCTTGTAAAAAAGTGTGGATGCCGCGGACGCCTAGAACTCCTCTCCAGCCCCAGAATGGTCAAATGATCTTAGTGCCCCATCTTCTTACAAACTGACAGCTGTGAAATCAGTGGAGGCTTCCTCCCTGGCCATATCACCCGCGGTCTTTCTTTTCGGCCCACAGAGGGCCCTCTTGATCCTTAAGCTACTGACTTTGCAGTGTGCGTAAAATTGAGTCCGAGCCATAGATTCGAAGTGGGCGCTGTCAGTTGGTAGCGGAGCCTGCGTGGCTCTTGGCGGCGTGTGTGGCGTCGCAGCCGGCGGTCCCAGGGGCCTGCTGTTTCCCTCCTCGCCTTCTAACCGATCAGCCGCGGGAAGGTGGTGACGTATCTGATCGAGCCCAGCCACGTCGACATCTACAAGAGCGAGTGAGTGAAGATGCCATCTACTTCGGAAGGACAGTCCTCAGGCGATCCTGGAGGATATGTCTACCGAGATAGAGATCCCCCACCTTCTTGGAACGGTTCCACTCCAGAGGTCTCTTTCAAGACCTGGCTTCGAGATCTTGAGCTGTGGGAGGCCACGACGGATATTCCCAAGGAGAAGAGGGCGATCAAGCTGGTTCAAGCTCTCACAGGGCCAGCAAGGGAGGCGGTGTCGTCTTTGACGCTGGCCGAGCTCCAGCATGCGGACGGCTACAAGACGGTGATGAAAGTGCTCAACGACAACTTTAAGCCGTATGTGGAGACAGCGTTGCCGAGGGCCATGGAGGGCGTGTTCTATGGCCAGGCTAGAGGTGCCAAGGAGTCCATCCCGGATTACCTGGTGCGCGCGTCGCATGCCTTGGCGGAGCTCAAAGCCGAGGGCGTGGACCTTCCGGCGAAGGCTGCCGGATACTTGCTGTTCCGGCAGGCGAACTTGGACAAAGAGCTGGAGTCCCGTGTGGTCACGTGGTTGGCTGGCGACTACACCAAGGATGTGGTGATCGCCAACCTAAGGCGACTTGACCGCATCAACTCGAGCAGCTCCGGGTCCAAGGCGATGCTCTGGACGGAGACTGAAGAGGGCGAAGGCCAGGAGGTGTACTACGAGAACCACGAGCACTATGGCGAGCCCGAGTTCTACCTGGAGGCGGAAGACGAAGAAGACGAGAACTACGTGTACCTAGAAGACGGCGAGCTGGACGCGGTGTACGAGGAAGGCGATATCATGGAAGCTTTGGCGTCGTACCAACATGTTCGGCAGCAGCTCAAAGAACAGCAAAAGGGCCGGCAGTACTACCAGCCGAACCTTGGCAAGAAAGGGGGCAAGAAGCTCTTCAACAAGGACGGCAAGAACACCGGCAAGCAGAGCAGCAAGTCCTTCGGCAAAGGCGGCTCGGCATGGAAGGGGTCGCCTACGTCACGAAGAGTGCACATGGAGCAGCTCAAGCTTAGGACTCGATGCCGGGCTTGCGGAGAAGTCGGGCATTGGAGCAAGGAGTGTAGGCACCGAGCGGGGCCATCGCTCCCTTCTTCGTTTGCTGGACCTTTTGAGGCCCCTAGGCCTAAAAGGCTGCTGGACGGACAAGGCCACCCAGGCACGCGGCATTGGAGGCGCAGCAAAAACAGTCGGCGTGTGCGAAGTTCCCATCGGCCTCGGTGGAGTTCCAGGAGTGCTTGAGCTGACAGTCGTAGCCGAAGACGTGCCATTGCTGTTGCCGGTTAGTCTCTTGAGGGCCTTGGGTTCAGTCATTGACCTAAGCAAAGACAAGATCACCTTCAGCAAAGTGAATGGAGAGTGCAACATGACGACTCTTCCCTCAGGGCACGCAGCTGTGGATGTGCTTGACTTTGGTCCTGAAGGTTGGGTGATGCCTTCCGCGTGTGCAGGGCGTCGTATGGAGTCCGACTTTCGCACTGGGCAGGTTTTTGGCTCGAGACCAAAGACTACAAGATCGCCCAAGACTCTCAAGTCCGAGGCCTATGCTAGCTTCGCGAGCCCTGCAGCAGCAGCAGGGGCGGCAGCGGAATCCATGGCAGCTAGTGCGGAATCCCGTCAGCCGGCCAAGGCTCGCCGTCCGAAACTGGCGGGTTTTGTTGGACAAACTCTGCTCGCTGCTGGCCTGGGGATACTGGCAAACCGTGGTGTCACCGTGGCTCTCTCTTCCCGGGCCAGAGTCGCAGCAGCAGCCCAGCCCTACGGATACCACTTCGCCAGCGACCTTGACTACGAGTTCGGCTACCAGCAGGGGCCAGATCTACAAGAACTACCTGGAAGGCGAGAGGCCCGAACAGTTGGCTTCGGTGAAAGGCGTGCCGACTCAAGAGATTGGCCGCTGTGCTCACCCAGCTCAGCAGCTCAAAGGAGGAGGCAATGGACACATGAACTGGTTCCACTGCAACCTGTGCAAGGCTCGATGGAAACTCAGCCCGAGAACAGCCGGAGCTTTGACCGGCCGACCAGTGGAGACCGTGAACCAGTCGAAGGAGAAGACCCTCAACCTGGCGGAGAACGCTCTGAAACAACAAGAGAAGCGAATGGCCCAGAAGCACCAGGTGGAGATGGGAAACCTGATGCAGCAGCTGGCGGACGAGCGCGCCAGGAGCGACGAGCTGCAGACTACGCTGGACTTGCGCGAGGGCGAGTACCTGGAGTTCGAGAGGGCGGTGGAGAACGTGACCGCAATGGAGGCTCACCTGTCCGAGATGGACCCGACTACCGCGAACCAGGTGCAGGCAATGGTCTCCGAGTTCAAGAGAGTTCAGCGCTACGAGCAGGAGACCCGACATCGAGCGAACACGCTGCCCTTGCGAGAAACCAAGAGCGACTGGGAGCAAGCCGTGGCCACGATGAAGCAAGCGGTGGACATGGTGAACCAGTTCTACGCGCGCATGATGACCCAAAGAACCCAAGTGGCGAAGCAACTGGCAGGAATGTGAACGTAGGCCAGAACGTCAGATCGTGGGATGGAACGCGAGTGTTGCAAAGTGCTACGCCTAACATGGTGCGTCGTTGGATGGCCAGGCCTCTTCCCTTCCTGGACGACTTTGTGGTGGTCTCCAAGAATGGTGTCCTGCAGCGAATGGACCGGCAGGACGTGGAGGGCCTGCACAGCCTGGAAGACGAGGAGGTCTATGTGGTGGTCAAAGAGCCCGAGCTGTACTTGGAGCACCAGAGCGACGAGACCAAGATCGACAAGGCGAAGTCTGATCAGATCCTGGACTACCTCGTGGGGGCTAGTGCCGGGGTTGACGCCATGACCATAGACCTAAAGGGCGTCAACCAGAATGCGGTGTGGAAGGACATCGAGAGCCAAGGTCCCAAAGTAATATACCTGAACAAGGTGGCGTCGGAGCAGTCGTCGCTGGCTTGTCGCATCGCGAGACATCAGTGGAGGAAGGGCCGTGGCTTTGTAATCAGTGCCTTGGGGCCGCTGTCATCAGGCTTGAAGAACCTGAAGGAGGCCACTTCAGAAGGCACCGCGTCCTACCTGCTATACCGCAAGAAGTACCAGATCACAAACTTCAAGGACGCAGTCAAGTATGCCATGGCGAAGGGCAAGCCGCCCCGAGCGGAGGGGGCAATCATGGACTATAACCTCGAGTGCTTCCCCGGAGAGGTCGCAGAGCAGGACATCTTCGACGAGCTCGACCTTCGCCCGATGGACACAGTGGACGAACGTCCTGAAGACTCGGTCGTCCCGGTGGGTGAGCCTACAAGACAAGAAAAGGAGGCAGTGATGAAGCTGCATCGAAACTTGGGACACCCCAGCTTGGCGGATCTGGTGCGAACTCTGAAGGTGAGCCGAACACCAGACAGGATATGGCGTTGGGCGAAGGACAGCTTCAGATGTCCTACCTGCGCTGCCAGTAGAACTCCGAAGGCGCATAGGCCGGCGATGGTGCCCAGGTCGTACGCGCCCAACACCGTGGTCGCGATCGACCTCTTGCAGATGCCGAATTGGGATGCTTCCGGACAGAACTGGTACTTGAACATGATTTGCCTGGGCACCTCCTTCCAGATGGTGGAAAAGCTACGAAGCAAAGAGCCCGTGAGTGTGTGGGCGGCCTTTACCAGAACGTGGGGGGCGCTTCTTAGGAATGCCACAGATCCTCCTTCTGGACCAAGGGCGAGAGTTCTTGGGCGAATTTCGAGACCGATGCGCGGAACTAGGCGTGCTTCTGCACGTTATTGGGGCCAGGGCGCCGCACCAGAACGGGCGCTGTGAAAGGCATGGCGGCCTCTTCAAGCAGATGATGGAAAAGGCGAAGTGGCAGAATCCTCCGTGCTCAGAGGATGACCTCAGGTTGCTGACACGTGAGGTGGAAGCAGCCAAAAATCGCCTCTTCAATCGCTCCGGCTTTTCTCCAGCTCAAAGGATGCTGGGGCAGACAGCGCGGACCAATGGGGAGCTCATGTCGGACGATGCCATTGACCCCGCGCTGGTGAACCACGGTGAGGAGGTGGAAAGAGTGTTGGCAGCGCGCAGGGCTGCCCAGAAGGCGTTCGTGGAGACCAACCTGTCCGAAGCGGCTAAGCACGCTCTCCGAGCCAGGAATCGCGTGCACCGAACCTTTCAGCCGGGAGAGATCGTCTACATTTGGCGGTCGTGGAAGGATAAAGGTGTGCTTAAGCCTAACTGGGTCGGGCCAGGCGTCGTTTTGATGCCTGAGGGAGCGAACTGCTACGTCAATGTGTTGGGCAGACTTTGGAAGGTCTGCAACGAGCACGTGCGGGAGGCCACGTCGGAGGAGGTTCGCGGAGTGGAAGCTGTGCATGAAGTGTTCCAAGACCTAAAGGAGCGCTTCAAGAAGTCGAGCAGTCGTTTAATCGAGGACCACACGGGCGACCCACTTCCACCAGGAGTTTCCCGAGGAGCCATAGTTCGCGAAGCTGGCGAAGATGAAGTGAGCGCAGAAGGCCTACATCGAGGGCTACCCCGAGTGAGGATTGACGAGCCGGAGACGCCCGTGGTGCCTATACCTATTCCGCCAGAAGAACTTCCCGATCCAGCGCAACTGCCAGAAACTCCAGTGCCAGAAGTCCCAGCAGAGCCAGCAAGGCAAGCATCAGCGCCGGAGCCCGAGGCAGAGATAGAGGTTCCCGAACTCCCCGTTCCTGAAGCTCCCGGTCGAGAAGAACGACTACGCGCAGCTGTGGACTCCGCGGTGCAGAGCCAGAGATTGGACGGTGTTCCCCCAGGAGCGCCAAGCAGGCTAGCAGAGGCGGAGAGCAGCGCCGGGTATGAGCCGGTGCGATCTTCCCTGAGAAGGCAGCAGGAGCCGGGCAACCCATACTCGTTCTTTGGCCAGGATGAGTTCGAAGAAGGACCGACGCCAGTTCCACCTCGGCGACAAAGCGAAGTGCAGCGTGACACCTGGGAGCTAAAGCCGGCCCTGGGCGTCCTGAGAAGGCATCACGTTCGCTGGCGCATCGTGCACACCCTGGGAAACGACGAGGCTGCCAGTCAAGCTGGAAGATCTCACAGGAGAGAGGAAGACGATGGCGAAGATGAAAGATGGAAGCGTGCAAGAAGTGGAGGACGATTGGAAGAGTTTGAAACCCCAGCGAGATCTGAAGGCCAAATGGAAAGGCTTCACCGACTTCTATGTCACCAAGAAGGCCTTAAGGAACCTGAAGCATGTAACGTCGAAAGAGGTCCCCAACTTTGACGTGGAGACGACCGAAGCGTATACGTTCATGGTCCTCAATGCCGAGACCTTCGTCATGAAAAAGGTGGCGACGGATGAGGTAAGCGAGGCCGACATTCCCGAAGAGGAGTGGCCAGCCTGGCGACTACAAGACGCTGAAGAGTGGAGCAAAATAGAAAGTTCCGGCGCGATGAAGGTGCTGTCGGTGGAGGAGTCGAGAAGAGTCCTCAAGGAGCTGGAGTCGCAGGGCAAGCTGAACCGGGTGATCGGGTCAAGAATGGTCCGAAGGCTGAAGCCCGGGGAACAGATTGGCGAGACACCGTCAAAGAAGTCTCGCTTTTGCGTGCGAGGTGACATGGATCCCGATGCTCTGGACTTGGAAAGATACAGCCCGACGGTCACGACACAGAACTTGCAAGTGGTTTTGCAGCTGGCCGCAAGTATGAAGCTGAAGGGGTCCTGCGGGGACCTGAAAGCAGCCTTCACCCAGTCGGACCCTCTCTTGAGACCAGGCGGCAAGCTCTACGTGAGGCAGCCAAAAGGGGGTCTACCGAACATGGACCCAGAACAGATCATCGAAGTGGTGGCCGGCGTTTACGGGCTCATGGATGGTCCCATACATTGGCGCCAGACGCTGAAGAGCTACATCGTGAAGGACTTGAACTACAAGCAAAGCAGGCTAGACCCAACCATCTTCGTTAAATACTTAGAGGGCACCGTTGAAGGGATCATAGTGATAGAGATCGACGACTTGCTGTGCTTTGGCAACCGAGATCATGAAGTTCAGCTGGCAAAACTGCGCGAGCGCTTTAAATTCGGAAAATTCAAGCAGTTGATGCAGCTCTTGGATGGCACGACATTCAACGGGCGACGCATCAGACAACTGAGCGACTACACCGTCTGCATAGACATGGGCAAGTTCGTGTCCGAAAGAATGGCGCCAGTGAGTCTGGAAAAGGGACGCAGAGCTCACCCCGAGGCGGACGCGACAGAGGAAGAGAAGAACAAGTTCAGAGGTGCCGTAGGATCTTTAGCGTGGGCCGCCAAGGAATGTCGTCCAGATGCCGCCGCTGGAGCCAGCATAATGGCATCCAAGTTGAGCACGCTCAAGATCAAGGACATTCTCGAGCTGAACCAGTGCATCAATAAGGTGCGCGCTTGGCCAGACCTCACCTTGCGCTACTTCCCAATAGAGTGCGAGGACCTGAGATGGGGCGTGGTCACGGATGCAAGCTTCACCAACTACAGCGACGGCTCCACCCAGGGGGCCTTGGGAGTCATAGCATTCCACAAGGACATGTTGCAGGGGCACGAAGCTACCTGCTCGCTGGTCTGGTGGAAGAGCGGAAAGCTGAGAAGAAAAGTGAACTCAACCTTGGCCGCCGAGACTCAATCGCTCAACAAAGGTCTAGGAGATCTTCTGTGGGCGAAAGCAATCTGGAATGACTTGATCCAGGAGAAGTTCAGCCTCGAAGTTTTCAAAGAGAACGCCAGAGCCCAGGCCGATTTGGTGCTGCAGAGTGCCAAGGCAGATCACACGCTCAAAGATTCGCTGACAGTTGTGGATGCGAAGTCGCTCTACGACAACCTCCGAAAGGAGGGTTCGCTGGCCCAAGACAAGTACACCGCGCTGGACTTGGCGATAGCTCGTGAGAGAATGGATGGCGTAGGCGCCGAAGTTCGCTGGGTTGAGCATCAAGCCATGATTGTAGATGCCCTCACAAAGATTCAAGGCAACGCTGAGGCCCTAAAGAAGCGCTTAGAAAAAGGGACATACCAGTTAGTTGCCGAAACCGAAAGGCTTGAAGAGCGGGCTGAGCGCCGAGATGCCGGGACCGTGAAACATCGGTGAATGGCCAGAAAAAGTTTTGGGAGCTGTGAAATCAGTGGAGGCTTCCTCCCTGGCCATATCACCCGCGGTCTTTCTTTTCGGCCCACAGAGGGCCCTCTTGATCCTTAAGCTACTGACTTTGCAGTGTGCGTAAAATTGAGTCCGAGCCATAGATTCGAAGTGGGCGCTGTCACAGCAAAGAACGAGCGGTTGTGTCCGGGAGTCTGGTGTGGGGAGGTTTCATGAGGTTTCTATATCAAGCGACCGGCTGAGCGCAGGCCAGACGGGGCTCTTTCGTGGCTTGGCAGCCTGGTCTGGCCCGTGTCTCAGAGTCGATGTCCCGCCTGCAACACGCTTAATACGCTTGAGGAAGCAGCCCAAGTGACCCGAGGCTACGACCCGCTTAACGAGGAGCGTGGCAAGACCTGGATCGAGGAACGCAGCGCACGTTGCAGCTCGGTTTGCAAGTCTGGCATGCCCGTGAGATGCCTCAGGCTGACTATGGCAAGCCTCTCATGGCGGACAAGAAGGGTCTTCAGTGCCTGGCGCTGCACTACTGATGGCTTGACATGGCGGATGCAGGATACTTGAATATACTTGAATCACACCGCATGTCGCTACAGGCTGCCTGGTCTCCTCACCAAAGAGCAGTGCTGCCGCCATAAGGTTAAGGGTTGCCTCCTCGCACCTCCACAACCTCCACAGTCTTCTCCAAAGCCGAACCCGTCTGAGCAGCCTTCCCGTTTCGAGCTCCCGAAAATGCCAGGATGCAGAAGGAGCTCGACAGCGGCAAGCTGCCCAAGCCGTAGGTGCTCCGCTGACTGCTCTCTGAAACCCAAATGCTTTCTGCATGACGTTTCAGAGCACCTGCGAGCTTTAAAATTGTGTTTCCTTGCAGGTCAGAGCCTGGCCTCGCATAGCCAGCTGATGCCTCGGTCCTTGCCAAACAGCTCTTGGGATTTCAGGCATGCTCAGAAGCTCAGTTCCGGAGACGTACCTATCATTTTTTTGTGCGGGTTTTGGCCCCAAGGTGCTCAGCGTTTTTTTGAAGGCTGAGCTGGCACTTGAAGCCGAGCCTTCTGATGGGCCTTAGCCGAGCTGCGACTTGTCTTCGCGGCTTCGAACAACTGAGTTGTGCACATCCATTGAAATCTTGGCCATGCAATCTATACGACTCATATCAGGCTACGTATTTGTCGTGGTTGGTTCAAAGCTGTCTTCATAGTTCCAGGTCTTAGACTCTGGACCGTAGACTTACCTCTGCTGCTTGTGGAGACCTCTCACTGGTGCTTCTGCTTAGTGCTGTCCTGTCTATCTGCTCCTGTTCATGCTGATGTGGAGGAGGTTTCCTGTCAAATCTTTGAGCTCGAATTTTCCCCAAAGATGTGCCGAGCCTCCGCGAGATGTTTCGAAGGGGCCGTCGGCCACCTCTGCCCACGGGAAAAAAGGGGGGGACCGTGCCAGATTCTCTTTCTGCACTTCTCAGCTGCTTGGAGCCCTAAACCCTAAACCCTAAACCCTAAACCCTAAACCCTAAGCCCTAAGCCCTAAACCCTAAACCCTGAACGTGAACCCTGAACCCTGAACCCTGAACCCTGAACCCGGAACCCGGAACCCTAAACCCTAAACCCTAAACCCTTAACTTGGAGCTGCAAACGAGGTGCAGGAGCCCCTGCTCTCCAAGTGGGGCTTCGACCCCTCGGAGGAAGGCTTGGCCGAGGTGCCCCCAGAGCTTCTTTGGGGAGACTGAAGGATGTCGTCCTCTGCGGGGAATGATCAGGATGACCTATTTACTTGTAGTCCAAAAAAGCCCCGATGCCTTGTTTTGCATTTGTCAGATGATGGTCTGCCTCAGTGATCACACCCTTCGAGACCAAGCGCTTCGGTCCTCACCTTAAGAAACAGAGCTTCGAAGATGGTGCGTGAGCTCGGACTCATGTTCGACCGAGGAAGCTTGCAGATGAGACCACGAAGATGCTGTATGGAGGGGAAGACGGTATGTGGGGTATGGACGAGTAGCTCTCCTTCCTTTGGGCATGGGCGCCTCTTTTGTGTGTCTCTCCATAGCCTCTGCTGTGCCATGTTGCTGGCTTCTTCTGTTAGGAAGGCTTCTGTTTCACCGTCCGAAGTCAAGGGAAGGTCAGCGAGTAGTCTTTAGAAGTGCCGTGTGTATTCCGGTCAACAGACCGAGTCGAGCTGAGCCAGGGAAGCGCAGGACATCCTATTTAAGGAGCTGAGACCTGTGCAGAGTCCGCTCGGCTGCGCGCCTCTGTGTGATTGGCAAAAAACCCCCGAAACCTCTTCTGGGCTCTGCAGGTCTTCTTGAGAGAGTGCACCTGTGCTTCATGGGTGCTTTGCGTGCGGTGAAACTGCTGTGCTCTGGCTGGCTCGACCTGGTCTTCTCACGTAGATTAGGGATGATAGGGGATGTCCAGCATCATGGCATAGAGTCATAGAGATTGGAGTCGGTGGTAGGTTTCGGACAATGCAGATACAACTTTCAAGCCGGGCAAAACAGCCCACGTACCAGCCCACCAGCCCACACCTGCACAGAGCCCAGCCCCAGCCCTGACCGTAAAACAGATTTACCGTACAACTGCATTACCCTACAAGCATACAACCCGAGCCCGAGCAACCTAGTATAGCCGCATAGCCTAACCTCTTACTTTTCAACAGCCTCCGCTTGCACGGGAGAAGCCGGACCCCGGACATGCCTGCAACCTACACAGGCTGATGTTCAACTACCGCCAGAATTTTCTATTTGGTTTCGATTCATCGCTGTACCTTGGTGGAGACCAGCGCTGACCTTTCTGGCCTGAGGTCTGTGTCTCAGCGAGTGCAGTTGAACTCTCCGTTGGCCTTGACACCGCTGTCAGCTCAGAAAGCACTCGGATGTCATGGCAACTGAGAGGGTTTTCAGGCCATCCTTCCGGTTTTCTCCTGGTTGCGAAAGCTCTGCCTCCTGTGTGCTCTGGTGTATGGGTACCCACCTGTTGCTGCTACTGGTCCAGAGGCTGCAGTGCGTTTCTGGGTTGCTGATGTTGTGTTGGAGCGCGCATGAGCACACATACAGAAGTGGCCATTCCATATTCTCGGGGATGGAAACTGTACGTCTTCACTTCAAAGTCTATATAGAAGCTAATTGGTCATGGGCTTTGCTATCGCGGCTGTGTGGGCATGCGTTCTGATTGAGAATAAAGTACCTACATCCCAGCCTGAGCAGCCCTGGCCCCTCCTCAGAAATCATGTGGTCTACGCACACCTACATGCTGCATTCGCCAGAACAAGATTCCATCCAGGGAGTTTCTGTGTGCCCTCAGGGCTCAAGTTGGGGGCGTGGACAAGCTCGCAAGGCTCCTCCAGGGCTGTAGGGCCTGCAGTGCCCGGCTCAGGGACGTAACGTTTCCTGGTTGGGGGAACCTGACGGGAGCAGAGAAAAAGCGTGACTCGCATGCGTTGGAATAAGTCGCCACACTCGTGCCTGTGTCTTAAACTCTAAACCTTATATAAGCTTCGGGCGTCTTCCGGTTCCCATCAGAAGCCATGTCTCCTGATCAAAATGGCAGCCTTCCAGGCAAGCAACGGGGAAGAAAGCCAGTACTCGTAGCGGTTTTGTTTGGTCTGGTGTGTGCTCACATGAACTTCACAGGACAGAAAGCGTTTACATGTAAACGTGTCACCCGACACGATGAACCAGCCGAGTTTTGGTGCATGATGGAAGTGTCGGGGACATCCCCTCCCACACGTTGAAGTCGATTGTGCACTAGGTTTGCTTTGTCAAGCCGAGGCCAGTGTCACAGCAGCGTGTTCTGGAGCAGCTCGTGCAGTGCGACAAGGCAACTCTTGGGCCGAAAGGATGCTCGGAAGAACAGTGCAACAAGCGAAAAAGTGGTAGTCAGGTGGTCACGCGTCGGCGAATGCCATGGAGCTTGAGCCCTGAGTCCCTAGCCCTCCAAATGTAGCTGTTGATGCCGCCCTGAACTTGCAAACCTCGGCCGCCTCAACTCAACCCCACGAGCCGCTTAGATTTCGAGTTCTTGCTTGGACATGCGGGAGTTAGGTCCCCCCACATAATCCCTGAAAGGGTATATACATGGGGGGGGGGGGCATCTATGGGCGCCCGAAATCCCCCGCATTCCCCACAAGAGCGCGCATCGAGAGATTTCGCGGGAAGGGAGAGCTCCTCGGGCACCTCCAGCCGCTGAACGTCCAGAGCTGGGAGCGCTGCGCGGGGGTGCCGAGATCTGCCGGGCAGACGCCTGAAGCACTTTTCATATTACTCAGTTGTTCTAGGATTCGTTCTATGATTATATGGTTGGATTTTTATATGGTTACAAGCTACAATGCGTATATCGTTACTGTTCTGTGATGAGGTGAGTATACAGCATGATGGAACAGGAGGGAGCATGATGGAGCACGCGAGAGTGAATTGCAAGAACATGTGTAGAGAAGTACGTACGTACATACATCAGGAGCATGTATGTATGTACGCAAAGAAAGAAGATAGATGTGTTTACAGCAGGTTCGTTTGCTAGGTTCGGTCGCCTTTTGGGGGTGCACGAAGGGTTCTCAAACCTCAACCTTGACAATCAAAGGCAGCTTTTCTCTGCTGCTTTGTCATGTCGTTTTTGGTTGGTTCTCTGTTGGTTTTCTTTTTCTTTCGTGGTACTTTCTGCAAAATTCGCGACGCTCGTTGCAAGTCAGGAAAGCGTCAACGCGCATCTGCACTTATAACTTCTAACACGTTTGCCGCTGCTAAGTTGTGGTTTCGAAGTTATTGCGCACGAATTTCCTGTTTCAGTTCAACAACAACATTCCACCCGTTTGTGGCAGGTGTTCCTTTCGCTGCGGGGTGGGGTTGGGGGGGCGGGGGGGCCTGGGGTTGTTACGTCATGTTTTTTTCGCGAGAAGCCGGAAACATCGGTCTTTACACTGTGTTTTGCTGTTTGGCCTGGCCACTTCTGCTCAGGTTGTCGTTACAAACCAAAAGCGCGGATTCGGGAAACCAGGATTCGGCAAACCCGATGATACAGGAAACTGGCAAACGCGGATTCGGAAACCTGATTCGGGAAACTCGAATGTGCGGATTCGGAGACCGCTGATTCGGGAAACTGGAGAGCGCAGATTCGGAACCCGCTGACCCGGGAAACTGAGAGCAGGCTTGACATGAACGCTATCATCCCCCCGGGTCCCCCCGCCACCGCCCCCACCCCACCCTCCAAACCCCCCCTCCGTCCCCCAGCTTCCTCAGTCGTGTGGTTTCCGGGCTCGCCTGTCAGTGGTTTCCTGAGTCCTGGTTTCCTGAATCGGGCAGCTTGCTATTTCACGAAAGCTCGCGTAGCGGAGCTGGAGTTTTATCTGCTGTAGCAGTAGGGGGCCGACCACGGCCAGAAATCAGCGTATTATTGATACTATCTTATTAGGGGGGGGGGGAGGGGGGGGGGGTAAATTGATATATCACACGAATTCCTTGGTTTGGAAGGGGGGGGGGAAATTGATACATCACACGAATTCCTTGGTTTTGGAGCGGGGGGGAGGGGGGGAGGGTAAATTGACATATCAATACCTGAAGGGGGGGGTTTTTACGTCAAGACCTGACTCCGTCGCGTGTTGACCGCAGTGCGTGAGTCAGGCTCCCAGCACAACATGCGTCGCCGCCCACTGGTGCTGTGTTGATTGCAACGAGCTAGTCGATTGCAAGCAGCTAGTATCTACCCAACATGGAGACCCCTCAAGCATGCCTCCAACAGGTCCCTGCCCACACTTTCTCATGCAACTTTGCTCTTGCTTCCGGCCCCCGAGCTTTCGTCCTCCCTGCCTCCGGCCCTCAAGTCTTGCTCACCTCCAAGAAAAGTTCCTTCTCATCTTGTCCATTCTCCGATCTGAGAATGGCCCAGGCGATGGATGTCGGTCATAAATGGTCCTTGGAGGACTTTTTGGACGAGAAAAGCCGATTCCAGAAGGCCTCCGGAATGGTAAGGCGGGCTCAGCAATGCAACGGCCGAAGGCCTTGTGTACAAGCTGGTGTTTCAGTGGCTTGTCAGGAAGGATACGCAGCGCATCTCTCAGACATTGCGGCCTCAGCTTGAGATGCTTCTACCTCGGCGAACCCGAGCGGAAGCCTTGAAGTTTGCGGTCGCTTGGCTCACCGGAAGCTAGCTATTTTTTCACATGTGAAGTACCTTTCACGATCGTTGAGACTTAGGAACAGAGGTTGTTGGACGTCAACGACCGGCTCGGTATGGTGTGCTTGCCGCCTGGACGGCATGTGCTTTGGAGCAGAAGCGGCCCGCCTTCTACGGCCGCATCTCTTCGAGTCAGTTACTCCGCATCAAAAGAGGCAGGTTCACCTAATTCACTCCAAACGCATCTGACCCGAATGGCAACTTTGGAGGTTCGCGAAGATCAAGGTCGCACAGGAAATGGCCTGCCTCATCAAGCACGTCGCCAAGACTGCTCTGAAGAAAAATTGTCCTCGACAATGGCGACGGCTACCGCGCATGAGCTGAAGCGAGTGCTTCGCAGATCGCGACGAACGTCGCCCGGGACACCATGAGATGTGTACTCGTCGTCGTTTCTTCATCGAGTGAAGTACTATGAGCCGTCGATTGTTTGTAATCGTCTGTGAGACGGGAGGAGAAACAGTTTTTGTGCGGATTTTTGGTTTTACTGTTGGGTGGGGGGGGGGGGCCTGCTTCCGAATCCTCGGTATTTGTAGCATTGCCGGCACTTTTCGATGCAATCCTCAGTATGTACAGCAGTTTAGGCACTTTGGGATGTGTTTTTTTGGTCATGGTAAGACCACATCCCAGCCGGCAGGCAACGTCATCAGAGCTTACCTATCCACCATCTCGAGGTGGGTAGACCGCATGAATAACCAACATCAGCAGCAAGTGAATCCTGCAGCTGAGGCCGTAAGTCCAGCGCTGCTTGCAGTAGCGTTCACAGGTGGATTGATTGATTGGCAGCTTATTTTTGCAAACTGCTCTGAAGGACGATGCTTGTTTCAATCAGCGATAATTGGTATGCATCCACAATCATGTATAACATCTGATCTTGAATCGACCCTTGCCAGGACTCAGCGCGCAGGAAGGAGTTCACTGAGGCCGGGAAGTTCAACTATGCTTGAACTGATCATGTTGCTGTGAGTTGCTGATTGTTCTAGAGTACTTGCTTAAAAAAAAGAGTTGCAGCTCTTAAGAGATTCTGGGCAGTTCTGAGGTGTGTGAATAACAATTGTCCTTGCAGTGGTGAAGCTACTGCCGGGTTCATGGGGGCTTGAATCCAATGATGATGTCAGCCATGTCTGGAAATGCAATGACGACGCCAGGCAAGTTCAAAGATTGCATGGTTTATTGTCACCATGGATGATGTTTGTTTTGTAAGGTTCAGCTGCCTGCGCTGATCGAGTATACGCGCAAGGAATGGGACTTTACGGTGACTGCTGGCTCGCCCATCGAGACGGATCTGCAGCTCATCTTCCTATTGGCCTCACATGCCAAAATGAGTGATCTGAGGTGCAATCAAAAATGGAGTGTTCTGTGGCAGTTGGTACAGTCAACGCACCAGCGCTGTGTCAACTACAAGCAAAGGTCTTGGAACGCCAGCACTTTTGGGATCCTGGGCAATGGTGTGGTGAGTGTGACACCAGAAGCGGTGAGACTGCTAGCTGAGGAAATTGGCTGCCGGGGAGATCAGAGGAGGCCAGTGTTGAAAAAAGCCAGTTTGCGTGCAGGCTTTGGAGGCCTTGGAATGTGGGCGCACCTTGCGTGCAGATGGCCGTACTAACTACGTGAATGTGGCGGGAATCCCGAAGTGGAAAGCATGCCCAATGAAGTGCCGCCGTACATTGACAGATTGGCGGTTCTGGTCTTGCTCCTGCTGCTCCGTCAGAAAATGACGAGTCGCCGCTCCACCTAGGTGCACCTTTTGATGATGATGATGATGATGATGATCAATTGCATCCAAGCGGTTCCAGCCCTTGCCACAAAGTCCAGTCCTGGACTGAAGGGGAGTGTGCCATGGACCAAGACAGTAAGTTCTCAGACACACATGGTCATCATGGACCTGGACAGTTAGTCCTCTGCGTCAGACGTACATAGTGTTCGCGAAGGCTTGACTGATTCTGTAGTCTCAACTTGGCTAGGTGATAAACATGTTTGGTTCTCGCGGTTGCCTCATGATGCAGGAAAACTGTGCAGGCGTGGTTGACGAACTTGTGAACACACTTCAGAAAATAACGACGCGTGTGGTGTGTGTGTCTTAGTTTCGTCTTGTCCTTGCTTGCCTTCTATTGCAAGAGGCACCTTGCGATTACAGATGGGCAAATGGGCTAACGCGCCATCCGTCGATGGTCTCAAGCTTCCGCAGGTCCCAGTCTTGGCACAAATGGAGTCCAGCTTTCTTCCTCGTACTTCATAAATCAGCATTGGTGCCAGGGAGAGGGCAGGGTGCCAGCGGAAAGGGCAGAGTGCCAGGCAGAGAGGGCAGAGTGCCAGGCGGCGAGGGCAGAGTGCATGTTTCCTGTGACTGTGCCTTGTGCCTTGCTCTACCAAGAGGGAATTCGCTGTATTGCAACTCCTTGACACAGTTGGCCGGGTGTGGAGATGGGGTAAGTCACATGGGCGGATTCAGGGCCTTCGCGTTTCATGGGAAGAACTACATTGACTACGTTCAGGGCGAGGAGTTTGGGGAGGTCAGGTGTGGGGTGTTCGGGGGGGTGTTAGACCCCATGGGTTTGGATCGCACAGGTGTACATCCCACTCGTTTAGATCCTTGAGCATCCAAGAACCTAAACCTGCGGGATATGGACCCACAGCGCTGCTTGACTTCGAAAGGTTTGACGGGGGAACGTGGGGTGAAACAACACATATGGTTACTCTTGTGGACCCCGTCCCCTAAATCTTATTAACTCTGAGTTTTGCTGTTAAATTTTCCCAGCAACATCTTATTGAATAATTTTAAACCTTATAGAAGACTACTTTTCCATTTGCCCCCGCAAAAAAATTGGTTATTCGGTGGGGGCGGGGGGGGGGGGGGGGGGGGGGGGGCGTGTACCCCGCTTTACAACCAGAATCCCTACTTTACAACCAGAACCCCCACTTTGCAACCCGTGAGCCTTTCCGGAACGCCCACTTTGCAACCGAATGGGCAAGCTGCTTGACAAGCCTTTATACGTAAAGTGTCAAGACCTGAAACTCCCACCACCGCCCTCTAGAGCACCCATGCACTTTTGAAAGTGGTGATGGTTGCAATGCGGGCGTTCTTGTGCCAACAACTCAATATTGTATAATACTTCTTAGATATCATGGTATATATCTATATGTATATAATATTATAACATTTAGTATAACATATAATGGTTGCTTGTATGGGATTCTCAGGGTATTTCGACGCAGACTTTTTTTGGGGTTGTGCTTTGAAATATTTATGCGATTTTTGGGTTTCTTGTGTTTTGGGGTTTACAATAAAGCAAAAAGTAAGATATCGTAAACGCAAGTTATTTATTGAATTCCCTTAGGGTTCAGGCATTTCTTCTGAGACGATGAGAGGCGACCGAGTAGGTCTGTTTCCACACGATGTATTCTGAAGCCACGAACGTCGCTGTGCCGGAAGCTCCATGTGCAGCTGGCCGTGTTATGCTACTGTACTACGCTGCACTACGCAAGTAGACTGTGTCACGTAGTACGTATCAAATCGAACCACTATGTTCTTGCAGCATAGTGTAGGCTAGTATATCTTCGGACTTCTGGACTTCTGATATCCTTGGTTCCTGCTAGGCCTCGCAAAGCTCCTTAAACCCGAAACCTGCAATACTAAACCCTAAACTGCACTAAACAGACAGACAAGCTGGCAGAAAGATAAACAAAAACAAAAAAAAGAGCCCAAGCAGATGCAGAATCTCCAGGGGCTCATTGGCAAGCATCAGTTAGCAGCCCTCGCTACAGGGGCCTGATGCTGCCGCAGGTAACCACCTTCTTGGGCAAGGACGAAAGGCAGACAGAGACTCCAAGAGCCCATGGGCAAGCAGAGCAGAGAGAAAGACAGAGTTGTTTGTGCAGTTGCGAACTAGGGGTTCTCATGTTGTCGAGTTGTAAAGTAGGGATTCTCATGTTGAACATGGCGTTCGTGGTTGTAAAGCGGGGGTTCCGGTTGTAAAGTGGGGATTCTGGTTGTAAAGGGGGTTAATCTCGGGGGGGGGGGGGGGGGGGGGGGGGGGGGGGGGGGGGGTGGGGAGGGTGGCCTCAATGCTGCGCCGTCCGCTTGGAGGGCGTGCCCATTCTAGACAAAAGGTCCCAGAGCGCGTGGGTGTGTGGGGAGGGGTTAGAGGTGGGTTGGTGCTCCCCATACACCTACGGCCCGAGGCCTCGGCGGATCTGTTGTGGTATGGGCTTCACCCTTCAGCTTGCAGGAAAGTCTATGCAGTTCACCGTGTCTTTGATAGTAGGTCAACATCGATTCCTCAACTTGCTGGTTTATCTTGATGTTTATATTACTTACCCTAAGCGGTCTAACAGTAAGATTCGCAGTCCCTTCGGCTTTGGCAATCGCAGTGATTGAGCAAGTGATGGTTGCTGCTCCAATTCTTATTGAAATATTTGTGACCGTTGCAAAAAAACAGACTCTGATTTCATCGAGCCAATGTATTCAAAATAAGATGGCTCGCATTTTTCCTTGAGATCTCCGGCATGAACCACTCAGGTGGGTCCTTGAGTTCGCTCGAATGTGTCCTTGAGTTCACTCGGATGTGTTGATTCGTTCGGGTGTGGTGTCAGATCTGTGTGAAAAGGTTATAGCAAGGACTTCAGTCAGGGTTTACAACTCTCAACACCAAACCTAATCCAATTGTACAAGGAACACTGCGCTTATTTCGAGCTATAGCATCTGGGTTTTTGTGGGCATTGGGTTTTTGGTTTTTGATTTTGCTCAAGGCGAGTAATGTCGGTGGATGTGCACGTTTGAACTCGAGTCCAAGTATGTCAACCACGGATTGTGCCAGTGGACTTTTGTGTGTGTGTGTGTGTGTTTTTCTTATAGACTGTGCATAGTCAGATGTCTCCTCTGTATTCGCACAAGTTTGACACGGACCAGTGCTTGAGGTGTCCTCTTCATGGCATCCTGTTCTGCTGCGCTTCGACACCATCCTGGGAGCTGCTCGATGGCACCTCGTGCGATCTTTCCCCCCGTGGTTCCTTCCTTGCTTCCTTGGTTCCTTGGTGGGAGTCTCCTGTGTGTGATCTGGTGCCTTCAAGGAATATCTGACCAGTGGACAGGGCCAAGGCAGCCATTCCGAGTCAGAGGAGCTCCTTTGCGAGGCCCATAAGGGTCGCAGCTTTCACGTGACAAATCGGCAGTTCTGCAGTTTCCTGTCGCCTGTCACGTGCCATGGAGGTGCTCCGGGTTCTGCACGATGTCTTGCTGCTTCACCAGGAGCTGAAAGGTCAGACCGCGCAGAACTGCTTGCAGGGCAGCCTTCAACCATCAGATCCGTGTCGCAGCATTGAACTTCAGGTCCTGTGGAGAAACTCCGGGATCTTCTGCAGTGTGAATGCCTGAGCATGGCACTACTCGTAGGGTAATTGAAGGTACAGCTGCCTCAAGAAGCAACATGCACGACTTCCCACCATGAAGATGTGAGCATGAGCATAATGGACGCAAGGCTCACATCTGAAAGTGCTGCTTGGAGCCACAGCCCCAGGTTGCAAACCCAGGTGTACAGGTTGCCGAGTAGGTTGCCACCTGTGCGAACCAGGCACTGCGCTGCCTAGCTGCTTGCCCACCGAGTGGGGACCTCACCAGCACGAAGCATCATTGGTTTTCAAGTCTTGTTTTCTCACGGTTGTTGTGAGTCCCGCACCCTTTGCACTGATGGGGCAAGCGGGTCAGAAACTACAATGCTTTGATCAGTGCTTCCATGGCATGGCGAAGATCTTGCCCCCGTTTCTTCCTGGTCTGAGGCAGGCACATGCAAGCAGGGCATGCTGCCTCCCTCGAGAGGCGTCTGGAGGCCTTGAGTGCGGTCAACGTTCACAGCAGAACTGGATTAAAGATGCAGATGATGCTGTGGTTTACGGGGAATTCTCAGAGGGTCTTACAGCGAGTTCCTCCTATGGAGTCCCGCGAGATAGCACGGTGGAAAGGTGCTTGCGTGCGGAGGAGGCAGCGGCCCCAGAAAATTCCGACAGGTGGGGAGAAGTGGGTGCTCGCGAAGCCTCTAAGCCTCCATTCACCAAAAAGGCACCTTCAAGCGTCTCATGAGGTTTCCTGGAGACAGGCAGCTTCCGCGATGCCTGCAGCTCCGAGGCCACGAAGGGTTGGAGCAGTCTGCAGCTCCAATGCAATTCTGAGGCAACATTTGATGGCTCCGCCTGTGATGCAGGGCCCTCCTCATATGCAAAACCCGGGGACTCGCGCATGGCGGATTCGCGCACTCGAGTCGCGTGCCGCTTCGCGCACGAGATTCGCGGCTCGACGCTTCTTGTAGTGTTATGATAGGGCGAGTCAACCAGCAGTCTTTTTGTCAGCTTTGGAGGTCTCTTGCCCCCTGAGCCCCAAAAGGAGGTCCTTGACCCTAAAGGGAGACGATGACGTGGCAAAAACCCGAGGTCTAAGAGGTGCTCGAGTCGGGATTCTTGCTCGAATCCCGCGTGCGCTCGCGCACGGGCCATTGTTTGAGCTCCCCAGGATAAGACGGGGGAGGCCTACAGAGGGTAAGGGCAGTCTCGTGTGCACACCTCTCCGCCTGCCTTAGCGATGTGGGCATCTCAGCCATGCACGGAGGTCAGGTAAATCCAGGAAACTTTGGTGGCGATTCAGGGTCTGGGGTCCTAGATATTCGAGACACTACACCCAAATCACGAAACTGCTTTCACTCGATTCAGGAAAGCACGATTCATGAAACCACGCTTCAGGAAACTGGTTCCTCGCTCCGATTGAGGAAACTACGCGATTCAGAAAGTCATGCGATTCAGGAAGCTGCCCCCATCAGGAAATTAGGTGGTTGGGCGTTGGCGGGGGGGGGGGGGGGGGGGGGGGGGGGGGTATGATGACGTTCATGTCACCGGTGTGTTCATGCTGGCGTTTAGTTTCCCGAATCATGTGTTTTCTGTGTTCGAATCCGCGGCCGAACGACCTGACCTCGAAAATATGAAGAAACCCAAATTCTGAACACAGACCCTGCCTCCCGCACGCTATAGCAAAGTCCTCTGCAGTGTGGAAGCCCTGCAAAGCAAGTCGGGGCGGTCACCACCTTCCATGTTGTATAGCCCAAGAATTGGATGTAGCAGTCGGCCCGATGCTTTCGGGAAAGAGTTCACGTTGGGGGGCGGGGTGACACATGGCACTCGAAGCCTTTGTGCAGCAACTGGCTGTGCCTCAAATAGAATACAGAACAAAAGCAAGTGGTTCAAGTGCAATGCCCTTTTCGATGTAGATCAACCCACGTATGTAGGTATGTTATCGTAAGTATGTTATATGTATATTGAATGCTGCATGCCCTGAGAGTTTAAAGGCTCCAGCTGACGTCCGGCAGCCGGATGAGATGGAGGTCTGCTCGTTGTACCCCTTCTTTCGGGTGCAATTTGGGGGACACTGGGGCCTCCTCCGGAAAGTGGACAGGTAGACACTGAGCCCACTGAGCCCACTGAGCCTGGCCCTGTGCAGCGCTCGGGTGATGGAGGTTCATGCAAATACCTCTATCATTGTGGATTCAAGCGGTAAGTCTGACACTGTGCGAGGCAGGTGAATCCTTAACGAAGCAATCAGACGGCTGCATGCCGCCTGCATGTGAGAAAGCCTTCTCAAAACCTGCCATGCGCTGCGACATGCGCCGCTCAGTGCCATCTCAGGAGGCGATGCTTCGACGCAGACTTTGGTGTGCAGCCGAGACATTGCAAGCTAAGCCCTAGACCAGGCTAGGCTACTGCAGGCTGCTTCAACCTCGAAGATACAGTGGGCTCTTCACCAGTGCAAATCATGGATAGTTCTTGCTCACAGGGATGGACTACTAATCTTCATCTCATCGAGTAGCCGCAGTGGCGGTGGTAGGTTCGTGCGAGACATGTGTCGAAAGGTCTCGTGCTCGTACGCTCGATGGTCGGAGAGAGGCCCCTGTCGGTGCAGCGGTCTACCAGGCAGATCCTTGCAGCTGGCTGCATTGGAGGTTGTCGCCGTTGCATTGCTTGCAATATGCAACGCCGTGAAGCACATGCGCTGGGATCCCGGGCCTCTGGAGGCTTTGACTGTAATTCCTTGCCGCAAGATCAGACCGTGCTTGTCAGAAGCGGAAATCTGTAGCGATCCAGAAGAGATGGACTTCTCCGTGACTCCGTGATCACGAGACCGCAGCGAAGACCATGAGGATGCATGAGCTGCATGTGCTGACACTCTCAGGCGCTTGGGTCCTGCAGCAGTACCTGCAGAAGAGGCTGAGCACTTGGACCTTTTAGAAGACATTCCCCCTGATCCACAGATTCCACAGCGCATTGCAGGCCTGGGCTGTTGTCAGAGCTCTGTGAGATGTCGGCCTCCCAGCGCAAGGCACGCATAGGCACGTCTCCTGGGCCATGTGAGGGAAAGGGAATACTCGGACGACCGCAAAGGGAGAGGCCGCAGGGATCAACTGCTGAAGGTCTAGCACTGCTGCACCTCAGGTTGCAATCTCTCCGGTCCATCGGGACTGACGCAGGCGGCCTGTCCTCAAGGGTTTTGAACGCCTCTGGGAGTCTGTGGCAAGGCATCGCGGCTTTGAGAGTCACTGCTGCCTTCCTGGATTCACGCTTCGGCCAAAGCTCGGGTCCAGATGTCCTTTCCCAGTGCAATTCCCGCAAATCTTTCTGCGACTGTGCACCCATCACCACTCGAAGTCGGCAAAGGTCGATCAGAAGCGTCTCAGCTGTCTCAAATGCCTGGCCCTCACATTTTTGACTAAATCGGCTGCCTGAAGCAGGGCGCCTCCTTTCTTTCGACCAGCCGTGGAACATGTCTCTTGTTAGAGAGCAGGCTGGGCCTCTCGCTCCCTCACGGCATCGTTGCATGTGCTGGAGCCTCAGAGGGTTGCAGAGTGCCCGACAAGCCCTTCTCATCCCCAAGCGTGCCTGGCACCGTTGAGGCACTTCGGGGTCTTCTTGGGCACCACCCACCAGACGATCAGTGCGCCTCATTGTTGGTGCTGGGAGAAACGGTTTCGGACTAGTTTTATGTTTGTCGTGGCCCATCTTTCACATGCTGGACAGTAGTAGTAACCATGCGGTGTGGTAGGCACATCGACATTAGTATCAGAATGAGCATCAGTGCTCGTCTTCATCCTTTCAGCTCTCCCTCAGGGTGCCTGTATGTGACATGGCAGGCTCGAGGACCACAACGCTCTCCTATCAGCAGCTCTGTCCCTAGTGCCTTCCATGAGGTATGCTTTGTGAAGTGCCCAGTGGAGATATTTCACGCGTGGAGATCAATGAGAAGTCCTGTTGCCCTGAAGAGGCTTTGGACCTCTTTCAGATCACAACCGTCAACAACCACCAGAGCACCGTGCAGCTCGGGTGGGCCCAACTGCCCTTGATCTAAGACGGAATGTTCTGGGCGGACGGGAAGTTGGAGCGCGCATAGTATGTTAGAGCTGATGTTCATATTCCATGTCTTGCGAAGTAATGGCAAATGCAGAGAGACAAA
Organism: Symbiodinium natans; assembly: GCA_905221605.1. Classification (NCBI taxonomy): domain Eukaryota; class Dinophyceae; order Suessiales; family Symbiodiniaceae; genus Symbiodinium; species Symbiodinium natans. Next base: position 111,169 of record CAJNDS010000402.1, on the reverse strand, counting down.
CATGGTTGTGTGATGTTGTGTGGAAAGAGCGCTGACAACTGCCATCAAGTGTAGCAGCATAAGAGGGTGAACAGCAACGCAGAGCTCATGCACTGAAAGCAGCTTTCGCCAGGTCCACTTGAACCTGACGACTTAGTGCGTAAGTTCCCAATCTGATTTCAAGCTCAAGTGACAGTGGCAAAACCAAAGTGGGGACCAAACTCCAGTTCACATTGCCGCTCTGGTCAACGGAGTCGAGAAGCCTTGGGCTTGTGCTCGCAGGCATGCAGGCATGCTCCTCGCCATGTTGGAGCTCATGCAGAGAACTGATGCCTGGGACCTGGGAAGTGCCACACTGATCCTGCCTCGGCTCCAAGTCGCTCGATGGGCCTTCCTTCGCCTCCTTGGAGTCTGCGTTTATGAAAGTTGTGAAGAGCTGTGGTGGCTGGGAGGTTCCCTCCTTAGCAGCCGTGGCTTCCATGCTGCGTTGCCTCGAGCTCGCCTCGGAGGCACCCTCCCCTTGCATTTGCCCACCTTCATTTGGGGCAGCTTGGGCAACTGCAAGTTTAGGGTGCTTGGGTATCAGAGTTTGAGGGATTCGATTATGAAGCGATCTATGCCACACTGGCCGCCGTAGCAATTCCAGATGGTCTCTGTGTCTCTCTCAGGTTAGAACCATGTGCGATCCCAAGTATGGGCGCTTATGCTATATAGTATAGTGTATATAAGGGTAACAAGGGCCCATACTTGAAAACCCTGGAGTTCAGTCTCTCTGCCTAGTTTTTTGCCTCCCGTTTGATCTCTCTGGCTGGGTCCTGCCTAGATGCCTAGACACCTTTGGTCCGCCTTGCAAACGGTCACAAGGCTCAGCTTTCCCATGTTCCCTTTAGCCCTAGCAGCCCGAATGCCACTCATGGTGTTGGATTTGTTTGCCACGTTTATCGAGCTGTTTGCCTTGACTTGGCAAGGTATCCGGTACAGCAGCCTTGGTTCTCTTTCGCGACTTCAACGGCCTCCAGGCCCACTCTTTGGCTTGGGATTGGAACAGCCGCAGGCATCATCACAGGTGTCGAACCTAGGATGGCTTGCTTGACGCGCTTGCGGACGCAGATGTTGAAGTCTACTGTCCTTGGGCTTCTGCAAGGCCTTCTCATTGCGATTGCAGCGAGAAGTCGAACTGCTGCTGGTCAGAAGCTTAGACGCTTTGAGTGCCGACTCAGCTCAGCGCTCCGAAAGCGTGTCGCGCGGGCTTCATGTGGGCTCAGGCCTTGGACTTCACGGGCGATGCGGGGGATCCTGGCTTCACCTATAAAGCTTGCACCTGTCAAGAATGGCAGAAGCAAAAACGGTTCGGCATGTCGTTTCCAAGTCAAGAACATAGGAGAGGCTAAGTGCAACAACCTAAAGCATTCGAATTAGTCGTATGCTAAGCTAAACAACTGCGATTGGATAGCAGGCCCTTGAGATGGAGCCGCCGCCTGCCACTGCACCGGCGGAGGAGCGGCAAAGGCACCTGGGTGGACTTTCCAGCCTGTGCACCAGGATTAAGGGTATGGGCCGGTATGAGTTGAAGAAGCGTGGCGCCAGCTTTGCAGCCCCTTGCTTTTAACAGCTTACGGCAATCGTGTGGGTTTCAGGGCCTGGACGTGAGGGGTATTCGGCCTGAGGTCTGAGCTATACGGTTTTGGGTGCCGGTCACGGGGCCAGTCGTTTTTCAGTCGAGCCTTGACAGCAAGGAAGGTCAAGGTACCCCCCACGGTTTCGCCGCCAGAGTGTTGACATTGCCCTTTCCCTTTTCAGGGCGAGCATGTCAGGTTAGAGTGGAGCTTAGACGCCCTTACGTTGGCACGAAGATGCCGGCCATCATTCTTGAGATGACGTTTGTCTCCTTTCAGTTTCCTGCAGATTCAGCCGATACATGGGGGCTAGCTTTCTGCGAGAGCTCAGTCGCTCAATGCTAAATTCCTGTACTTCGTTGGGCTTTAAGTATCTTCCGTATCGTTAGTTGACTAGGAATCATGGCCAACTGCTGCCGTGGCTGCCAGCACCTGCAGCTGCAAGCAACTCCGAGCAACTCCGAGCAACTCCGAGCCGCAGCGCAGGTTCCGCGCTCTCTTGGAGGAGGTGTCGGCCAGGAGACGGCTGTGTCGTCAGCTGCCCGGACCCTGGTCCACACGCAGGTCTTTGAACGCAGGTTGAACAGCAGTATATCATCTCGGGGTTCGGTTGAAACTCCGGTGTGGACAGCGTTCCGGTGTCAGCAAGCATTCGCTCCAGGATGAAAAACATCCAGACGGCAATTCAATGCTCGGAGGTCTTGCAGGCAGCGCGGTAGCGCGCCAACCCCAAAGAGTCGAAGCTGAGTCGAAGGGTTTGTGAGGAAGAGCCCCGGAGTTGCAACTCCCTAAATTCCCTCTTGCAGGCTGGCCTTGCTAACGTCTTCCAGGGTGCCATGATGGATGCCTTGAAGGTCGCCGTAAAGGCAGTGCCGCAGTGCAGCAGTTGAAATCTCACTGAGCACGGCCGGTTCGTGCATGGGCAAGGGAGAGTTGTCAAGCTCGATCTGCTGGGCTCTTGCTTGTTCTTGGAGGCTCCTGTGCGGGTGGGATTGTCTCTCTTTGGCACAGCTATCGACATCGTGTCGACTGTCATCCAAGATGTGGCGACCCTACTACAGCGCTAGTAGCCTCTGTTCTTTGAGACGTTCTCTTCACGAGACCACAAGTCTTCTGTTCTTTTGACTCTTGAGCCACTCCTTTAAGCTGTCTCTTGACTCCAGATTGAAAGCCAGAGATCTGCCCCGAGGATCCCTCCAGAGTGCCGCAGCTCATAGAGACGAAAGTGCTGTCCACGGCTTGGCGCGCGCATGCTGTGTACCCGCGGCTTGCACTGGACTCTGGCCCTTGGTGCATGGTGTCGGCCGTCTTAACACGCAGCTTCCGTTTCAGAAGAGCTTCACACTCCGAGCCTGGGCTGCCGAAGCTGAGGCCTGCTATGATGGAAGCCATCAGCAGGGAGACGATGCGTAGTCAGAGCCCCTGATGGACGTGCAACTCTGCAAGCAGGTGAGATCACAAGATGAGGCTTTCAAGCTCTCAGGGAAGCTTTCAGGGCCCTTGTTCTCTCAGGCCCAAACTCTTCCACAGCTGCTCGCAGCTGGACCCTTTAGGAATTTAGGACTTGAAGAAGCACGCTTCAGATCAAGCCGGGCTCGAAACTCGAGATCAGAGGACTCCAAACAGGCTAACCATGACCATGGTCAACCATTCGGGCCTGGGCTCCCGGCCCCCCCCCCCCCCCCCCCCCGAAGACCTTTGCGGGGAGCTGCAAAGCTGAAAGCTGAGGCACGGAGTGCCTCTCCTTCGTGCCGGGCATCCTGGCCTCCATCGCCTTGCATGCTGCACGGAGCCCCAGTCCTGCCCTGCCTTCTTTTTTTTTTGGAGCAAGGGGATTTTTCCCTTTCACCCTCCTTATGTTGTGAAGCGCAGCAGGTGGGTGAGGACTTCATCCTGGGCCTAGCATCAAGGCTGTTTGATGCTGTTTGAGACCGTGGGGTTGCCTTTCGGGAGCTCGATTCGAAGGCCCATCCAGCTGCTCATCGACGTCCTGGTCGATCCCACCTTCATTCCACTTCTGTACTCGCAGGCGGTGGCAGCCTCAGGTCCAGCGCTGTAAAGGCAAGTTCCTCGAATTTGCAAGAATTTAAGCAAAATCTCATGGCCTGTGCAATGAAGCGGATCTTCCATTACCCGTCCCAGCAGCGCCGTAAGAAATCTGTCTACATGACAAACACGTGCTCCGGATGTGCTGAGGAGTTAATCCAGATCATGAGCACGCAGATGGACAAGGCCCTGGCAAGAACCCTCTTTGTAACCTTCGAGCAGACAACTCTTGTCTTGGCCGAGGCTTTGAGGAATCGGCCGGCCGGAATCTGCAAGCTGACGGAGCATGCCGTGTGCTCACAGCAAGGTACATCGCAGCACCACGCAACTTGTGCGTGATCTTTGATGGCTCCGTTGCTCTGGTCACTAGGGGTCTGCTGATGCGCCGCATTGTTTAGTGGTGATTGGGCATCCGCAGCAAAGCGGCCCATGCTGAGAGCAATAAGATGCTGCCTTCTGATACGAGCCACATCATCGGGTCAACGGTAGACACCAACAATGCCTGCATTTCGCCGTTGCCAACACTTACACCCGTGGATGCACCGGAAAAGCCGAGGTGGCAGAATGCATGGTCTCGAGCTTCCGTTCTGTTCTTGCACAGGCCAAGGCCTGGGATGAACACATAGACTTCCGATGTGTGCAGAGCCGAATTTGGTGGCCTTGGCGCTTGTGGACGCAGTGCTGTTGTTATTCGTTGCTTTCAGAAAAGGTTTATGTTTGCATGTTCATTGTGGCCATGGCTTGACAGTGGGAGGATTACCCTGACTGGACGCCGTTGGATCTGGAGGACTTGCTGTTGCAATTGGTTAGTGCGCTACTGTACAAGCATGAGCCGCTTTTGAGGTGGAGGTGATCTTAGGCGTCTTCGATAGTCTTAGACACAGCTTGGTGAGACGAATGCTGCAGCTCCAAGGACCACACAGAGTACCTGCCGGATCGGCTGGCTCCATTCAGTTCCGGACCCTGTGAACGTTGAGCATATGGATGTTTTCGCTCAGAAGCATCTCTCTGCTTGGTTGGGAGAGCCGAAGGCGGCGAAGGCCTGTAAGAGAGCAATCCTGGCATTGCTTCGGTCCGAGGCCGATTCTGTTGGTCGCTGTTGTCCACCAACGAGCACCTGCTTAAGTGCTTCATCGAGAAGTGGGCGGCTCAGCTTCAATGACCTTTCGAGACACTGCGATGCTAGTACCCAGGCAGGGGCTGTCTCTCGTTCGAGACATTCAAGAGCTGCCATGTCGGTGCCTGATGCTTCGGAATGTTCCGTGAATCTGCGCGGTCCCTCGCATCTTGTGATGCGTTGTTTGTGCTACGCACCACGAACAGCATGCATTCCCAAGGCCTGCCATACTTCTTCACATCCCTGGAAGGCACCGGACTTGGATCTGACCGGAGTGCATCCCGGACTAGGGGGGCCATTCATACTGTTCACATTGTTCACTGAGGCCAGCAGCATCCAGTGGCAAGCCTCTTCAACCTGCAGGCTGGAGACGAAGAGACGAAGAGACTCTGCGCGGAGAAGCCCGGTGATGTCGTGGGAAAGGGAGCTCAGGCAAAGTACGAAGATGGCAGCGCCCCCGTCGGTGCAGAGCTCACGGAGATGTCGAGACCCGAGTCTGGAGAGTCACAGGGTTTTCCGGATGTCAGAGTGACTCAGTGAGTGACCGCCCATGGGCTCTCAGAAGCGATTGCAATTCTCGTGCGAAGGCTGTCCACGAATCTGGAGAAGGTGCGGCAGGGGTTGCTGCTTTGCTGCTTCACAGCAATGACAATGTGAGAGCCTGTCATCGTGTTCCGAGGTACTGCCAACCTTGAAGGAGTGTGCAGCTGCAGTCGTTGCCTCAGAGGTCTGTGTCCTCTGTTCCTTCTTTTTGTCTCTCAAGAAGCGCCTTTGACACGCTGAGGATCCCCACCTGGTCATTGCATCCATGGAAGATGCCAATGTCCTTTCCTTCCTGCGTGCCCTCAGCCGCGTGTGCTTAGTGCCCTGAGCTTACAAAACCCTGCAAAGCTTTGTCGTAGCACTTCGCACTCGCACTCGCCCCCTTTGCACGCAAGAGAAGCCTCAGGCTTGAAGACCTACTTTCCATCGGCCGTGAGGGCAGTTCCGTGCAGGTCATGGAGGCTGCGCTGCTTGTTGTCTCACGAGGATCCCATCCCAGCAAGCCTCCTCATGAAGCCCAATCGAAGCTAAAGAGCTCTTGTCGCGCTGCTCTTCATTCATTCTTGCTTTGCTTGTTTGTTTGGATCCTGTTCGTTTCAAACGCAAGAGAAACCTGTGATCGGGCATTCCGCATCTTTTCTTGTAGTGCTTCTTTTTTAGCTGGTTCGAAAACAACAACAAAGGCGACGGCGCAGCAGCACCAGCGAGTTTACATAGTGGTTCGCCGCCTCATTTCCAGGAAAGCCTAGATCCACTGACTCCCAAGTTTTTGCGACGCCATTTGGCTCTGTTTGAACCTGGTGCTTGCAAACATTGCATCCTAGATCCAGACTTGAGCAAGTGCACAGGGAAGGTTCAAGGGCCCTTTTTATTGTGAGCAATGCTATCGAAACACAAGGGCGGCTGCTGAAACGATCACGAGACTTAAGAGGCTTGCCGTAGTGAGAACCCAAATCAAAGAATCTGCAGGCCATCCGGCAGTTCCTAATGGAGCTGGCGCCCTTTGCCGCGCTGATCTTCGTCGTTGCTGCTTGGCAGCCGCATGCGCGGGTCCGAGGGGGGAGGGCGAGGCGTGCGCGGGGAGAGGCTCTTCATTCAAATTTTCGGTGGTGTGATATGATTGGTATCTCGGAGTCATGCTACGCAGGAGCGAGAACGAATGCCCCCCACTGCGTGTCAGGGTCTCGATCTCTCCCAGCAAGAGCCACGCTGTATTCAGAACTCGGACATTATGGCTGAAGTGCGAGCGGGCTTGGCACTCCAAGGTTACCACGAGAGCACGAAGCAAATCTTCTCGCCGAGCACCAAAGAAGGCCTTGTCTGGACTCAGATTGCTGGGCTTGGGAAGGTTTAGGGGGAGTGCTTCATTGAAAGTCGTGGTTTGTGTCATTCGCTTGCTGGTGTTTTCTTGATGTCGTGTGCCAGGATCCTCGCAGACCGACGCTTCGGTGGGAACAGAAGGTGCCGGCGGAGTCCGCCCTGCTGCTGCTGGGCACCAAGCAAAGAGAGACCAGCAGTATGGAACCGAGAGCAAGATGTTACCTTCCCTTGAGTGAAGGTGCAAGCTGGAGGTCGCGCCCTTGGGCCCTTGGGGGCTTCTGAAGCCAGTTGGGAGCTTGAGGATGCCAATGCCACACGGGGTTGATCAAGGTTCAAAAGGTGTTTTCAAGAAGTGGTTGTCACCGTGTTAGCCAGGTCACATCGTTACACCAGTAGCAGACCCTGCCAAAAGAGTCTTGTGGCGCTGTCTTCTAATGCAAAAAAAGAGAAGGCTCGCCGACCGACGGCGAGACTCCCATCCTCCGCGCTGCCCGGGTCGGCTTTCGCCTGACTTGCAGGATGCTTCTGGATGCTTGCCGGGGGGACAGCGAAGGGACAACCAAAGGTGGACTTCAACTGCATGTGGTTTCCTAGGTCCTTGGCAGGGAAGTTGGGAGCTAGAGTCCCTACGTCCCTACACAATCCATCAGGGTGAGTCTTGAGGCCTGGTGAGCGCACTGCCTTTTTTGGCAAGGGGATACACCTTTGCTGCTTGAATCTAGCAATCAACAGATCCACAGCCAACCACCTCTAAACTGAAATCAAAGAAGGCCCCGAGACGACACGACTGCGGTATCTGGGAGGACCTTGCGCCAGCTGATGCAGCTTTCATCCAAGCTCCAGACCAGAGTGCGACGGGAAGCTGGGCGGAAGGAACGCGGGCAGAACGTGTAGTTTTGAAGCTCAAAGCCAGCCAAGGAAGGATCCGCAGTGCCTCCCTTCACGATGGCGCGATCTTTGGCCCAGGTGGCACGGGCCTCCCAACCCTGAACCTCCACGAGCTCAAATTTTGGGGAGACCTTGCTGTAGGCACCTCGATGGGAGGTGCTGCCCAATCCTTGAAAAGAGAGAGAGAGAGCACACGTGAAAGAAAGAAAGAAAGAACGAAAGAACGAAAGAACGAAGGAAGGAAGGAAGGATTGAAGGAGAGAGAGAGAAAGAACTAAAGAAAAAAGGAAAGAGAGAAAGAAAGAAACGTGCCCCTTGGGGCGACCCCCCTTCGGGGGTTAAGCGCGCTGCAAGCAAGCAAGCAAGAAAGAAAGAAAGAGAAAGAAAGATAAAGGAAGATAAAGAAAGATAAATACAGAAAAGTAAGGAAAAGCAAGACAAGCAATGAAAAGAAAGCAAAAGAAACAACATAAAAAAGATAAAATACAAAAAACAGCACACACACGCACACGCTCCCCAAATTTGGGTATCACCTGGACAGTGCCCTGTGAGATCCCAACAACCTGCTATGGGCTTGTGCAGGTGGCAAAGTCTGTGCTGGCCGCGGCGGTGCCGTCCAACTCACCTGTGGCCCTTCGCTGGGTTGCGGAGGCACGAAGCTCTTCCTTTCTTCGTTATATTGCTCTTCCGGCTCTCGTCCAAGAGTTTTTCTTGAACCGGTTCTGTCGGCCTAGGTGTTTGACCTGCTGCAGAAAATGCACGAGGAGCAGAACAAAGTGGCCCTTCGAAGCTTTGCGCTCTGCGCCTTCTATCAGGCAGGACGGGCTTGCAGCCTGAGTCGCAGGTTAAGGTCGGCGTTCACTTCTGCGCGCCACGAATGTGCAACGCATCGTGTTGGTGCAGAATTTGGTTGTAGAGTTAGAGGAAGGCTTTTTCTCGGTTTTGCGGAAGCCACCGGTCGCTCGTTTTGTGCACACTGCGGCAATGCCGAAAACTGCAGGCTGGTTGCTTCGAGATGCTTCAGCCTCTGATAATGCCTCCAAACTGCACAGAGCTAAAGATTTCAGTCGTAGGCTTTGACGTGTTTGTTGTAGCTGTTCGACTATGCTGGGCCGAGGATGACTTTGGAGAAGATCGGCAGCAAAGAGGACAGGTGAGGGCAACCAGCGGTCTGCGCAATGCATGCAGAGCTGATTGCCTGGCGTGGCAACTGCGCAAACTCCACATACCACAATATCCTACAACCAAACGCATTTTTTTCAGACACGGATTCGGGCGTCCATGTGCATGCGTAGGAAGATGGGCCCACGAGGCTTTTACAAAGTGCAGATTGCTAGCTCTCGTAGGTCTGCCATGCCATGGAAGAACACCCGCACGATTGAGCAGCGCCTTGGATTCAGGATGCCCAGACACTCAGAACGAGAAGGTACCTGAAGAGCTGCTGTCTCGGCCTCGCGGAGTTAGCGCAGAACGTCGACGGGATGCGCCCGACTAGCCAGAAAAGCTCCAAAGCTCTTCTGGCCTTATCTTGGACTCGACACGCCTTGCAAGAGGCATCCGCCCTGACCTCCACGCATCCGTGGCTTTTAAAGTTGTAGACAGGCTCGCCGCTGGACAAGCCCTCCGTGCCTTCGCCCCTCGGCGCCCGTCCGCTCGTCCATCCGGTCCAGATGCTCCGCTGTCTACTGATCCTCGGCCAGGTCTGCTGCAATTTTTTCTGAGCAGAAGGCTGTGGGCTTCGAAGCTGGGCTTCGAAGGCCACGCAGAGACGACGTCTTCCTGTCGCCACAATTTTTCCATGTCCGCACGTCAAGTGACATTCCTGCCGACCTCACGTGCTCCTTGCTGCAGCAGCTCCACGAGCCGGTGTCAAGAACAAAACGCCGAAACGCCGTTGCTTTTTGTTGAGCGAAGCTTGCCGCCTCGTCCCCAACGACACCCTAACCCACAAACGACGAGAAAAACCGGCAAACACACATACTCGCTAACCTGTCAAAATCTTCAACCCCGCCAAAGCCTAAATGCCTAACATAGCAATGAGGACCTGGCGGCTGGCACGGCTCTGTCGGCAGTGTACTCCTCAGCTCTGCAGGTCATTTCGAGGCATACAAAGGCCGGCAGGTGTGCAGGTGTGCAAGTGTGCAGGTGTGCAGGTGCCCGGCTTGGGCGATTTGCGCCGTCTTTCATGCCATTGTGCTGCGGTGTTCTTCTGCTGCAGTCTACGTAGTGGCAATGCTGATCCTGCTAATTAATTTCAGAGCCTCAGCTTCAAACCTGAAAGTAGCTATAGTGGCATTGTCGGAATGCAGTCACGTACGCTGGGCATGTTGACATCAGAGATCAGAAGTCATGCCTTTGGGCTGGAGGATGTCGAGATCTAGACGGTTTCAGGAAACCCGGAAACATACCCGAGAACGGAGCACATCCGTCCCGAGCCGGCTGCAATCGATAGCAAGCTTTTGTCACGTCTCTGAGGCCTTGAGCTACTTCGAGAAGGTGACTTCTACACGAAGGTTTGCAAATGCATACCTGAGAGATGAAGCGATGCTCTCCAAGGACGGGGACCAAGAGATGAGGGGTTTGAGTGGGCTGGTTGCCCTTTTTCTGCATGAGTCGCCACCGTCACTGAGCAAAAGAAGGGTTGGGTGCAGTGCTCCTCGCATGTAAAGCTAAGAGTAAGAGTATCACTCGGAGAAGTGGACAGGACAGGGCAAGATGGGCTTCTACCCGTCTCACGACGAGTTCTTTCATTTGTGAATTGGGTTCGTTCGTTTGTGAGAGGGGGCAGCTGGGTTGTTCGCCCAGCATCGGCGCAACTCCACAATTTCATCATTGCCACAAGCCTCTCAAAGGCAAATCCACAAAGTCTCTGCAAGCGCTGATCGAGTTCTCCACGGCAAGAGTACCACACTCTGGAGATCAGCAGCTACTATGAGGCCCGGCCTCAAAACCGCTGGAGCCTAAAGCAAGAACCATCGAGCTCCACAGCAACTTTGTGATGTAAACGGCAAACTGCCATGCGGGCTGATTCCGACAATCGTGTGCCAAAGGCATTCGGTGTGGATCCATCCCCAAGGCGTTGATGCGAGCATCGCATGACGCAAAGGAACATCAACTCTCCTCAGTTGATCTTCGAGTCCGTCACATGCGTCCACTCCCATCACCAGAATGTTATGAGGTTCCAGCATTGGTTTCGCTGTGAGAAGACATGTTCACCGAACTCTTTCATGTGATACGGAGATGTTGAGAGGAAAGCATCAGGCAGTGCAGGAAGCGCTGACATTCGTGAATTTTGCCCCGTGGCATCCCGTGGCTGTCTTTTGTCGCCTCGTTGCAGGAGATGCTTTGCAAGTCCATTCAGGCCAGGCAATGATCCGAGGGGCAAAAGTCATCATGGCAGCAGCTTCTAGATTCCATCGCTTTTTGACCCACGTGGCGCGCGTCTTTCCATGAAGCTCTGCAGCGCCGCGTGCGGAGGCAGAGGCTCTCCGACGCTTGCTTCCCGTGTGGCGCCATCCGCAATTCGCCAACTTCCCACGTTCGAGCTGTTGCTCACTTCTGAAGGTCCCGAACTCGGAGCTCGGGTCATTCGTTGCAAGGCAGTGAAGGGAAGGTCAGGGGGTATAAGGGTTCCTTGCGAGGGGGGGGGGTTCCCCAGAGCCCTCCCAAGTCCCAACAGGCCCCTTCAGGTCTTCTTCAGGTCTTCGGATACAGCAGGGGATGCTTAAGGCCAGCAGAAGACCGTCGCAAGGTTCCAGCTCCCTCAAAATCCCCACACCTTTCCACAAAAACAAATGGCAATGCACCCAGCTATCGAGCCCGCCAGCCTCTGGGTCCCGTGGACGCGAAAAGCAAGTTCTATGGGGCGTGATGTGGCGTGATGTGGCGTGATGTGGCGTGATGTGGCGTTACGTGGCGTTATTATGTGGCTGTTGAGGTTCCGTGAGGTTCGAGTATGTTCCGAACATGCTCGAATTATCTCAGGTGTGGCTGCACTTGCTCCAAGAGCCGAAGAACGAGCCCCGGCCAGACTGGCACCGAATTCCCAGTCGGAAGCTGAGCCACGCCCGAAGCCCCTTTCCGCCTATTCTTCAACTCTCTGTTTCTTCAGTACCCGTCACGTCGGATCCGCGTGCCCAGATGTGCTCCGATGTGCCCCGATGTGCTCCGATGTGCCCCGATGTGCTCCGATGTGCTCCGATGTGCTCTGAGGCATCCCCAGTCTTCCGCCCTTTGCTGGAATGCAGCAGGTGCGACAGGACTTCCAGGGACTTCCAGGGACTTCCAGGGACTTCCTCCCCCCCTCTGATGCCCAGGGAAGAAGGAGATGCAGACCATCGCTCCCGCACCTCCTCAGGAGACGGCCAGGGCAGATGGAAGGGAGACCCTCCGCGCTGCCATCAACGCCGCTGGCACCGCCAGCCCTGCCGCCACCTCCGCTGCTGCAAACACGGCCGCAGCCGACGGAAACACAAACATCCAGGGCCGGGGCCTCGCCGCTGCCAGACTTTGCAAAAGCCTGCGACACAAGGATAGCACTGCTGACACTGCGGACGTATCCCATGCTGAAGCCTTTGCGCTGGCGCTCATTGCAGAGGCACCTTAGTGGACATGGGCTTCTCACGCACGCAGGCGGGGCTTCAGTAAGTTCGAGCCTGGAAAGCCGGTGGTTTCTGTGACCGTGTTTGAGTGCGGAGTGGTTTGGAGGGATGTGGAGGCTGTTGGTTCTGGTGCACGTCGTGCGCATTCTTTGAGAAAGGTGTTCCCACAAGCAGAACACCAAAAAGGACAAGCGTTCTCCTTGTAAGCAAGGCCAGAAGCCCAAGCCCTCGTTTCCCATGTTTGCAAGCTATTGACCTTCGACTTTCAAGGCGATCATATTCAAAGGTTAAGCCCCAAACGCTGACCCATTGATGCTCGCTATGCACGCGCATCGGTGGCACCCCCTTACACCCTTTCTTTTTCTCTGCGCTGTTGCTCAAAGAACTTTGGGTGAGACAGCAGGTGGATGCGGCTCAGCGCCACTTCGGATCTCGAGGCATTGCTTCACTTGTGGGAGGGGATGGTGAGGCCTCGCAGCGTTTGAGCAACTCTTGACCTGGTATAGCTGTCTTGCTGTCCTGAGAGTGAAATGGAGGCGTCTCTTTCAGGGTCTTCGGTTTGCAGCACGTAGCCGGACCTTTGGGTGCAGGCACAGAGGACATCAGCGAACTCATTGTCTGGATGGTGGCGCGCCTAAACATCCTACAGTTGAACGCGGCCATGGCATGACGTTGAGTATCACCGAGACGTTTCGCCGACATCATTACAGTATAGCGGTTCTGACATTGACGAGTCGGCTTTTTGTCTTGCCAGATAGCTGCAAGTTTAGAAATGTGTGTGTAAAAAAATATGTATGAACCCATCCATGTTGAAGAGGGAAAGCCCACGAAAGCCACACTAACAGTATATAGGTCCATGGACGGGGGGTGTAGCATGCATATGGAAGTATGTACATATACAAGCATATGTACACATAAAGACATGAATAGCCGCCACTTCTCTTGGCCCTTGGCCTCATGACTCTGAGGTTGCAAATCCCACAGTTGACGGAGAGGCACAGGATGAACCAGGGCATGTTCACCCTAAGAAGAGCCAGGGCCGTGGAGTTGTTGAAGGGTCAGGAAGGCTTTGTCTCACCGTCGCCTTAACCTCACGCATGCCTGGCCTGGAGGCTTCAAGCGACAGTAATGCAAAGGTGCGGGGCAGCGCACACACATACGCACACGCACACGTTTCACTACAGCAGAGGGCGTATCATTTGCTTGCAGGCAAGGTTCCAGCAAGAAACACATGGCTGGAGCGTTTGTCGCATAGCTGTGTTGTGTTGCCGCTCTTGCACAAGGTGAGATATTGACATAATGTAATCCATGTGGCCGAAATAACCATGCGGCCAGGTTGCGGAGACGATGCGACAGCCCGTGAGCCGCCCGAGATTCCTCATGTTGGTGGTATCACGAGCACCCCCTTTTGTCGTGAAGACCAAGCGGCCAAAGCGGCCAAAGCCCCCTGAGCCGACATCCTTGTTCCAACTGTTCCAAAGTGCGCTGAGGTGCCCCAGGTGGAGTTTCAGACTCTCCTAGCGGGTTTGCTGGAGGTCGGCCTCTGAGTTTGCAGGAAGCAGTGGGAAGCAGTGGTGAGGTGGTTCAGCACTGGTTCAGCACTGTGCAGCACGGAGTGGGTTGTTGGCCGCACCCCAGGAACACTTCTTCAATACCAGACCTTGAAGTCTTCCTGCATAGAAAGGAATGGATCTAGTGAACCTGGGGCCCGCGGACCTGCTACTTGAACTCGAGTTGTCCCTTCTAGGTGACTTTACGTGACGTGCCCCAGTGTGCTCCCTCGCATCAGCCTGCCCAAATCTGCCCAAGGATTTGCTCCCGAGACTCTTGGCTTGCGGACGTCAGGCCGACGCAGCAATCGTTTCTTGTCGTTCTTGCCGTGTGACACTCTGTGGTGAGGTCCCCAAGGCTTTGAATGCAGTGGTGGACACCATCTGTTACGTTGCCGAGAACCCATCGCCCCTCTGGGAGCGTCATGCCAACCTGTTTACACGTCGCTTCAGATCGTCCTTCAGGGCCTCTAGTCCCAGAGGTCCTGAAAGCAACCAGCCAGGCCCTGGCGACGCTGACTCGAACAGCAAGGTGACTGCTCAGATGGCTCCAACGGCGCTGTGACAGCGAGAAGCTTTCCGCAGTCAACTTGCCCCTTCAGGCTGTCGTCCGCGCCTGCATTGACGAGCTGGGGGATTCCGCCACGTTGCCAGCCTCTGCCGGCGGCCCCAGAAACCACAGAGCGAAAAACGCAGAAACACCATGCATACTGGGTGCAAAAGCCCTCCTTGTGCTCGGTTGTATTTTTCCTGCCTAATGACTGCCGAGAAGGAGACCCTCATCTGCGTGACCCAGGCGCCTGTGTTGTGTGTGTGTGTGTGTGTGTGTGAATGATTGCGCTTTTCGGTCCCGGGCCTTTGAACATGGGGCAACACATGGGGGGCACTTCATGGGGCACTTTTCATGCGGCACTTCTCAAATGTCTGGCTCTCGGGGAGTGTGCAGGGTGTTTCACAGTTAGAAACCCCGGGGGAGCCCCGTTGCACCGCCGTTGCGCCATGGTTCTCATCCACCCGGAGCCAGAGCTCGAAAGAAGGGGTTTGCAGATTCCCTCCAAGCGCAACTTCAGTAGGGGAATTTCCGGCAGCTCGACTGGCTCCACGCAAAGCGGCGACTCCCGTGCCGAAGGGAGCAAGACATCAAAGCAGACCATGGATCTCAGAAACCTCAGTAACCTGAGCACCTTCCAAGAGATCGACGAGAGCGGTGCCAAGTCCAAGCGTCGGCTGAGGAAGCTGCAGAGGCAAGAGCAGCTCTTGCAGCTCCCCGCTTGCATGTGTGGACAATTGTGGACACGTGTTTGGCAGTCTCTTGAAAAGTTTCTTTTGTTGCGGTTTTTGCATGGTTTTGCTAGATCTAGAGTTCTGACTCTCCCGAAAGCATCCTACAGCCAGCTCTTTCACGGCTTCAGAAGGCAGGCAGGGAAACGCCACGTTTGGACCCAAAATGCTGAACGTCAGGGTTTTTTCTGAGACACCTTAAGGCCTCGTTCTTGACCTAGTGAGGTTCCTCAAGAACCATGGCTTTTCCGACGTCTGCGAGCCCCGCACGCCCGCTGGCTGCATGGTGTTTACAGTCGAGACAGTGTATCCCATCCACGTTGCAGCCGAGAAAGGCGACTGTGACCTGGTACGGATGCTCTTAGCAGCAGGGGCCGACCCACTGCAACGGACTTCTCGTGGGCGCACTGCAGTCGATTTCGCTGTGAAGTCCAAGTCGCTCTGGAGTCGACAAATCCTGGAGCTGCTACGCAGTCAAGGTCCCGTGTTGCGTCTTCGAGATGCCGTGGAGCTCATGGGCTCCGAAGTCAAATCAGTACGGATCCCCATTCCGCCTTTTTCGTGTTGAGATGCCAAGGATCCAGGATGCCGCATGCATTTCACGATGCTTTTCTTGGCCGAGCATTCCGGGGTCCTGGCGAATTCACAATCCACAATCAAGTTTTTCATTCGTGCACGGAGCTATGTCAGTATTTAAACAATCTCTTAATTGAAAATTGACGTTTGAAGCGGCGCATGTTGCCCCCCTTATCGCAAGATGTGCGAACCTCTCAAAACCGCTCTTGCTGCTTCCAGTGTTGTCGTTGATGGAGCAAGTTCTGGATTGTGGGCGTATGCTACAGCATGATCCTTTCCTTAGTCCCGGAAGCAATGGGGCGGTACCTTTGGCTTGGACTGCATGGCGCTGTTGCCATGCACGTCGATGCTTTCTTCGCAACCACTGTGCCATTATTTGTGCTGGTCTTCTGCTTGGTCTTTACATACCAGCAGAGCCAGCAAGCCTCCCTGTCTTTCAAACCAGGGTGCCCAGATGGCTTGCGCGAGCTTGTGCTATCTGCTGTAGAAACGATGGAGGCAGAGAGTCATCCTGAAAGAGCATCAAATGCTCCCGCTTCATGATGCAGTGCGACGGAGTCCTGCATCGAAGTCTCTGTTCCGATATCGCCGATCTCAGCAGCAACGCGTAGCTCAGACAGACTCAAGATCAGGCTGCCCAAAAGGCTGGGCGTGGTTGGGGAGTTGGTGTTTGCCCCTGAAATCTACGTTTCACAGCGGTCATGGTGTCTCCATGTGATTGGTGCGCTGTGTCGAGGGGCGCGACAGAGAAGGGAGTGTCTGCAAGGTTGGGACACAAGATCCCGAGAACTTGGGATGTAGAACTCAAGCATTTGGTGACAGCCTGGTGTCCTCGTCTCATTTCGTCACTTCTCTCCCGTCTGGAGCACCATCACGATGACAAATGACAAGGCAGCAACGAGTGAACTGTCCCTTTGCTTTCTCTCTGTCATCATAAACCACTTCTCGCAAAAGACACCGCGGCTTTCAGTCTAAAGCAACTGTAAAGCGAAGCTGCTCGAGGAAAACCCCAATCAAGGTGCCAGGGTGTAGCGGCAAGAACACCATGACCCATGGACTTTTCTGGGTTGCCCTGGTACCTCAGCGACCACCACACGGAGACTTCCAAGATCCCCTAAAGCTTCGCATGACCCCGATGCACCCCCAATGCAGTCCCCAATGCACCCACAGATCCTGGCCAACCTTCTCCACCGTCGACCTGCAACCAGCAAGACGCTGGGCAGCGGCCTCAGCTGCATCTTCCCAAGGCGCGTGGATATCGTGGATATCTCCAAGCTGCAGTGCCAGTCTGAAAGTTTCTTGGGGCCCAATGGCGGCGGCATGAGCTCCCCCGAGATACTTTCCCTGAAGCATCAGCTTTCGGTCCACGTCCCCAGGCGATCAGGGCATCGCGGAGTTGCTTGGGAAGCTGCATCGCTGGTCGAAACCCTAGAATCCCTGGATCCTAAAGTCGCAGCCGGTCCTCTGCACAAGCAGTCACCCAAATGAAAGTTAAGCTGCCAGTGCGGCCAAGTGCAAAGGCCTCTCTTGCACCAGACCCCATTTGGGAGGGGGAAGTGGTTGGTCTCTAGGGTCACACCAGAAATCCAACGCGAGACTGTCGCAGCTGTGCGGGATTAGCTCGCCTCAGGTGCACCATGAGCATCGACTTCTCCCAGTCTGCAGCAGCGTGGGCCCCGACAATGAAGATGGGGAAGGTTTCACTCGAACATATTGACAGCAGAGAACGCGGTAAACCATGGAGAGCCTTGGGTCGTGAAGACACCATGCTCTGCGGAGGAGCGCGGATATCGGATGCTTCACTTCGGTATCTCTGCTCCAGCGCCTTCAGGCGGGTGGAGTCGAATGTGTGAGACCGCGACACCTTTCCAAAGACCAGGGGCACTGGGGGGTTGGCAGAAAAGGGAGGAGCAAAGGAGGTATGAGGAGGGGGAAAAGGGGGGGGGACGCGGAAGGGAGGGGGAAGGTTTAACGTGGGGGGGGGGGGGCGGGTTGGGGGTCGGGACTAAAGAGCATAAGAAAAAGCCAGGTCCGCGCAGTAGTAGCGGATGAGAGCTCGGGTATGGGGCAGAGGGAGAATAGAACCAAAAACGCACCTCACAAGAAAAAACGCCGACTCCGTTTTTCGGTCTTCATGTGCGTTAGCTTCTCCTGTGCCCCTCAAGCGTGTGTCTTTCGCTCCCGTGTCTGCATTCCGTGCTTTGCGATGATCCCTGAACGTTCTAGCTTCCAGGCCATTCTCTTTGATCTAATGCGGTGTAGTCCCCCTCGTCCTCAAGGATTGCAGGCGCTGCGCGCCGGCGTGTAGAGATGCCAACGACTGTTTTGAAGTAGGGTCCATAGCGAGTCCCTTCAACGGTGCCCCCCCCCCCCCCCCCCCCCCAAGGAAGGGCGGGGGTGGAGGGTGGGGGAGGCCAGGGCTGCATAGGGTTTTCGGGTTTAAGATGCACGAAGTCGTTCACTATGAAACAAAGCCCTACAGTAGTATGAAACAAAGCCCTTCAGAGTCCAGGGTACAGCAAACAAGCTGGTTTGTTGCATGATTGTTGATTCTTTCAGGAGTGGGAGAGCCCTTGCTTGCGCCACCTCCCTGGTTGACCCCGGCGATTGCTGCAGCCTTGGGTTTCGAGAAGCTGCTTCAAAGTGCATGACCATGCCGATGCTTAGCTCCTGTAGCAGTTGATGCTTGAGCAGCAAGAGTGATCCACACTCTTGCAGCCCCGTAGCTAATCTTTCTCTGCCGCGATGCCCGAAAGCTGGCCTTTGCCGTACAACTGTAATGACCTGCGAAAGTATCGGTGTGGTCGATTCTACAGTGACACGCTGTAGATGCTGCAGTTGAGCTGCAAAGGTATGCGTGCATCAGCTGCTGTGCCAGGCGCGCCGCACAGCTGGGGCACACTGTAGGTGAAGCTCGTTGCTGCGATCCGGCATTGTGTTTGTTCGGTGCATGCTCATACAAGGATGTGCAAGTGTCGTTATTACGGGGCCCCCGCAACCACGCCTCGTTCACCTCTTCCTTCTGTGGCAGTTTCGGGAGGATGTCGACGGACCTCGAGCGGATTAGGGCCAGGGAACAAGGTTAGACATTTGTTCTGCGTTCCGCTTTCCCTTACACCTGCAAGTGGTCGTTCACAGCCCCGTCCCACGGAGTGCTTGTTGAACGGTCCCGAAGCTTTGACAACCGGAGTGCTGTAGGTTTTCAGATTGGTGCAGCGGCTTTCTGCATAGCAAAGCCTGAGTTCTGCACACTGCGGTGCTTTGCAGCTGTGCTTTGCGCAATGCAGGCAGACCTTGTGAAAATGCGCGAATCCCGAGAGGCGCAGACATTGATAGCTCGATGGCGTTCAGGGGTCTTCAGGATACCAGACTCCTGCCTGCTACCTTGCCGCCGGTGTGGCAAGTCATAATTAGTCATAATTAGTACAGTTCATGTGCGAGGCTCTGGACAAGGAGCTGCAAGAAACATGGGCCAGGGACCCAGGGAGCTAGGAATCTTGTAGACGGGCCCCTTTGTTTGCCGAGACACGGCTTGCTAAGGTCACCCTAATCCTGGATCTGATGTATGCCTTTCCGGGATTGGATGGCACTCTGGCGCAGCCCTGCGTGCAGGACGCTGCCGAAAGCAATCGCATCTGTTGAAAGAGTGGAGGGTGTTCTTTGTTGGTCTGTTTTTTTTGTGCATGTCTTGTGCCTTCTTACTGACTTGATTCGAGCGCGAGGTTCTCCTGCGATTGTGCTCCGTCTCTGTGGGCGTAAAGGCGTTCTTGGCCTACCAGCAGAATCCACTGCCTGTTTCTCAGGGTGGACGATTGTGCCTTGTCGCAGATTCGCTCCACGATGCCATGCGCCTGCCGAAGAGATCGAGCCTCAAGACCCCAGAGCGATCAGCAAGTAGCACGGGGCTCACGAAGCAGTCAAGTCTAAGCGGGCACGGAAGCGCAGCCAAAAGCATCTCCACACCCCGCCATGGTGCACCTAATCTTTGAGGGCTTGCCTGAGTGCGTGCGCTCTGGTTGGCCGTTCATACTGTGCCTTGGCAAAAGAATGCCACGGCCCAAAAGAGAGGGTGCCAGGAATAGTGTATAAGCGGCCTCCACACAGGAGTCCATTGCCCAGAACACGGCTGCACTGTCGGTTCGCATCGCTTCGCATCGCTTCTCGCATCGCTTCGCATCGCTTCGCATCGCTTCGCATCGCTTCGGATGTTTGTGTAGACTCGTGTAGATGCTCGGATCTACCAGTAGGCATGTGGTCACTTCAACTGATGGCGAGCAGCCTGCGCCCAGGCTGCAGGGTGTTGAGAGTTGAACACGTCACAAGCACAACGTGCCGCGACATCTAGTGGTCTCTGTGCATCAGCGTTGAATGTGTTGACTGTTGCTCAGGATCGTGCCTACGAGGGTTATCTCAAGATGGAGCTTGTGCTTGGCGGCGGCAGACTTCGTGGTGAGCTGACTGAGCTCGCTTCAGGCTAGAAGCTTCACCACATGTCCGGACGTACTCCTAAAGATCATTTTGATCAGCTTAGGGCCCATGAGCGGTCATCATGTGGCGTAGGTGGCCAGGCTGACTTCCTGAGTCTTTCCTATGAAGGACAAGGCGTTGAGCTTAGAGTCTTCAGGCTCTTGATGACCCTTGTATCAGCGCAGCACGAGGCCCTTTCCGCCTTCGAGTTGCAGCTGAGACCGGGGAAGAAGTGACCAGTGAACCGGTTATGGTGGAGCCTGCTGCTGCAAAACACATCAGAATGCAAGCCGCTGACACGAAAGTGGTGGCAACGGCCCCTCCTGGCTGGCCAAGGAGCCCACCGAAGACGAGCTGGCTGCACAGCGAGCGTTGGGAGGTCTTGCGTCTTGGCCGAGCTACTCAGTCTTGTGGCGCAGCAGATGCTAGCACCATAAACCTTGACCCGGAGAGTCGTTTCGTCTTGAACTGGTGCCGTGAGAGCACGTGAGAGCAAGACCACCGCAAACCCAGCCTGCGCGACGCAGACCCATCCCAGGCATTGGAGGACTGCCTGTGTGAACTTGAAAAAATCCTGGAGCAAGAAGGCCGCATGCTTCAGCTGAGTTCCAGTCGGGTCTGAGCACCATGTGGTGAAACACTAATCTTGCAGTTAAGAAAGAACTGCAGCATTGACAAGCATGGCCTTCCCCTCAGGTTCGACTACCCTGGAAGCAGCGGAATCTGGGAAGCACACAGAACAGAAAGACTAGGCACTTGAAGAAGTTGTTGTGTGGTTGACAAGTTGACTAGTAGTTGATCTGAGTTATTCAGAATCGTCCTCAGGAAGTGAATGAGTGGCTGCTTCTTGGCGGGAAGCCTGCAGCCGAGCTTGCTGCCAAAGCCAATCCGCAGGCCGTCACACACGTGCTGCGACTTGACGGAGCTTAATCTCCCTGGCCCCTCAGTTGCCTATCTAGGAATCTAGGCCGCCTTTGCGCACTCCATCTTGAGCCAAGGAACTGTTGCGAACCCTGGTTTACTGAAGGCATCCCGGAACAGAATCACAATGGGAGGTATGGCCTTCTCCTGCGGTTTCAAACTTCGGTCTGGCTCGTCTGCACTTGTCAGGCGAGAATAGCAGGAATTTGTGCTACACTGGCTTCGAAGCTTACGACGAACCGGGGTATCGACTGCTTGACGAGGCTTGGCTTTGATCCAGATCGTAGGTTCACTTGATGGGTAGAGCAGAGAAAGTAGAGACCTGTAGGCATGAAGAACGACATCGGAGGCACTCACTTCAGCACGCCGTCAGTGATACTGCGTGGAGTGGCCAGTTTTTTGTGACAGATGGTCGGGTTCTGTGAAAAAGCTCCACAAACAAACCCAACTTCCAGGAACACTATACGGCAAAAGTTCGGCCCGCACTGGACGATGCTCGCAGTTCTGGCGGTCGCTGCCTGGTGCACTGTGCCATGGGAGTAAACCGTGACTTGGCACATTTGCTGGTAGGCAGGCATTTTTTGTTCACGCTGCAAGGTCTCCACCCGGCTTTGTTTTGTCTGTGTGATTGTTGTGCAGAGCACTAGCATGTGCATGTTCGCCACTTCATTGTGCAGCTGCTCTCGTTCGTGGCGTGTTCGGTGCCAACTCTGCGGGCATCAGGGGATGCACCCCGTCCATGCCCGCGCGGTGGGCCAGCCGGTCCTGGTGGCCCATCCGCACCGTGCAGCTCATTGTCCTTAACGGCGAGACACCAATGCACGATTCCCGTGCTCATGGGATGTTGTCCATGGTTACGCGGTCCAAACTATCGACGCCATGATCAACAGCACAGCTGTCGCACGTCGCCACAGATGGCCACTCCGAGCTGCCCGCATCTCCCCAACGTCCCCACCTCTCGGTTGCTCGGTAAGTGCGCACCCTTCATCCTATCGTTGTCAGCCGTTCTCGATCATTGTCCTGGCATCGTCCTCGAAGCTTTGCGCAATCGATCGCGCTCGCAGGGCTGGTCATGCTGTGCGTTTCAACAAGGGACGCCTTGTGACCCCTGGCGCGTGCTAGCACAACGTCCCACCAAAGAGGTCGGCTTGGCTGTGGTAGATTTGGTATGATATCGGGTGTAGCCGTGCTCTAGCCGTGCAGTACGTACCCATTTTTTTTAACGTGTGCCAAGGCTCGGCTCTTGTTTGTGCTGCATACCTGATCGATGCCCTGGGCATGGATTTGCTGCCTGCTGTGATGCTGCTGAAGCAAACACGAGGAGGGGCGGCTCATTATGGGCACGATCATGTCCGGTTTGCTGTGCCTGTGAAACCAGTGTATCTTTCCTCATGGGCACAAGCCACTCACTTAAGCTGCTGTGACAAGATTGCTGCCACATTCCATGCCGGCTGCTGTCAGGCCATGTTCTCGGCAATCGGAGCTTTCAGCTGCAACTGATTGAATTTGCAGCGCAACGCGATCGTCTTGGAACGATGGGGCGGTAGTTCGCACGCAAGCTGCCTCTGCGAGAACTTGGTGCGGCGAATGGTCTCTGCCCTGCATGAGCCCGCATGACTGGCTCCGCACGTGCTCCTCTGCGCCTGACAGGCAGGAACAAGCTTAGGCCAGGGCATCAACGTCAACAGCAGCCGCAAGAACGCGCAATGTGATCGGGTTGGCTGAGACCATCGACATCCATCGACACCAGATACAAGAACTGGGATCAAAGAGACCCAGTCAAGCGCTTCCGGGATCATTTCTTTCGGATCCGCTGCTCCTGATTATTTTCATTTGGTCAGCGCTGTGCGGAAAATGCAAGTTCATTGCCCACCATGCGGATTCTCTCCCCGTTTACTCAGAAATGACGATGCAGTGTGCACATGAAAGTCTAGCATCGTGGAGACATCTGAGGTTCAAGAAGGGCACTCAGGCGGGATCATGCCCCGCACTACCATGAATTCCCTCAACTTTGTATTTCGAGCCTCTGTGTCATGTGCACAACACAAGGCACTTAAGCGCCTTTGCAAAGCACAACGCACAACGCACAACGCACACAAAGTGCGCTGCCAGGTGGACTCTGGAGAGAGCGGCATCAAAGCCCTGCGCCTGCCAGGGCACCAATCTGTCAGGGGTTCCCTCTTTATTTCGCGTTACCGACTTTTTAACCAAGTTTTGGCAGCTTAGGCTGCTTCGGCTCGGGAAGCAGGCGGCCTTCCAGGGGCCGTTGCCCCAGTAGTAGCGCTGGCGACGCGACTGGCTTCCTGCGCGATCTTAAGTACGCTAGAAAGGCAAGTAGTGGCGGTCCTCTTGTGCTCAGGGTTCTGATGACTTGTCCAAGGTTCTTGCAGATGCTGTTGGACCTGGTGGTGATGCTGCTGGAAGAAGCGCCGGGGCTCCGTTGACTCTGCGTTGGGGTGATGTGAGGGGCGCAGAGACGTCTGCTTTCTCAAACGAATGCTGATGCCCAGGCCCGTGCTGCAGCACAGGATGGAGGGTGAGATTCTGGGCATCCTCACCGCCCGGAAGGAGGTGCCTGCGAGGCTGGGGGGCCACATGCCAGCCTTGCACCACTTTCGTGCGAGGGAGGATGTTGGAATATGTTAGGGCTGCTCCACAGCTTGTCTGCAGGGACATCTACCAGCCTCTCTTTCCCCTCGTGAGCCTGGACCTGAGCTTTCTGACATGTGCGCAGTGTGCACTCAACAAGTTTTTCTTTGACTCAAAAGCCAGGCCGCAATCCTCAGCTGTTTGAGGACGCGCTGAAGGCAATTGGGAGCTGCCACCACTTCTGAGAGCAAAAGAGAGCGAGTGCCATGCCCGTTTGCTTCCCTTCTTCCTCAAGAGAACGAGAGACGCAGAGACCCCCACTGTTTGCTTGTTCAAGCAAGTTGTGCACGTGCGAGAGTTGCATGAGGCTGTCGCACAGCGGACGCGGGGAGCCTCGCCCGATGCCCTCTTGCAGGGGCCCCAGCTGGGGACGGAGTGGGGTGTTTAGCAGACATCTTCATCTTCGACGATCACACCGTCTTCCGAGTTCGACAGAAGCTGTGTTGGGAGGGTGGCAGGCGTCAAGCGATGTAAAGACGGGCCAGGGGGGGTGTGGGCACAGCCTTCATGAACCCAGTTTCGATGCCTGGTGAGTATAGTCGGCTTGCAAACCTCAGGCTGGCACCCATCGCAGAAGCTGAACGGCCGCGAGGCGGCGTGCAAGTCGGACTCAGATTCTGTCGGAGCTTGTCTCGCCGATTCTCAGATCTTCGTTGGGGGCAGCATGCAAATGGCGCGTCCATATACTGACCGTGTCAGACGATCGGAAATCCAAAGAGCGCATCGCTTAGATCGCTTCACCTTTCGGATCTCCTCCGCAGGGCCCAAGAAGGGCTCCACGATTCCCGCCTCGGCACTCGTCGTCCTTCAGTTTGAACCTCAGATGGCTTTGCATCGGTTCAAGGGGAATCAAAAGTCAACAGTGCGAAACGCTGTGGCGGCGTGTCGCTGTGTAAGCTGTGCACTTGCAACCCTTGGTGGTTTAAGAATGTTCTAATGATTCTAATGTAATGGTACACTTCGTTTCCAACTTTTGAAACTATACTGTTTACACACGGATAGAATAACGGACCACGAGCCGGGAAAAAAGAACGCACTTAGAGAGGCGGCCCCATAAATATATGTATATATGCACACTATACACAACTCACGAACCGCACCTTCCCAACGATTCCATTGAATGGTCTGGATGTTGGGAATACCGAACATCCATGACAGGAAAAACAGTCTTAGGTCTTTCTCCTTAAGACTCGCAAGTAAATCATAAACCCCTGCCTTGCCAGCGATTCTGCTGTGCTGGATGCCCTCGGAAAAACAAAGTGTTTTCGGCCAGGCCTATTCAAAGTATAGAGTAGCAAAGGCCCGGGAGTTACATGTACATGAGTAATACCGACGTTTCGCATGGATGCGAAAGGCCAACTCTGCTTAGAGTCTTAGAGTCTAAGCTCGCAACTAACAAATATGATTCAGCCCAAGACTTCCTTGCGGCTGTGTCGAGTTATGCTTCCCATGTCTTGCCCGGGAACACACCTTTCGATTCATCATTTGGGGGCCTGATTTTCCCAAAAGGTGAAGGGGGACACTGCTTGCGATTTACCACTTGAGCGCCTTTTGGAAAAACTTACCGGGGACACAGCTTGCGCTTTGTCATTTGGGGGCCTAGTCCTGCTAACATCGTAAGCGGGTACATGGGTCATGACCTCACCAAGTGCTTGAGATTCTAAAGAAGGATGAAACCTATCATCTTGAAACGCCAAAACCAGCATTCACTATCGAAACACACGCAGGCACATAGTGCGACGCTCTCTCAACCCTCCCTGAACCCTAAGCCCTAAACCTGAAGGCTTGTGTGGGTGGGTGTGCAATCTGCTCATAGCGTTCTCCTTCCTTGGGGCTGACATTTACATGCCATGGGTGAACTCCTGTTCCCGCCTATAAAATTAACTCGAATACGGCTCACTGTCTTGAGAGATATCCTTCCTTTAATATACTTATTTTGCCCGGTGAACGGAAATTGAGCCTGCTTAATTTGCATTGCCATGGGAGACAAGCCCTATCGATTTCCCTAGGGGAACGGCCCGCTAAATATCTTTAAAAGGGTTCAAAGCTTGTCCCGAAGCCACGCCTTCCCACAGATTTTATTGGGAACATGTTTTGTAGGAAGGTGCAGGTTATCAGGAATATTTCCTTCGGCCACGTCTGTCCAAAGCAGAAAGCAGCAAATCGGGACTTATATTTGCACGTGAGCTTAGCCCGCCAACGCGTTCGCCCTAAACCATTTCCTTTGAGGGAGAAGGCCAATTTGCTTCAAGTGGCCGCTAGGCTTACACATCTTGACATGAGGACCTTGGTGAACGAAATCTGCTTCGCAGTGGATGTCCAGTTCAGGCTCATGGGAAGCACTGCTCAGACTAGCTGGTCTCGTCGACAGTCGAGAATGCATTTGCAGTCTTTGTGATGGGAAGCCAGACAACTTCGACAAACAGCTGTACATGTTAGTTATGGCTGGGAACTGTGGTGACCAGAGATGACCAGAGAAAGCTGCTTGTGCTTCCAGAGCTGTTGTGTGGCACTGCGTGTGGCTAGGCTCTCGAAACTCCGGGAGAGAGCCCAAGCTTCTCTGCACTCTTCGTAGGACAACCTTCCCCAAGCTTCACGATGTGGCAGCGAAGACGCTGGAGCAGGACGAGGAGCGCGACGAGTTGAACGTTCTCCCTGAGCTTACTTGGCTCCGACGAATGCGCGTTCATGAAATTAGGAGACGCTGAACGTGGCCAACCTCCCTCCTGCATACCCACTTGCACTCGGCCAGAGCCTCACGAAGGTTAGGGCAAATTGCCTGAGGGACTCTCATGCAACAGTGGCTTGCTTGGATATGTGGCTTGTGGCACTCCAGGGCCAAGCAATCTCTTTCTCCTTAGTTGCGCGCACGCACGCTGCGGCAGGACCAAACTGCATCCTTTGCGCCACTGCCACAGAATGCGAAAGATATTGCAGCTGTGGGGAGGGTAGGTGGTGTTGCCATTGCTGTTGCACCTGGGTTAGTGGTATTCTGAGACCAGGACCTTCGGCATTTTCAGCAGCACAGATACTGCGGGCTGAAATAGCGGCAGAGCTTGCAATGTCATCATTGCCTAGGTCCTTGATGGCCTCCTCTTACGCCTACCTGGCATCGCGACCCTCTTTCTGAAGCAGCCGAGCTGAATTCATGGCGAGAGTACTGCTGGAATACCGCCTCCCTCGCATCCTCCCAAGCCAAGGAGTCCGCTGCCTTTTCCTGCACCATCACCGCAGGCACGCAAAAGCCACCGGCTTAGGGAGCAACGGAAACGGAGCGTGTTGATTGAGCCTGATGTAGGTCGACGGGAACCACTTCGTTGTAGACGCGACGCCGGCGCCTTCACACAAGTGCGCCCTGCTACAAGATGTTGCAGTGTGGCATGCAGTCAGCGGAGGCTTTATGCCATTTTGGCAACGCAGTGACTATGTCTAAGCTTAAGACAAAACTGGCGTGTTGGTTATTTGTAGTGGCTATTTACAGAACCTAGCTTTCTTTCTTTGTTATCGTTTGGACACGATGCTGCGGCATTGTCCCCACACATGGATGTTCGTGAAATTGCCGAAGCCACATCAAACAAGAGACAAACGTGCTGAGAAGATCGTTGGCGTGAGCTAGAAAGACATGAGGATACCAGTGTGGATTCTGAAATGGCTACACAGCTGAAAATTCTTGGGACCAAACAAAAGCACTCCAGCAAGCGATCCAAATTTGCCAAGCTGCACTTTTTGCAGGCGCCACAAAGTCACAAGGTTTGCTGTGTTTGCAGCAGCAGACCAACTGGACGCAGAAGCGTGCAAGAAAAAAATCGAAAATATTGTCAGTCGATAGCTACCTCGCTCATGTTGATCAGTAGCTGTGTCAGGCAGGTGGCTGTTGAAAAAAATGCAGTCAGACACCACTCTGTTTACGTCCCTGTTGGCATGTTCCGATGGTTCTTGGCCTTAAACTTGCGCTTTCCATGTTGTGCAGGAGCTTGCTTCTGCTGATGATGCGGCACCTGTTGCCTCAGCTTGCACGCCTCAGTGAGCAGGGCCCCAAGTGATGAAGGTTGTGCGGCTAACAGAAAGTAACCTTTTGTTCACTTCGCATGACTCGCGAGGAAGAAGTTGTTCGAGTCGAGGTTGTGGCCAAAGCAGATCAGCCTCTTGAAGCGTTCACAGCGATCAGCCTTGCTGCTGCCCTGGACAATCGTCAGCCAGTAGCCAGTGCTTACCGGTTTTGTTGCACATCCAGTATGCTGCAATGCCGCAAGCAGGTGTGGGTAAGCAGGATTATTTTTTGGTTGCTGAGGCGTGGGACGTGTCAAGTGCTGTCAAAAACAATTCTGACGTTGAATGCTTGAGATTCAGAGTTGGAGGAGGCTTGAGACCTCAGGGTGTATTTGCTCCAAGTTTCACGTGCGCAGGCATCTCCGTTCATCTTTTGAAGCCTCCCTGGCGTGAGTCTTTTGAGCAACCCTTTCTTCACCCCCCAACCCCCTGCGAGCTCATGAGACTCCAAACCTGGCAAGCTCGGAGATAGGCGCAGACGGCAGGTTGAGCGTTGGCGTCCCTGGCTTCACAAAACTTCCACCTGCCAGCAAAGTAAGGTCTGGTGCCATCAACCCGGTGCAGAGGCCCCGACAGGGATGATGCAATCATGAGCTGGCCTTGCACTTCTAATCCCTACAAGGGCTCTCGAATCACCCCCTTCCCTTCCCCCACCCGCAAAAACAACAAACGAAACTACGAATCGCGAAGATGGGCAAAAGCCTCTCACAGAGGCTGCTTCCACACCTGGGGGCTTCTCGGCTGCAAGGCTGCTCTTCAGGACCTTGCCGTCCAAGACAGCTTCCCATTTGGAGCAAGGGTTGACAGGGCCGCTCAGAAGAGGCTGCAGCTCCAGAGTCTGACAACTTGGAATACAGCACGCACCTTTTTCATCGGCCCAGTTCATCAGAGCACAAAGTAGACAACTGCCGTGAGAACTCTTTCGTGCTTCCGAGGCCGTTCTCTGCTCCGCAGCGCGCCAGCCAGGCGAGCCGCGGAAGACGCTGGTCTCGGAGGTGGGCGGTGCTCGCATTGCTCGCGCTAATCGCATTCGACGGCCGAAGTTGCACCACTGATGGCAGGACGCAGCCCTAAGACCCGTCGCCCATAGCTTTCAAGTTGAGAGCATGGCAGCATGGCCTTCTCTTGCACTGCAAGAGTTCCCAAGCAGCAGGCACCACCGTTGTTTTGCAAAGTCGAAAGCCCTTCAAATCAAATCGCTTTTGATTCATGCCTCTTACCGTTGAGCCATGGCTGACGATGTCCTAAGCAAACTGGAAGATGTGGATGCTTGGTCTTGTCAGAAGACGAGGGATGAAGATGTTTGCAGAACTGGTGGAGTTTTTGCACAATTGGGGAGGGTGTGAGGAACGCGTGATGGCAGCATATATGACGTTCTCCAAACCAGGTATTCGTGTCACGTAGGCGAAAGTTTTCAAAGCGATGCCTGCCTGGGCCTGGATACATCATTAACAGCAACACGCACACAACCTACTAACACACTGCAAGATTTCTACAATCCTGAAGCTCAGCGCCCAGGAGTCCTATTCCTTCTACGGGCTCTCCCACTGGCTCTCGGAGCTTGGGGACCTCCTGGACCGGGCCGATCAAGCTTCGGTCTCCAAGGCGCCCAAGGCCCAGGAGCCGAGAGTCAAAGGACTTCTCTGAGTATCTTTGAGTGTTCGAGAGTGTTCGAGAGTGTGCGAGAGTGTTCGAGAGGCTGAGGTATGATATGATTTGTTGGGCTCAGTGGCTGCGCAACATCCTTCTCGGCAGAATGCTGCATGCCAGTTCGGAAACCTTCGCCTTAAACCCTATAAAGAGATTTAAAGAGGAGACAGCGCTGCTGGAGCAGCGCCCAGCCCTCCTCGAGGCCCAAACCCGCGTGCGCCACGCCATGGGTGGGCGCCTGGAGGACTTCATATGACTTCGTTTGCATTTTCCCATACCTTCTGCGCAAGCATTCGGCTGTGTCATTCTTGAGGCTTCGAAGAGAGGGTTCCGTTCTTGACATCCGAGTGGTGGGGATGACAATGTGTTGGAGAGGCAGGAGTTGTGGCGTGGTTTCGCGGAAGTCTGGGTGGAGGCGTGTTGAGGCCTGAAGTAGCTTCGACCTACACTGATCCAGAGCAAGCCAAAGGAGCCTCTGACAAAGCGGGAGAAGCCGCTTGCAGAAGCCTTCCTGCAGGAGAAGCTGGGACGGCGTCGCTGCCTATCTTGCTGCCAATCTTGCTGTTGTGCGAATCGCTTGAGCATACTTTGACAGCATAGCTTCCTTGGTTAGCCGCTGGCTTTCTGCTGCCTCGGGGTGTAGGGAGTGGCGGAGAAATTCCGGATAGCAGGAGCAGATCTCGAAGTTGAAGGGGCAGGCAAGGTTGGCGACGAGAGTTTTTTCGTGATTCATGCCTGATGCCTTTAGCTTTCACGCCCCTTTGCGGGACCTGACGCTTGCTTGGTCCTTGAAGTGCCTCTTTCCGTCCCGGCTCTGAGAGTGTGTTGCGGAGCCTTCTCGTGACATGCTTTGACTCTTGTGAGGCTCTTCGGGATGAGAGGGCGAAAGCCGGCATCGAGCGCCTGCAGCAGCTTCTCGAGAAGGTCCGAGCCAGGACTGCGGCTGCCGAGTCCAAGGCCGTGCGGGACATTGAGGCTTCGATGAAGCAGGCTGAGACGGACTGGAAGGAGCTCGCGCCTATCTATGACAAGTGGCAGGCAGGAAGACACAGCTTCCGCTCCAACGCCGATCTGCAGACCTTCAAGAGGCGCTACGAAGACTGCAAAAAGGTACGGGAAGCCGGGGAGGACAAGTTGAACGCAGCCCTGCGCGCGCGGCGCTCGGCCAACGCTCCAGAAGAGCCGGCCAAGCCGAAAGCTGGCTGGTCCTCGATCCTGCGCAAGCCGACGGCTGCGCCCGCAGCGCAGCGGGCACCGGCGGAACGGGGGGCAGCGGCCATGGCCCTGGATGCCAAGAAGGCTTCCGCAAAGGCCTCGGCAAAAAGCACTTCCTGGACCTCTCAGATCTCCTTGGCGCAGCGTCTCCAGGCGGAGGCCGCGGCGACGGTTCGTCAAGCGGCAGAGCCCCAGACATGCGCTCAGGACGAGGGCTTTTGGACAGAAAGCGTCACAGAGCGGCCGCCACCACCTCCTGTTCCGAAACCGCAAGGTGAGGATGGACGAGAGCCTTTTGTGGCAGCAAAATCTTCCAAGCCAGGGATGCCGACCGCCCCGACCAGGGCACCTCTGTCTTCCCTTTCGAACACAGGTGCGGCAGCATCGCACAAGCAAGAGCCTGCAAGAGCTGCAAGGGCAACAGTCGGGTGGGTGAGGGGTGTCGCAGTCTCTTCCTGATCTCCTCCCTGCAGAGGCCGGCGTTGGGCTGCGGCTGCGGCTGTGGCGCAGTCTGAGGATGAAGATCAGGCACTGGCAGTCCTGTAAACTGTAAGCGAAGCACGAAGGCAGCAAACTCTTCACGTTTACCCAGCGCAGCCGCTCTGCTATCGCCGTGCCTCAGGTGGAGGCTCCGGTTCATGAGGCCAGTTTTGCAAGCTGCATCTTAACGGGGCTGTCGCCCGAAGCCGGCCACGCCACAGGCTTGGGGCCTTTTGGCGATTCGCGGAGTCTCGCTAGTGGGAGGGATTCTCTGACAAGCCCCTGGCCCGTGTGCGCCGTAGTTACGGGTCTTTCATGCGGGGAGGGTCTCGAAGGGGACCGTGATCCCCCAAGATGCTCCTAGGCTCGAGGAGAATTGAAGCTATGATGCTCTTTCTTTACCTCGCGGAGCCACGGGCGTCTTAAGGGCCAGCTCCAGTAGAGATCGGTCATGGCAGGGGTCTCCGAGAGCGGGAGCCCCCCCCCACGCTTTGGGCGTACGACTCAAGTGCCTTTTTTTGGGGGGATATGTCGGTTGCAAGTTTGCTACAAGCTGCCCCAAGTTAGAACAGAGTCATCACCTGGATTCACAAAGCCCGGTTCTGTACTTTGGTGCTACCATAGCTCCTGTGCTGCTCAACCCACTGCCTCGGCGGGGTCGGTGGATTGTTCGGCATTCTGTCAAAGCCCAGGTTATTCCAGCTTGATACAGAACTTCTAATCCGAAGCCAAGCGGGTCACAACTCTCATTCGAAGGCTGCGTGCACCGAGCGCGAAGTGCCGGCTGCCTCGGCGAAGAAGCGAGGCAAGGCGAAGCCGAAGCGGCCGCGAGAGTCGCGGGAGGCATCCGCACCCCTTTCGCCGCGCAGGTTTTTGGAGTTGCTGTGGCTCGAATTCTGGGACCGGATCAGCTTTGCAAGGTTTGGTGATGTTTGGAGGGTTCAGCTCTCGCTAGGCTTGCAACGACAACGAGACGGCCCCGGCGGCTCCTACTCATCCGCGTTCAAGCAGGGTCTGGTCATCAGTGGAGGCACGGTCACGAAAAAAACATCCCAAGAGCTCTTGGGGGTATTCTACAGCTGATGTAAGGCGCTCTTCTCTGGTGCCCTGGTCTCTGAGCTGCTGAGACCCAGTGCCTGGCGCTGTGAGGCTTCTGCTGTCGTTGAGTCTTGTAGTCTGTGAACTTAAGTGACTTGGGCTGTGGAAGCCAAGCGGTTGTTTCTGCCACAGGCAGATGCCCGCCTGGCAGAGTTAGCCGACCGGCTGCCGCCTTTGGCCCCACTAGGCATCATGCACTGGAAGACTTGAAGCGAGGTCGTGTGGGTTGCAGGGCAGAGAATGTTAGTGGCTGCCCATAGGGTTGGAAAACATTACCCAAGCATGTCTCGGATGACTCGGATGCCTTTGCCCTTTGCATCACGCGCTTGATGTTTCTAGCAGGGAGAGGCTTGTTAAATCTTGTTAAGATCTTTGCATCTCCAGCGGCAAACGGCTCAAGGCACGTGTGTCGTCACACGAATGAGCTTGAGCTTTGATGGTCCAATTCGACTTGCCGCACCATGTCAATGGGGAGGATCCGCCCAAGCGGAGGGGACATGGGCTCGCAATAGCAATACCCACAGGACCAACTTCGCCATTGCCAAGCGCCGCGCTGAAGTATGAGGGAGGAAAGCGGTCACATTCAAGGGAGCAACGTCGAAGGCAGCTGCAGGACTTTCTTCAGTCGCATGAATTCTCTGATGATGTCTGCGCACCGCGTTCGACCAAAGGTGGCTGCTTCTTCTTTCCAAAACCTCGTGTATACCCCATACATGTCGCGGCGCACCTAGGCGACCACGAAGTTGTACATCTCCTGCTCCAGGCCAAAGCAGACCCTCGCCAGACTACATCGCGAGGGCGCACTGCAGAAGATATCGCTCTTGAAGCAGACAGGTCTGGATCCCATCGGGAGGTGCTCGATCTTTTACAGAACCGGGTCCATGTGGTGAACTTCCGCGAGGCCCTGGACTTGATGCAGCCGGCTTAGGCGTCCTTAGGCTTTGATTAGTAGGGCTCCACGCTCGAGCCACTCGAATAGTAGCGGCAGATACTGGTAGATGCGTAGGAGGATGTACAGAATCTTGAAGATGTGCGAGGTCAGCTCTGCAACTGCAGTCTGAAAAGAACAGGTTTCACCCTTTATACAACCTCACTTTTGAAGCAGGCTTTTCAACCAGCATACGGCTCTCTCTCATTCTCCACTCATTCTCCACACTGTTCATAGCAGAAGCAAGCTCATTGCCAGTGCCGAGCCGTACCGCGTTGCTTCTCACGTCTTATTCCGCTTCAATTTCGCTGACATGCAAATGCATGCTCCACTTTCCATCCTTCAAAAGCTCGTAGGCGCCGTTGTGTGGTTCATTTGTGCCGTCCCAAAGCTTCTCAAGCGGGTCAACCCGTAGCATGTGGCTTTGTTTTCCGGACAGAAAGAGTCCACTTCCAGCCAGTAGGGCAGGCGTGAGTTGTGTATCAGTGCACCCGACGATGAAGAAAAGCCTCTCTGCACAGCTTCTTGCTGGAGGGTTTTTGTTGTCAAGAAAAAGAGGGCGACCTGCAGACATCTTGCCAATCCTTGGGCTCAGGCCTCGCGCTTCCGCTGTCCTGGGCCGAGTTCTTGTCTCTGGAGATGGACGGAGGACCATGGGTGCCCAAATGTGCCCAAGATGCTGAAGCTCATCTGAAGCTCTCCAGGTTATGCAAAGATCCGAATGCAGAGTTTGAAGGACCCAAAAGGACGTCAAGACGGGGAGAGACGCCCTGGCTCCTACGGCTTCAGTGCTTGGGGCTTCACATGCGTTAACTATGCGGATCACACGAAATTCTAAGTTGTCAGAGTCGCAGAGGGTTTCTTTAGCGTTTGCCGGTGTTGAGGAGCAACGTGCCATGGCTCCTGCCCCACTATGTGACCGTCATCTTCGCGCTGGTCCTGCTTCACTCACTTTCACGCTTTGGGATTCTCATGTGGATGCTGGGACTAATGTGACTAGTGGTGACCAGCGGCCAAGTGTTCGACAGGTGCAGTGCTTTTGTCGGTGAACATGATCCCACGGCTCTGTGTGCAATGTTCGGCCCAACAAGCAGTGCTTGGGGTCTCTTGAGACGGACAGATCTGAGTTTAGGCTTGCGGTCTAGGCCCTGCTGGTGCTTTTGGGCATTGCTGTTGACGCTCACTCAAACTGCAAGTTTCGCACTTTCGGCATGAAGCTGAGGCTGGTGGCTGCTCAAACTTTTCTGCTGCTCCTACCTCCGCAGCAAGTGCGACAGTTTGGTTCATCCGCCCATGTGGTGGTGTTCCTGCACTGCAATTGTTGCCGTGTTTTGCATGGATGCAGCAGCCTTGGAATGCTTCTTAGAAGAACATGGTGCTGCTTTGATAAAAACATGCAATGTTGATGCCGAATGCTTCTGGACTTTTCCAGGTTGCAGTGCGCCCACTTGCTGCTGTGGATCTTCTTCGTCCGATCGCTGTGGCAGTTGCGTCTTGCCCGTTTCTATGATGGTTGCGTTAGTCGACTGTTGTAGCTGGGCTATCACAGGGTCACATCGGGGGGCAGAAGTCTGATTCAGAAAGCTTCTCAGAAAGCTCGATATTAGTTTTTGCATGCTCTGCAAGTGACTTTCGAAGACTTCCCGGGATCCCGAGGCATATCTTCATTCAAATTTTCTTGGTGGCTCGGACTGATGGAATCGGGAAGTCGATGCAGACGGTCTTTGGCTCATTGGGGTTTTGTAATCCTCTCTAGTTCATGACCAGGTATGGGCCAATTCTTCTCAGCGTTCGGACATGTCTGTAGTGTGTAGGGTAGCTGGTTTGTTGAAAGTTTAGGGGTGCACCATCAGACTCATGGGCAGTTGATTGGTCGTTTCCCAGATGAAGGTATGCTTGCAAAGGTGGCTCGTCCCCACTTTAGTCCTTGCCTCTCATCCTGAAGCCTTGATGCGATCCAGGCCCCTGCTTTCTTAGAGCGCCTGTGAATATGCCAAAGGTCCTGGTCGTCTGCGGCCATGCCTACGCGGTGAATGAAGCTGGGAATAGCCTCAGTGCAGCGAGAAATGGGGAATGAGGCAGCACAATGCTGAGATTTTCGCTTTCGAGCTCACCCCATTGGATCAACGCCATGTCGAAACATGTAGCGTGGTAGTATGGTGCGTGCAGCTGCGCAGTGGACAGCAGTGGACAGAGGACGACAGCTGTACCTGGAATGCAGACAAAAGAATCCGACCTGCACTCTCGCCTTCTTCCCTTCGTTGTTCCGTGTTGCTAGTCGGTGCTTCGCCCATAAAGCTCCAAGTTTCATCCCACCATCCTCAGTGGAACCTAGGACCTAGTTGAGAATCGCGACCAGTCTTCCCCAGTAAGAGTAAGCAAGGGGTGAGAAGACTCGAGGCGATCGCACTGCTGCGCGCGTTGGCCGAGGGTCGCTTGCCCAGCTCTGGCCAGTCTTCGAACGTCTTGACTGCAAAGACTCGCAAAGACCTCAAGCCTTGAAGCTACGACGCCTACGACCGCTCCAGGTCCAAGGGCGGTTGAAGATCAGGGCATCTACGGAGCGCAGGCACGGGCTCCGTGATTGTTCACATGGTTTCATTTCCACTGCTACCCATCTATCGGCTAGAGGAGCTTGTCGGAGCTTGTCGCGCTGAGGTGTCGACCCTCGCCACAATCGTTGCAAGGCTGCTTAGCGTGGCTACTGCTGCTGAGCGCAAGGCCCACGTGGCCGCGGCAACGAGAGACCGAGACAACGGGCTTTTGCTTACCCAATGACCATGTGATGACATGTCGAATGCGGAGGGATAATTAAGCCACAGGTGCTTGCGATTTTTCAGCTGTTGCGCACCTTAAGGGCTCCTGAGCCATCTCGTAACGCATCCTTTGTGGAGGAAGAGAAAGACACAGCGGCCACTCCTGCGAACCAGGACCCGCTGCAGGGGAGAACTTCGATGTTGTGACCAGTCTGCCGTCGCAGACCAGTGTGGGGCTGTCCAGGAGAAAGCTTCCCCTCGACTGGCAGCATTGGACAACCCCGGAGGCCGGGAGAATTGAATTGCGTTGAAGGGGGGGGGCTCAAGGGATCTCAGTCCAAGGCGCCCTCTTCCTGTCTCTGTTTGTTGTATGAGGGCTTGGAGAGTTCACAAAACCTCAGTGCACAAGTGCTTCTGACTTCAACTTGCTTACCTGTCTGTGCCAATGATTCTCTTTACCTTAGCAGCCGACCTTGCCAGGGAGCAACGCAGCTGCCCCACCTGCCAAGAAGGCCCGCGTTTACAGCTACTAGCTACCTTCAGCTCGCCGTCCATTGCCCGGCTTCTAGCTGGATTCTCCTGAATGAGGGGTCAGTTTTCTAACGTAAAAGTGCAACCCTGCGAGTCTCGTTGCCATCGCCGAGTGTCATTGTTGCCCATATTACTGGTGCAGGTGAACATGTGTGCAGTTCGACGAACGTTGTCTCGGGTCTGGGAACGAACTGAAATGCTGACTTTAGATGTTAAACTTAAACGCTGAGACTGCACGCAGAGGGAAAGAGTGTGGGTCAAGGTGTCAACAAAGGAGCAGGCTAGAGAGATCGAGTCTGTATCAGATCTGGCGAGGCACGGACGCGCCATCAAGCTCCGTTCAGTGCCAAAGAAGAGCTCCAGGCAGGGAGCTCAGGGAGCTGTGGTCGCAGCAGACATGTGAGTAGCAAGTACATGCCGACCTTATGCAAGTCTCGGGGTTGGAGATGCTTCAGATGGCGCAAAGTTATGTCATAATGGCCGATCTGGTCTTCGAGTCGTTGAAGTGCCTTTACAATGCGGCATAGAAGAAGAAGAAGCAGCCGTAACCATAGATAAACAATGGTCCAGCATTGAAGGGCTTGCTTGTTGAGGGATGCTCAGAGGCGCGTTTTTAGGGCTTGGTGAGCTTAGACCAGCACGCGCCATTGCTCAGGTCCTTCGGGATGCCTTTGTTGCCGTCTTGGCCCGCAGCCGGGCTGCAGAAGAGCAGACACTCCGGATGGACAGTTGGGTCCAGTCGGGTCAAGCCGGGTCGTGCCAAAGAGGAAGGAAACCCTCTCATGCCATGTTGCGGCCTCTCGGTGCTTTTTGTGCTCTTCATGTGAGGCTTGGATCTCCAGCGCAGCGAGTCGTCACAGGTCGCCAGTGCAGTGGTCAGGCGGGCACACTCTTCGCGACACTTCTCTTCGCTTCTCTTCCCACTGTAGCCTTCTGCAGGTGTTTGGAGCTGCTCACGCGCAGGGAGATTCAAACAGGACCGGGTTGGGGCAGATCTCGGCGAACTGGCAGGTTGTGTAACGTAACGTGACGTTCTTTATAGGCGACTAGACAGCATGATAGGAACCGACCCTCGGCGAGCGGAAGCTTGTCCCGGAGCTGGGGCCAAAGCCAAACAGTTTGGTGTAGCCGGCACCGAGCAAGAGGCAAGAGGGGTGTACAGTGAGGCTCAGTAAGGCAGCCCTTGCAAGTGCCTTGCAAGTCCCTTCAGCGCAGTTCCGCAGTTTCGCAGTTCCGCAGTTCCGCAGTTCCCTCATGGCCTTAGAACTCTCCGCAAAACTTGAGGGTTCGCGCTTGCAGCTCAGGGCCCCGAGATGGTGCGCAGCGAGTCGCTGGACTCGGAAGGGGCTGCGAGGCCTTGTGAGGGATCTGCAATGACCTGCATCAGCAAAGCTCAGAGAGGGCGACTTGTACCGCTTGGAGAGTCGGTCGGGGACATTCGGGCTCTCAGACCTTCAGTAAATCGATCAACATCGCCTTCTTGACAGCTCAAAGAACCGCAGCTCCCAGCACTGGCATTCCGGAAAGATGGTCGGTCCTGCCAATGGTGCCAGCCCTGCCAAGGACTGCGTAGAACCGTCTTGCGCTGCCGTTGTGAGTGGCCTGTGTTTGATGTCTTGAGGCCAGTGGAACGGATTTGACATGTAATGCGTTGCTGCAGAGGAGCGAAGCCGCTCGCCCAGGAAGGAGCTGCAGCTTGGCTCTGACAAGGGCAATCCGGCCCATATACTGCTTTCGAGGGTTGGGGGAATGGTTCAGGGAATGGCTGGAAATGGCTGGATATGGCTGGATGTCGGTAATAGGACTGTCAGCGGCATCGTGCAGCTCTGTTTAGGAAGTCAGATGCAAAGACGCTGACCGAAGAAGACATCCAAGAGTCACGGCTGCAACCACAAAAGGTAGAGCCATTCTTGTTGTGCTGTCGTCTCGGACGTGAAGCCACGAAGGACGGGTTTTCTGCTGCTCAAGTCTTCGGTTCCAAAACGTCCATGAGCGGCTACACCTACGACGACCTGATCTGCCTGCCTGGGCACATCAACTTTGGTGTGCACGAACTCTCCTCAGTCGCCGAATGCGGTGTTACAGCGCAGTTGCAAGTTCTGCACGTCACGAGATGCCGCCTCAGGATGTTTGCCTGGGCTCCCGGTTCACGAAGAAGATCCCTTTGCGAACGCCCATTGTGTCGAGCCCCATGGACACGGTGACAGAGTCCAACATGGCCATTGCCATGGCACTAGAAGGCTCTGACCTGCGTGTCACATTGTGCATACGAGTGGGAAAAG
Source organism: Symbiodinium natans (assembly GCA_905221605.1). Lineage (NCBI taxonomy): Eukaryota > Dinophyceae > Suessiales > Symbiodiniaceae > Symbiodinium > Symbiodinium natans. The sequence goes on along the minus strand of CAJNDS010000402.1, from coordinate 72,625 downwards.
CAGTAGAGGTAAGCAACGAAAGGAGTTCAGTTCAGCCTGGTATCGTCGAAGTGCTTCTCTGATGTCTCCGCTCTCGCGAGGCGGCATCGGGGTCATCCACACGAACCTGTCCATTGAGGATCAAGCAAGGGAAGTCTCACGGGTGAAGAAGTTCAAGGCTGGCTTCATCCTGGACCCGGCTCGGCTCTCGGCTCTCGTAATAATTGCCTGCATGAGACCAATGCCTCGAGTCTCGAGTCTTCGAACCCAGGTGTGCGTGATGCCCACGATGACTCTGGAGGAGTTGGACATCTTGAAGAAAAATCACGGCCTCTTGTCCGCAAGAAAGGGGGGGCGGAGGCGAGAGTTCGAGAGTTCGAGGGTTGGAGATGAGATGTTGGATCAGATGTTGCCCTGTCCAGGCTTCACTGGGTTTCCGGTCACGGAGAACGGGCAGATGGGTGCCAAGCTCATGGGCCTGGTGACGAAGCGTGACACTGACTTCGTCTTGGACAGAGATGCAAGCACCACCGTGACATGATGCCGTTGTTGCTATTGTAGAGCACGACGAACAGAATTGCAGCATGACCCTGATATGTGCAGGACCGCAAGACACGGCTCAGCGAAATCATGACGCCTGCAAAGGACCTGGTGACCATGAAGGAAGGCTGCGATCTTTTGGAGGCGAATGCTTTGCTCCAGAAGTCCAAGAAGGGCAAATTGCCGATCATCACAGCTTCGGGCCTCTTGATCGCCATGGTCTCTCGGACAGACATCAAGAAGAACGTGGAGTTCCCAAATGCCACCAAGGCCCGGGTATGCCGGGTATGTTGAGTCTCAAACTCTTTTCAGCTTCCTCAAATTCTTCCTCATGCTTCCTCATGCTTCCTCATGCTTCCTCATGCTTCCTCATGCTTCCTCATGCTTCCTCATGCTTCCTCATGCTTCCTCATGCCTCCTCCCTTCGCAAGAAAATATCCGAGACGCAGAGGATCCCGTCAACAAGAGCCTCCTCGTCGCCGCGGCCATTGGCACGCGGCCCAACGACAAGGATCGCGTCCGGGCGCTCGTGGCCTCCGGCACCTGGTCTCCCAAGAGGAGTTGGCAAAGGTGAAAGGATGTAAAAGGTAAGCAGGTGACTGAAAGAGGGGGGGTTCAGACATGATACTAGGCGTGGATGCGGTCATCATCGACAGCAGCCAGGGCGACAGCCTTTTTCAGCATGAGATGATCAAGTGGATCAAGAGTAACTTCCCGGACTTGCAGGCAAGATGGTTCTGATGTCGTTGGCTGTTCGCTGGCTGCATAGATGTTCTGTTCCTTGCCACGCGCGCAAAGCAGGTTGTTGCGGGCAACGTCGTTACGAAGCAGCAGGCACGCAACCTTATCGAGTGTGGCGCCGACGCGCTCCGCGTGGGTGCCTGTACTGCATCATGCTGAAGCCCTTCTGACCCTGCACCCCGCAGGGAACAAAGCTTTGCTCTTGCATTGCAGCCGCGTTGCAATGATCCAGGCATGGGAATTGGTTCCATCTGCACCACGCAGGAGGTGTGTGCCTGCGGCCGGGCACAGGCCAGGGATGTTGAGAGCATGCCACGTAGTTGCGCAGTTCGCATCACATGCCTGTTCCTCCAGAACTCTTGAGGCCTCCGCTGTGTACAATGTCGCCAAGTTGGCTAGGATGTACGGTGTGCCGATCTTGGCAGATGGTGCGCCATCTGCAACTGGAATCGCTAGCTCACTTCCTTGACGCTTGCGGGTGAATGTGCAAGGTGGCATCTCCAGCCCTGGTCACATTGTGAAGGCCCTGAGCCTATGTAGGGTTCCATTGTAGAGAGGACTGCAATGTCGAGCACGCATTCCTCACATGCCTGCCTGCCACTGTGCCCTTTCTAAAGACACGTAGGTTCATAGCTTCCGCCTGTTCTGTCAGTTGAAGGGAATGTTCTGTTCACACCCTTGCTCATATTTGTGAGTAGGAGGTTGCTCCAGGGTTTGAAACCTCGAACAGGGCGACACAAGGTCCTTCGCCCCATGTAACATTCTTTGCGTCCTACATTTGCGATTTTGCTTGGCTTGGAGGCCCTCAGCCTCGGTGCTGGTGCTGCTATGTGCGGCAGCCTCCTCGCAGGATCGAATGACCAAAGCATGCTTCGGGTTCAGGTTCAGGTGGGGCGCAGGGGGTGTCGGGTTCCGTCGTGTAAGGGGGTCTTGCAACCATTTATACGGCATTTAGAGCAGAGGAACCTCCGAGACGCCCGGCGAGTACTTCTACTCCGAGGACGGCAAACGGCTCAAACGCTACCGCGGGATGGGCTCGATCGATGCCATGAAGAAGGCGCCATTCTGTCAATGGCGTTCCCTCTCTCCGCTCCGAAGTGCTTGCGATCTGAACAGGGCTCCGATGACCGGTATTTCGGAACCACAAGCAGCATCAAAGTAGCCCAGGCGGGGTTTGATGTTGCTTTGCCTGAGATGTTGAAGTTGCATCCGAAAGAGCCGCCCCTGAAAGGGTGTCTCCGGCACGGTCCAAGACAAAGGCAGCATCCACAGGTACATCCCGTATCTGACACAGGGCATCAGACATGGTATGCAGGACGCCGTCGTCGGGAGCTGCAGGTTTGCAGGATGAGTTTTTTGTTTTCGAGTCTTCTTGCCCAAGTGAATTGAGGACATTGGGGCTAAAAGCGTCGAGCAGCTGCAGACGATGCTGCAGGCCAGGTGTGTCCTGCCTAGGAGTTTGCTGGAAGCTACAAAGATATTGTTTAGCTATTTGGGTATCCCGAAATAGGCCCCATTCTTACAGTAAAAAAAAGTCATCGTAGTCGACTTGTGCGCCTTAGGAGGGCCAGCTGCGCTTCGAGCTCCGCTCGGCGGCAGCCCAGAGAGAAGGAGGGGTGCATGGCCTCCACAGCTTCGAGCGCTCCTTGGCAGAGCCTTCCCAGAGATCCTCCCACAGGGTTTAGGGTTTAGGGTTTAGGGTTTGAGCCTACCCTTGGCCTTTGCACCGCACCTTGTCAGGCAAGCTCTTTGACTCATGAGTTCTGCATAGCTCCGACGTAGTTGGGCAGGTCTTGTAGCTGCGATCGCTCGCAGTGCTTTAACCATTTTGTGCAAGTGCCAGCCGGAAGAAGTCCCACTAACTCTCATATGGTTTATGATCATCATCCGGGTGAAATTCAGTATTGCTTCCGACCCCGAAGCACCCTGACACTTGCGCCACTTTTGCTTCTCTTGTGGTGGACCCGCCGTCAGTTGGCGGGCTTGCCCGAAATCGACAGGGCTGTGGTTTGTGACATATCGCCTTCTTCAATGGAGTGTCAAATGCTTGCTTCTCTTCTTTCTCTTGGGGCTGTTAAGATGTTTATTCTTCTTGACTTCCAAGAGAAACGACAGCTCTGGTGAATTGAATTAGACAGGATGCTGTAGCGAACGAGAGGGTCGTTAGCAGCGTCTCCATGGGCCTAACAAGCAACAACGCTACATCCAGGTGTGCAGTTCAGTCGCTCTAGTTGCCGAAGTTGTGGCCGCGCCACGCCGCGGAAACACTTAAGGCAGCGAGCGAGCGTGACCGTGCCGTCCACGACTATTCCGCGTTTCACTGAACCCAAAACAAAGTGTGCCGGCTTTGTGCTGCTGGGCTGAGCATCGGCTTGGCCCAATGCTCGATTCTTTTGACAAATTCCTCTCCTGCCCCCAGGGTATTCCGTGAACTCGGCATGGAGGCGCACGTCGACGAGGCCACCCAGAAAAAGTAGTCTGTCAACGTGGGAAGATTCCGAAGCATTGAAGAGTCAGAATATCAGCATACCGCCATCTAGGCTCTTCGAAGAGACGAGTTGCGACCTGGTGACGAGGCGACAGGGATCCACTGCATGTGTGTCAGAGGCAGTCTAAGTTGGAGCATTTCCAGTGAGCTACTTGTGGCAGTGAGCTTCTGTGAACTTTGCAAATTCGATGCTCTTGGCTCCGATGCGTCCCTTCTTCTTGCTTGGTCATCTCTAGACTGACGACGGAGGAGACAGTTGAGATCGCAGCGGTTGAGGACGATGAGGAGGCTCTCAGTACCCTTGGTATCCCATAGCCTCTTGTTGAAGAGAAGCAGTGCAGGCATGTGTGGGCAGTCCGTGAGATCTCACACAAAAGAGGCCCTGGCTTGCTTCCTTGACGTGCCAGGAAGAAGATGATGACGAGGAGATGGGAGAAGGAGGTGATGAAGCCCTGGACGAGGTGGCGTGTGTTGTAGCTTCCATGACCGGCATCGCGGTCCGGACTTTTCTGAAAAAGACTTTCAGGATGAAGACGAAGATGAGGAAGGCTCGCTACTCGGGTTGGGGAATGATTTCAACCTATCAAGTTGCCCGAGGCAGGGAAAGCATTGAGAATACAAGGCTTTTTCGTCTCGTTTCAGCTTGTATCAGACGAGCACGACAGCACGGCTAGCTTCAAGCCTAGGTGGAGAGATGGTTCAGATGGATGCAGATGGTGAGGACAGTCATGGAGGGTTGTGATGTTAAGACATAAGACATCGGTGCTGCCCAGGAAATATCTTTTCGACTGCCCTGGTCATGTCTGTACTTCACAGGAGGGTGAGCATCACGGGCATGATGGTGAGGACCGCCCGCCGGCCTATGATTGGATTCATAGTGCCCTTTTTGGGAGGAGGTTGGGGACCCGCACTATGATGCATCATGAAGGTTTGAATGAAGATGTGGCCTCCAGCCGGCTTGAACGAGCCACTGTTATCTGAAAATTTCAACCATCATCAGGTAGCCATCACTTCGTGTACAAGCTTGGGAAGGGCGTGACAACCTCTTCATGACATCATGTCCCTTGGAAGTATGCATTGCTTCCACTCGCTGGGCTTTCGATGTTCAGAGTCCTGCGCTGTTCAAGGGAGGTGTCGCCATGCCCTCCCACCCGCTCCGCCACCCAGCCCCAAGCTCCCCTGCTCCAAACTCTTATGGTCTCCCGATGAAGGCGTGATTGTGATGCTCTGGCCAGGACGGGGATGAGGACGAGGACGAAGAAGGCGAGTACGACGAGAACGAGGAGGTCTTCCTTGGTATCCAAAGTGAAGTAAAGTGAAGCACTTTTTAAGTTCAGCCACATCTCACAGGCCAGAGGATGCAGGGTGGCCTGTCACAACGCGAGACATGGTGATGATGATGTGAGTATAGTTCTGATCTAGATATGATGCTCATTTGCACGGAAGGTAGCCCGTGCTGGTAGACATCGCATGCAGTAGCAGAGTAGCAGCTGTCAAGACCACATGGGGTTTCCGAAAATAGGCATACCCTTTTATGGGTTCCTTTAATACAGAGCATCGTATTTTGGGGTATGTTTGGGGTACTATTTTGGGAAATTCCCCTCCATTCGGGAATCGATGCCGTTGATATGTCCTAAACGTAATTGCTAGGCCTGGCCAGGGGTCTGGTATCTTCGTATTATCTGTGTCTTTGCTTTTTGCCCTGCTTCTGCTGGTGGGCAGTAGAATTCCCATGGGGTGGAGGGGGGTGGCTGTGACAGACGACATCGTCCTGATCCATAGGAGTACGACGGCGACATGGATGGCGACTTTGCTGGCCAAGGCATTGCAAGCGCCGCTTGGACAGCAATGCTGAGCCGCCGTGGATTCGGCTCATGGTAGTTGGAACTTGTGGGATCCAGTTGTGATTCATTCTTCACCGTGTGATTGGATCGAAGCAGATGAGAGCTTAGCCTGCTTGCAATTCGATGTAGCCAGAGATGAGGTCCTGCAAAATGCCATCCAAGTGCCGGGCGAAAAGATGTTTTGCCTTTGCAAGTGATCGCTGCTTGTGTTGCCGGGAAGTTGCTTCGGCTGCAACGCATCCAAGCTTTGATGAGTGGAGCCATGGCCAAGGTTCGACCAGGAAAATCCTGGGATGGATGGCGAGAGCATGACCTTCCATGCTTGGAGCTTCGAAGCCTCCGTTGTTGCATGGATGTTTGCACCAGGTATCATCTCAATTGTGGGGGTGCACACGCCGCAGTCCTATGTCAGGATTCTGGCATAGGACTGCGCCGTGTGACCCGAATGAGAAGATGCCTAGTGCATTGCCGTGGGGATACTCGACGTATTATCGGCGTTGGGACACTGTAAGAGCATACACATACCGGCGTGGAGATATCGGACAGCAGCTGCTCCTGCAATGCAGCAGTTACGCAGGCAAGTCGCATTCTTGAGACCATTTCACAATGTCATCAACTGAAGGTCGACATCGACCTGGGTGAGGCCGGCGTCGGGCGCCCGGAGACGTCATGACCTACTTCATTGCTCATTTTAGGCTTCGCCCTGGCAGGAGTGTTCTTGCGAGGTTCCCGACCCAACAGTGCTAATCATAAGTCGCAAGCAGTGACAGCATGTTTCAAGGTCTTTGACCTAGACCAAGTGCTCAAGTCGGCACGGGAATTGAGGGCTGCACCTGGCAAGAGGGAGGCCAGGAGGGCAACGGGGGTAGGTTCGCATGCGTACATGGACCCTCCACGGGCGCCCTTGCATGGCCTTTGGTCTTTGGTCTGCTTGGAGTATGCGGCCACGATGCATAGCTCACAGAACTCAGGTAATCCATGGGGTCCATCGCGGTGGCCAGCTGCCGCCCGAGCCAAGAAAGTCCAGCAATGCAGCGTGGGCCATGAGCCATATCCCTTCTACTAACTTGCTCTGCATGGCTGGGTGATGTTAGCTGCCTTGGCAGTTGGACGCGGTAGGATGTTTGCAATGGAATGCAATAGGATTCAGCAGGATGCATTTGGTTTTCGGGGCACTGCAGCTGGGGTGTAGCGGCAGGCCATGGAATGCAGAAGGTAGGTGCTGAGCACAATGGTTTTTCGATCCGGGTCCGGTCCATACATCGCTTTTACTCGGATGTTCGCGTTGCTGACCAGACTGACCAGGTTCCGGCGAATGCAGATGCCACCGCCTCCAGGCGTACGGATGCAAGCATGTGCAGATAATGGAATGCTCCACGTTGCTGGGCTGTCAGGCATGGGCACAGTCATCATGTAAGTCGCACGCTGTTCAGAAGGTTCTTGAGCAACTTACCTACATGCTCACAGAGATCGGGAGCTTCTCTCATGCAAGCACCTGTCCAGGATTGCGCGTTGCATCGGTACCGGCCTAAGCCAGTTCAATTCGCCTGGCTTTGCGCCTTCTCCACCTTCTCCTGCTTGCGCCATTGACTCTGCGACCTATAGAGCTCCCAGGCAGGCACGGTCGGATGGGCTGAGCCGGGTGAGATGGATGCGCCCCCCGAGCACCCCCTCCTACGCCGGGACCAGCCACTTGGCACTGCATTGACAGGGGTTGCAGTCATGATGCTGGCACTGTAAACGGGCAGGTGCAGGACATACTTATGCATGGCATACGCAAAGCCGCTAAGTGCTTGATCATCGTAAGGCTTGCAAGCTGAGATGTGCGATTCCATGTGGATTTACTTGGTTTGCCTTCACATCACTCAAGCATACTCAGTTGAATGAGCGAAGCCCGAGGTCGAACATGGAATCTCACCAGTCGCAGCTTGCACAGTGGATGCCGCCGGGGACTCCTGTGTGCAACCTTGTGCAACAGGTGGCGAGATGTCCTTTTTTCAACATATCCCTTCGTCTTTTGTGTGAAGCTGGCAATCCAGAACAGCTCCTGCGATTGCTGCAAACTTTTGCTCTGCTTGGTCCTCAGCTCCTCTTCTCGCCACAGCGCAGGAATATCCGCCAGTTCCTCGGAAATGTTGAGCCGATCATTCGCACGCCCAGCAGCCTCAGCGTCCTGACCTTATGATCAAACCTGAGAGGTGCAGGACGTGCCTGCTAGAGCAGCTAGAGGTTACATGGAGCATGGCTGGGGCGGCCAGGGGTTTGCGGTGGTTCTCTTGTAAGTGATCAGGTAAGCGTGTTGGATGGTTGTTCTGACGTGTGCTAGTGCAAGGCCCCAAGCAGCAACAACAATGCCAGCCACCGCAGCGAGGTCGTGCGCAGAGACATGTTGTCCAAGATTCTGTTCGAGCTTTACTAAACGAGAGTAGTTTTGGAGAACATCTCTGGTCAGTGGCGTCTCCTGGGTTTTTACCACAGAGATTCACGGCGCCTCCTAGTTCAGCCTAGTTGCGGAGGACTTTGAAGCGGTCTTCAGCGAGGTGGCACGCCGTCGGGACCTTGTTTCGACCCAGAGCTGACAGACTGAACTCTGAAGGAGACGCCACCGAAGTCACAATCCGTATACAGTAAGCCTGAACGCCATGATGATCATTAGTTCTCGTCATCGCATGTCCTCACCGGCAGCATCAGCGTCACTATCCTCCCAGGCCTCCAGGTCAACTTCGCACTTCCCGAGCCAGCGCCAGCCGGGCCCCGAGGGGTGACTACCACGGCTGACTAGCATGGGACTTTTGGTGTCATCCGAGTTGCTCAGAGCTCTTCAACACCTCAGAGACATCTTCAGACGCGTCAGACTTCTCAGACCTTGCGCGCTCATGTGGGTGGTTGGATTTGGAAGGCACCGTCGAGCGCACCTGCAGGTGCCGCTGCGCGGAGTTCCCCCCTTGCATGCAATGGAGCCTCAAGTGACTCAAATGCCTAAAGCCTCTCGTCCCAGAGCTTGTCATGTTGCAATCTGTTGTGATCTTGCTCTTGGTCTTCGGCACATTGCCAGCGAGCTCACATGTCGCCAGCCATTGGTCTGAGCAAAGGGCACCCTAGTTTTGTGCGCCATGGCCGACGGCAGCCTCGGCTTTGTGGCTGCAGGGCCATCTCTACCACCTACCGCCAGAGCTCCCCATGCAGCCCAAACATCCAAGCCCGAGCTGCGTCGGCAGCCTTCTGGCCTTGCGCTGGGAGCTGCCGCAAGCTTCTGCTTGGCGACACTTCGGCGTCGCGACAGGCGCGGTGCTGCCAGAGGGCGCATGCAAAGCCACGCAGAGTTAGGGAGCCGGGAGACGCCGGCTCCTCATGACCTCTTGCTGCGGGTGGCGCGGGGTGAGCCGGGGGACCACACCCCTGTGTGGCTAATGCGCCAAGCTGGGCGCTACATGAAGGACTTTCGGAAGTACTCGGAGAGGTATCCTTTCAGGCCGACGCACGGTGCTTCCTCTCCTTGTACAAGATTTGAATGGCCTGTAATTCGTGAGTTTGGCGACATGCTCCCTGCTAGGCAGCGCTCAGAAACCCCGGACATGGCTATCGAACTCTCGCTGCAGTGCTGGCGGCAGCTGCGGTCCCAGTTTGAAACGTGAGTCGAAGCCTGCAATGCCATTGCTACATTTGCATCCTTTCAGCCGAGGTATGGCATGGATGGGGTCATTGCCACTGGGCAGAATTGATGCACCCTATGGCTTCGGCATGTTCGACACCAGCAATTTGCAGGTCACTCTGTCTGCCTTTTGAGGTCTTCTCGGACATCCTGACGCCGTTGCCAGCCATGGGCATTAGCTTCGATGTCGTGCGCGGTAGGGGCCCCATTGTGCTCGGCGACCTGGCGCGCACCTTGGAGGACAGACTTCGAGATTCCATATTCTCGTACCTTGTCGTCAAGCTGTCTTCGATTCTTACAGGACCGTCTGCAAGGGGGCCCCGATCAGATCAGGATCGGCTGTGCTGCAGCTTTCTTGGATCTCCACTAGAATCTGTCCGTTATCTGGACAGGGAAGTCTCCAGCCCCGAGGGCTTCAAAGAGAGCCACGGCTTCTTGAAAGAGACGCTCCAGGCAGGAAGGAATTGAAGCAGGTTGGCAGAGAGCATAGAGGCTGTGAAACGTGACGAAGTGCTAGAAACTGGGCATGCAGTGGGGCAACATCTTGCGAAATCTTGCATGCTTTGTGCGACAGGCGCTGCGGAGCGAAACGGAGAAGAAGTGCAGCTTGCTAGGTGACCTGCCTGCATTTGACATCTGGCAGCTTGTCGGCTCGTCAGCAGGATGCCAAAAGTCTCCTGGAGCGAATGTGATTCAGAAGTTGTCAGTTGTCGACAGGTTTCGTTGGGGCGCCATGGACCCTTGCTGCCTATGCAGTCGAGGCCCTGGGTTTGTAGCGTGTTTACACGCGCACACACACACACACACACACACGGGGACCCTCGTGCGCATGCCTCTACGAGTTCTCCTTTCAACTTAAACGGCCACAAGATCCCAAGGCCTTGCAGGGCCTTAAGGCCTCTTGGGCTGGAAGCGTGATTGACAATTGAAGTGTCCGGTGTGCAGGCAGGTGGTACGAAAGAGGCGGCTGTCTTCAAGAAGTGGATGTTTAGCAAGCCTGAGGCTGGACTCCCCGAAGTAGGCTTTGCCAGTTTCTACCCCCGAACCGGGGCGCAGGTGGTGGATGAGTTTCTCCGTCGGATGACGGTGACCATCAGCAACTATGCCATCTACCAGGTCTGGGACCCAAGAATCGGAGCCCAAGAGCTCAAAGTCCTGGAAAGTCCTGGGGCTCCTGGCCAGGTTGAGAGTGGCGCGCAGTGCATCCAGATCTTTGAGCGCCTCAGACTCCTCTCAGACTTTTTGTTGTGCACTTGTAGGCAATCCCTCAGATTCGGAACCTCAGCGAGACACCGCAGTTGCAGCACCTTGCACCCAGTTCGTGGGCGCATTGCCTGACGCCCGAGCTTTGGAGACGTTTTGCTGCACCTTGCGTGAAGCAGGCAGGCCCTTTTGTCTTCCTGGCAGTCCTTCAAAGAATGTACGTGGTAGTACGTATACGCGAGCATCCTCGCGTTCAGGTAGCAGCAACCTTGCGACAGGCGCGCTTAAGCTTTGGGCTTCTGGGTCTTGTGAAATTCTGCCCATACGTCCCACTCGCACCCATTCTGTACTGGGTGGCGAGGCTTGCCCAGACGTGCCCATCATCTACTTTGCAAATGGTGGCTCATCCTACTTGAGGGACCAGGTGCGATGCGGTGCGACGGGGCCAACCCCCATCTGGACCAGTCCACGTCACTCCCTCTTATCAGGTCACTGCGCTGGCTGGCCACATAGATGTCCTTGGCATAGATGGGCTCCTCGGCATTGTCTCACGATGTCCTCAAGCTTGAGTGCGATGCCTTCGATGCGAGTGCTGGAGGCACATGCGCTTGGATGAGGCAGCGAAGATCGTGCCTAGCTGCAGCAGGAACACCTTGTCATGCTGCATTATGTCATGGGCATGTCATGAGCCCAAGCAGAAAACTGAAGGCCAGCACATGCAACGACGAACTCTGTGGAAGCAGTGCAGTCTGGCATACCGCCATCTTCCACTGTTGCCTGGTCCGCCGGTCTAAGGTAGATGGCACAGGGCTTATTCTGCAAGGAAATGTGCGGAGCTTGGCTCATTCAGGGGTGATGTTCAGGGGTGATGACGGATGATGAGCGGTCTTGCTGCTGCGCACCCCCCCACCCCCCCTCCTACAACGGATGGGGGATGGCACCCATTGAAGAGGGTGTGCCGCGTTTTTTCTCCTATTTGGGAACTTCGCGTTGGGACCAGAAGCAGGGTCGTAGTGTTCGGTTGAGTGAAGCCCTGCCCATCTGCATGCACGTGCCCATCTGCATGCACGAAGGTTTACAGAAACAGAAGATCGACAGTCGAGTCAGGAAAGTTTTGGTGAGGTTCCCGTGGCGGTAGAAGAAACTGGGCACTAGCATCTTTCCAACAAACAGCACTCGAAGGTGCGGAAAGGGTTGTGGTATGGTGCGTGCTGTCTGTATTATGCCCAAGCACACAGTCACAGCCAGAGGGCAAACCTGGTAACCTTGCAGCTTGATAGTTCGTCTGAGTTTCTTGCGTGCCTTTAATCAAGCATGCGGCTTTTCAAGGAGTTCTTGCGCACCAAGGGAAAGGAAAGCGCAATTCTTTGCACTTACGGTGCCTGCTGCTACGTGAGGTGGATCCCTACATTCTGCGGTATGGCAGCGAGTCCGAAGTGCGACAGGCCATCTGGTTGCGGATTTCAGCTTGGACTTGGCTCGCTCAGCAGAGAACCGCAGGCGGTCCGAGACTCGATCGATGCAGTCGGTGGGCCCGGAAGGCCAGAGATCCCATAGCCTCAGTCTTTCAAAGGTCTGGGAGGGAGAGAGAGGGGGGGGGCGCGAAAGAGATGATCTCATGCGCGACGAGGTTTCTAAGAAACGTGTGTCCGCTGTCACAGGCACATCCTGAATCTTGGCCACGGAGTCCTTCAGGGAACTCCGGAGGCCGCTGGAAAACGAGATTACTCAGCTCTCGGATGCTCTCGGAGACTTGAGTGCTCAGGAGAATGTCCTGTACTTCGTCGAGGAATCCCAAGCATACCGTGGCACATCCGAGGAGTGCGCCAAGAGTTGTGTGCCTCCTCGTGTGAGGAATTACGCAGAGGCATGCGTGTTCGAGCTCTGCATGCAGGTACTCCTCGGCAGAGAAAGAGTTGTTGGCCGCGTAGCTTCGGTGCCTTTTTTCCAGTGATCTGCATGCAAAGCAGACCGTCTTCTCCATCCGCCACGAAGATGTGTAGAACAGATGGAAGCATGGCCGACAGCAGCCACGAGTCATTCGCCAAAACTTCGTGTGTGGCCACGCTTTGAAGGTAATGACGCACTGGTTCGAGTTGCCGACAGCGCAAGGGCCGAAGCATGGAATGCTGAACGTCTAACTGCTCTGTTAGCATTCCGCAGCTCGAACGAAGCCAAGGCACTTTTTTTAAGTTGCGAGCGAAGATCTTCAGGGCAGCTTAGCCCCCTGTCTTGCGAACGAGAAAAGCTGCGAACATTGCGGTGCTTCCTTGCTGTCGTGCTTGCTCAGACAGGCCGAGCCGCGGATGCAGTAGACGTGAGAAGCGGGTGGCTGTCAACGCCGGTGGTTTCGCAGCTAGCTTGCGGCAGGCGACAGAGATGTCTCGATTTTGCGCAGCCCATAGGCGATCAGACCAAACCGCCTCATGATCACTCGTGACACTCAGAACATGCAGCCTAGCATTAGTATACGCAAGATTTGCAACTTCAGCACTGTCAGGACTGTCAGGACTGTTAGGATTGTAAGGACTGTAAGGACTGCACTCAAACGAAGATTCAGCATTCTTCGGTTCTTAGATTCTCCGGCACGTTTTAGCCCACATCCGGCACTGCCCGATCTTGCGGGCCAGAGTGGCTGAGCCACAAGGCCTCCTGTTTCGCATGGTCACTGAGCGCACTGAGTGGCCCAACAGTAAGGAGGCGTATGCAAAGGCAGGCTTGTTTTGAAGGCACAAGACTGGGCGCCAACATGCGCGCGTGTGTTACAAGCACTACTTGTCCGCTTGACTGCAGCTTCACAGTGCTGACCTATCCTGACCTGGACCCCACCGATGAAACGAGCTGCGCTTGTGGACACATCACCTCTCAGAATGTTCTAAATCAAGATTTTAAATTCTAAGTCTAGTTGTGCGATGTTGTACGTGCTGCCAGGGAAAATGCCGGCGATGAGCGACCTGAAGCCTGCAATCCTTGCGGCCGGCAGCTTGTTCATGCTGGCAGTGCTCTACCTGCTGATCAGGCATGGTATACGCATGGATACGCCTCCTTTCTCCAAGGACGTGCTTCATTATTCCGAACCTGAAAGAGTGAAGGCGTCCCATGACATCTCGCGGTTTGCAGGGAAGAAAGCGAGGAAGAGCAGAGCTCCGGTGCAGATGCCAAGGACTTTGCGTGGCCATCCAAGAGGGTGTTATAAATTAGCTGAAATGAGGGTCCCCTTTACGAGAACATCACAACAGTTATGGGACACTGCAAAGAGGATTCCTTACACAAAAGGAAAGCCCCCAAAAGGGATCCTAGTTGAGAACAACCCCCCTGTGCCGCTCTGTCTGTTGGTACCGCGACATCTGTGCAGGACTCAAAGGCGCTTCTTAAGGAGGTGCTGGCTCAGCTGCTGGACGTGGAGCAGCGAGCCAAGCAGGTGGTAGAAGTCCTTTGGCGATTTTGGCAATATTTTTTGGGGCTCATTCCCCTGTCCACGATCCCACGCAATCGGCTTTGGAGCTTGTTGGAGATTAAATTCATCCTCTAAAGGGAATCTGTTCTTGGCCAGTTTCCCAGGAGCTCGTGCGAGATCAGCTGGCCGGCAAGGCAGAGATTGCTCTGATTCAGTGGCCTCTGGTTGAAAGCATGAAAAGTATTGAAAAACTCATCCCTCAGCATAGGTTCTGGAATTACTGAATGTCAGCGATGCCAGGACGTTTCCATCGCTGAAGCGTACAGCCGCGTGGAAGCCTGCGGGCTCGTCGACCCACTGGAGAAGCAGGGGCTCAGCATTCAGGAGTTCGAGGGGATGGTGCCTCGACATGGAGTCATACCATCGGGGAGACCCTGACAGGAGTAAGAAACATGATACGGCCCAAAAGGGGCCTTAGTAGGTGAATGAGTACACTTTTTTTGCACCTTGTCGGGGATACCATAGTCCCCTATAGAACTGAACATGTACACTTTTTTTTTGAGACTTATAAGATAAGCAGTGTAGAACTCTGTAGAAGGCGTGTAGCATTATGAGTGTACAAGAAGTCCCAGGTGGCGGAGTCGCAGAACGACCCCTTTGTGATGGAGTCCATGGTCCGTCTTTCAGGACAGCACCCAGCTGACCTCAAACCTGGCAGGGACCTCGAGGCCGCGAAGATCTTGGAGATGAAAGTGCCCTACTCAACATGGCTCTGCTATGTTGGTATCGGTTGTTCTGTGGCCAACTTCCCCCAACATCATGTCAGCGCACCATCCTGTTGAAGCCGCGGCGAGAGCTGAGGAGTATGCGCTGGTCGAGCTGGAGAAGCTCGTGGCCAGCTTCTTGAAAGAGCCGAACGTGGAGTCCAAGGACTTCAAGGCGGCCACCGTGGCGCTGAAGGCCGGAGCCACTTGGGAGTCCCCACATTGCCAGGTCAGCTGACTACACGTCAGTACTAGCCTTGCTGCTGCGCTCTCGTGACTGGAAGGCTCTGGTGCACGCCAAAGTGGAGAAGGCTCATGGGGTGGCGGCGGACGAAGTTGAAACAGCTGCCGTCATGAAGCAGGACCGCCAAACGGACTGGCGCTTCGCATTGCAGGTTATCGTAAATGTTCATCGAATTATCAGACGCAAGTGACGGAACCTGGCCGCCCAGAGTGCAAATGCACATCGGCCATCTTCTCCAGAGGTGTGCGGTAGTGGTACTCCACATCGTGCAGCAGGCAAGGGGGTTCAGACGCAAGTGTCACAACTTATATGTGATGCTTTGGGGCAGGCTGCTAGGCTATGCAGATGAAGCCCTACTGTACAAGGCCCCAAGGCCCCTACAAGCTCGGTAAAGCCCTTGAAACTTGCCTCATCCGAGAGACATGACACCAAGTGCCTTGTGCCTGCGGGATCCTGTGGGTGTTTGGAAGCCATGAATAGTGTGGGCATCGGAGGAGGAGCTGCTTAGCAACCCGGATTTCGTGAACATCCTGAAGCGCCAGCAGAGTCTCGGAATGTCTTGATGTTGTTTTGGAGTGTGCCCTACTTTGTCCTCCATGATGCGGGCTGTTGTTGTCAGAGTTCGCATCCCCAAGGACAGTGATGCAGCTTCTCATGAGTGGCGTGTCTGACTTTTCTGATGTTATTGTGAAGATTGAATATGTTTGAGCTTTCGGTGGCTGGCTGGGCCACAGCACGCTTTGCATCTCACGTTGCCAAGGCAAGCTGATGGAGGGGCCCAAGGATGTTGGTGGAGACGTGGATTGACTTGACAGCCGCGCTGGCTGTGCAGAAAAAGAACGATTCTTTAACTTCGAAGCCTTAACGGCCCATTAACGGTTGAAAAGTTGAGCGCCCATGTCGAACGGGTTGGCGGGCCTTTCAACATGCACAAACCCTTCGCAGGTGAAGCCCAGCAAGGCGAACCACCACCCGCAAGTGACGCCAGTGCCGCGTTGAGCCCCCCTGTGACAGTGTTGCCTCCAGCGGCGCCCTTGCAGCAGGTCGGGGAGATACGAGGGTGTTGTAGGAGTTTAGGGTGCAAGCGATTGCAGATTGCAGTTTGCCTCAGCTCCAAGAAGGTAGCTCAGCAGCTCAACTCATTTCGGGAGAGCCTGCCTGTTACCCCGAAACTAGGATGAGGAGATGAGACCTGAGAGTGCCGAGGCGGAGGCCAGGAGACCCCAACCGTTCACATCTGTTCACAAGAGCTCACGCGGGCTCGCAAGGGCCTGCAATGCTTCGCACCTTGCTCGGCAGGCCATGCCGACACCGGTACCAGTGCCAGCTGCGCCAGCTGCCGTGCCTGCCGTCCCTGCCTTTTGTGGCACGCTTGTTTCCTTGACTTCTCTCGTTCGGCCTTGGCCGCGGCATTATCCCATCGCAGAGCTTTGACCTGGACCAGGTCGGGCCACCCACACAGGCAGACCAAGCTGGGCAGGCCTGTTTTTCTTTTTCTTCTCGTTTTTCTTTTGCTTTCAACCAATCCCAATCTCCACCCGAAAGGAGACAAGCACCATCATGCGTGGATTCGGCAGATCTTCAGGTGCAGAGTGGGCCCGGCAGCGCGGACATATGGGCTTTGGCTCAGGCATTCGCCTCCGTACATGGTGTCCCAGCACCAGAGAGTAGAGCCCTCAGCCGGAGGGTGTTTCCTGCTGCTCCGGGCGGTACTTGCCAGTGACAGTGAATCTGGATTATCGTTGCGAGCGGAAAAAGGTCATCCCCCACAACAGCCGACTCCTCCGCCACCCGCGGCCAGTGATGCCCCGCCGCCCACGGCAAACACCGCCCAGGCAGGCCCATGCTGGACTGAGCATCCTGGTGTTGCCACGATTCCTTACACACAGCACTTGGCAGACCTTGCAGGGCCAATGCTACATCCGAGTGCATCCAATTCTTTGTTTGCACTATGGTAACACTACAGACAACGTGCATATACCTCGTGAATTGGCTCATGTCTCTGATTTAGCTTCGACAACCATAGCTGGAATGGCATGGCCTCATCAGTCTCATGAATATTCCATCGGTACTGTGCAAGCATGGACCCTCATGAACTTTTTTCCGATGCAGTCCACGAGTTTCGAGTTAAGGGGGCGAAGGCTTGACTCGGCTGGGACGTGGGTATGAAGTAGCTTAAGTAGCTAGAAACCCTAAACCCTAAAACCCTAAACCCTAAACCCTAAACCCTAAACCCTAAACCCTCAACCCTCAACCCTAAACCCTAAACCCTAAACCCTAAACCCTAAAACCCTAAAACCACAAACCCTACACCCTAAAGCCCTTAGTTTGGCTTGTCGGTCCTCGGGTTTGCAGCGCCCATTCTCTGGCGATGCCGGAGCTGCCAAGTGGGGTGGCTTCCATCATCGGCGAGGCGGGAGCCTGCAGCTAAACAACTCCTGGACATGGTGTGTTAGGCTTTAGGGCTTTAGGGTTTGAGGGCTTTAGGGTTTTAGGGTTTTAGGGTTTTAGGGCTTTAGGGTTTTAGGGTTTTAGGGCTTTAGGGTTTTAGGGTTTTAGGGTTTTAGGACTGTTTTAGGACTGTTTTAGGACTGTTTTAGGATTGTTTTAGGACTGTTTTAGGGTTTAGGGTCGAACATCGAGTTTAAAGTCCTGGCTTTCTGCATGCTTCCTGCTTGAAAATGGGGGCTGCTGCAGCTTGCGAGATCCAGAGTTTCATGAAAGAAGGAGTTGCCCCGTCACTCCCCTCCTCTCCGTCATCGTAGCAACCTTCGTGATTCGAGATACACGAAAAAGTCCCAAGAGAGCCACGCTTTGTCTCGCAAAACACACACGCGTGACGATAATAATCCTAATCCTGCCATCCTGAGAGGCACTTCATGCGGACGAAGCGCTGTCACTGAGCCAGGTAGACCGCAAGTGGTTCGCCGAGCTGGCGCAGCCCAGCATTTGGCTTCTTGGCTGCAGCAGGGCACAGTAAGGGAGCACCCTGGAACTGCTCAACACCCTCCCATCGTTCTCATCTGCGTTTTTCAGTTGCGCAGAAGTCTGAGCACTGGAGGCAAAGATACCTGAATGGACCACCCGATCTGCTTGCCCGGCCTGTGCTGTCGGATCGCAACACCGGTGCGCTGTTCACCGGACCTTCCGTCCACCCGCAGAACTTCCGGGCCATCGTCGCAGCCTTGCGTCAGCCCAGCTGGTTCCGGCACTACCAAGGACAGCTAGATTCTGACACCATGCCACGCCATTGATGTCGGAACATATTCGTTTTTGACCAAATGTCACGACATGTTGCCAAGCAAGACCGGTTTTGCTGTGTGCAGGAATGAAGCGTCTGGCAGGTTCGGGTCGCTTGAGCCAACCGAAGGGACTGAACAGTGGAGTCTTGAGGCAGCTTCGACAAAGGCTGCGAAGCGATGTCCTCAACAACGAGCTTCAGGGGCTCCAGGGGAAGACAACAAAGCGGAGACGGCGATCCTTAGAACTGGCGCTGCAGAAGCTCCATAGCCAGCGGCAGCAAATGCGCCTTGAGGAGTGTGGCTTTCAGAATGGAAAGCGTGATAGCCGTAGTAAAACGTATATTGATTTGGATGTCCATTGACCTTGCGTTGCCGATGTGAAGTGGCGAAGTGTGCTAAGAGTGTCCATGTGAGCCGTCCCCCACATTGCATCGCAGAGGTCGTGTTTCGGGGAGCGGACATCCCAGTTTGCAAGATACTCGCCCAAGACTGATTCCTTCACCAGAAGAGAAGGGCCCATCTTAACGCTTTGGAGGGGGAAGAAAAAGCAGCACACCATGGCGCTTCGTGGATTCCACCACTGCTGCTGCTGCTGCTGCTGCTGCTGCTGCTGCTGCTGCTGCTGCTGCTGCTTCTTTTGCTTTTCGTTCGGGAATGTGTGTGTGTCAGGTGATGACAATTGAGAGGAGCTCGGGTGCAGACATTCCGCACGATGTTATTTCGGTAAGCTTGGCTTCAGGATCTATTCCACATGCTGGCTGCCGACAGTTTCAACACACGTGCACAGCATAATGCTTAAAAGGACACTGCGCAATTCCACGTTGGAGGGTCAAGTTGGGAGTGGCATCCTCTTTGTGCAGAGTGCATGCAAGGCTTCAGGGGGCAATTTCACCTCAAAATTGCTTGCGTGAAGATGGTGCAGTCCACAGCAATGCCGTGCTCCTCCTGGGCAGCTGTCATCATTGCAGAGGCGCTCATGCAACACTCATTCGGAGTTCCGGAGCAGTGGACCTCCGGCTTTGTGCCTCTCACATGTTCACATTGTTCTGGCAACGTTCGCTTGACACCGGTGCCCGCCCACACCCCCCCCCCCCCGCCCTCCCCCGACCTCCCTTACACATCATCAACGCCGCCACCACCAACAACAGCAACAACAACGACAATGCCAAGAGAAGCGGATGCCGGAGAAGCGAATGTGGTTGACATGGCGATTGGCTGCTGCAGCTTGCGAGATCCGAAATTTCATGAAACACTTCAGCCTCGCAATGAAGGAGTTGCCCCGTCACTCCCCTATATCTCCGTCATGGTAGCAACCTTCGTGATTCGCGATACACACAAAAAAGTCCGCAAGACACACGCGCGTGACGATCATCCTGCCATCCTGAGAGGCACTTCACGCGGACGAAGCGCTGTCACTCAGCCAGGTAGACAGCAAGTGGTTCGCCGAGCTGGCGCAGCCCAGCATTTGGCTTCTTGGCTGCAGCAGGGCACAGTAAGGGAGCACCCTGGAACAGCTCAACACCCTCCCATCGTTCTCATCTGCGTCTTTCAGTTGCGCAGAAGTCTGAGCACTGGAGGCAAAGATACCTGAATGGACCACCCGATCTGCTTGCCCGGCCTGTGCTGTCGGATCGCAACACCGGTGCGCTGTTCACCGGACCATCCGTCCACCCGCAGAACTTCCGGGCCATCGTCGCAGCCTTGCGGCAGCCCGGCTGGTTCCGGCACTACCAAGGACGGTGGCATTAGAGCGCTTCTTTTGCAGGAAGGGCCATTCAACGTTCGGGGAGTGGCTTTATGCCTTATGCTGCGCAAACTCTTCAGCATCCTTCGCAGGAATGAAAAGAGTTGCCAACGCGGGTCATCTGAGACAGCGGCTTGGTGGGCCAGATGGCGTATCGAGGGAGCTGCGACACGACCTTCGAGCCCAAGCAGCTGGGCGGCAGCCAAAGCCAAGAGTGCTTTAGACTGTACACACGAGTTCTTTGAGCTCAACTGGAGAGTACCCGTGGTTTCAGGCCCTCGGCCGGCAGCTGCAGGCTCGCTGGAACGCGGCACAGACGCCGCCGAAGAAGCGGCGCCTGGGCCGCAGGATGAGCACCGAACCGTCCTGAACTTTGTAGGTGGGCGATGACTGTAGGCAACAGTGTCTCGTCTTTGTCACAATGTTTCTGCTGCAGTGTGGGAGCAGCCTCAGCTGCACCAGCAGGCGGCTGGAGCCGGCAACGCCGCCGAAGTGCCGCCGAGCTCGGCCGCGAGCTCCCAGTGTGAGGACGCCGAAGATCGCCAGGTGCCGTGGCCCAACAACGAAGGTGGCGGGGGGAACGAAGCAGCCAGTTCATACATCGTGTCTCGGGATGACATGGGTTAAGGGGTTTTTTGAAAGATACATCAAAGGTGGCTCCAGCTCTAATAATACCGCACTAACATGTTGTAAAGCAGTCGTTGCAGAGAGATTATCTGGTCTTCGGCCAGTAGACAGTAGACACTTGAGGAATAGGCACATGGGGGCAGGGATGTACAACGGTGACATTTTGGCACGTTGCATGTTCTAGTTGTGGTTACTTGGAAGCCCCACTTCCGCAAGCGCATTGCGGACGACGAAGTAAGGCAGTGATCGCCCAAGGAAGTTGCAAGTATCGCCCAAATGAAAAACATTTGCTACGGGTAGTATCATGTAGTATTGGTCGTATGGAGGATCCTTTCACATCCACACTTGCTGCGCTTGCTGTCACAGACTGCTGCTCCATGCCAAGGGCACCGAAATGCATGGCCTCCTTGCCGTCGTCTCCGGCTGCGCTGCCAAGCATCGCGCAACGGGATCGAACCAAGGTGCTTGGAAAGCACAGGTCTTCAACTCATGCACCGGAGGGCTTCACGCCACCCCATACTAAGAAGCCGCGACACAGAGCTACTGCAGGATGAAGAACATGGCATAAGTACTGAATATTACTCAATCACCCCATCAAACTCTCATACGGAGACGGTCTGGTGAGGCTACAGCAAACCTGGGTCAGGCTCCGGGATCGCAACGCCCACAAGGCCGGGCTCTCAAGCCTTGACCATGAATCGGGCGCCTTGTTGCGCTCGGTCTTTGACTGCTGAGCGGTTCCCCAAGTTTGCGTGACTATTCTACATGGATCGCGCTCTGTGCGGAGAGAAGATGAAACAACCCGCAACACCCCCTGTCAGGTGAGGTTCCGCCGAACCAGAAGCACGCGCGTGCTTCTTCAACCTCTTCAACATCTTCCACTTCATCCTCCGACAGTTCCTCTTCCTCTTCTTCCAGTAGCAGGCGGCCGCAGAGAAACACTGAAGATCAAGAGCATACACGGAGTGCTGCGTCGATGCTCGGCAGCAGTGAAAGTGTCAGATGCAACAGGAGAGAGACGCTGATTCGGTGCTCATTCGTGGTCATTCGCTGATCAGGTCGCCTCAGACGCCAAAGAGGCGTGTCCCGCGGCCATCCGCTGACCTCACGCCGCAGCGGCCGCAGCGGCCGCAGCCAGCCACGGAGAGGGGAAGCTCGGGGCTTCCTGACAGAGGTGTGCTCAAGATGGAGGTGTTTTACCTTAAGCCCTAAACATTCCTTAGCCCTACAGATGCTGGTTCAATGTATGTAGTCTTTTTCGTCAGTGTCAGAGCACGACTGCTTGAAAGAGCAGCACCAAAGTAGTCGAAGTGCTTCGGCTGCACTCTGTGGAGTGCGCATGTTTTTTGTCTCTATGAGGTTTTCTCTTGGGGGTGCAGCAGAGCTTGGGGAGCTCGCTTGGAAGTGCAAACGCCTTCCGCAAAATAGGCATCAGTGTCGGCACGCGTCAGCTCGGAAAGCTGTTTTGTCCTTGTCATTCCGCAAACGTGCGCTAGAACTTGCATCTGCCTTCCAACCTCGTGCGAGGCACGTTCTGCTTTTCGAACGCTTGGCCTGGCTCATAGTTGTCTGGTAGTGTTGGCCTAGACTTACGTGGCTCATATGACATGTCTGTGGCCCTGATGGGGAGAAAAGTGGTACCAAGTTCACTTTTCAGCAGCGAACCATGCCTTGATACTGACTTGCTGCACAACATCACCCGGACTACCGGTACAGTCGGTACAGTTGCCGACACCACTTTGGAGTCTACTTTGGACACCTGTCAGCTCGGTAACGAGGAGCACCCGGAGCCCACTAGCAGAAGGGCAAGACTGAAGCGGCAGAAAGCCAAACAGCTCCATGACTTTCTGCAAAGGCACGGGTGTTCAAGCGTATGCGAGCCGTTGGCAACTGGCTGCTTCTCTGTCCTTCAAGCACGCATCTACCCCATCCACAAGGCAGCAAAGTTGGGCGACCATGAGATGCTGCGCTTGCTGCTGCAGGCAAAGGCAGATCCTCTCCAAAAGACTTCGCGTGGCCGCACAGCCGCTGAGATTGCCGAAGCCGCGGACAGGGACGGCTCACACCAATATGTTTTGCATCTACTGCAGAACCAAGTGCAGGTTCTGAACGCTCGTGAGGTACACGACCTGGTGCCCCCTGTACGCCGGACAGCATTTTTCAACTGACATTCGTCTTGATTCGACATAGTCTGGGCGATCTTCTGCTCAGCGAAGCAGATAGTCTAGGCTCGTTTTAACGCTGACTTTCAGAAGTTCAGTTTCGCAGAAGCGGGGGCAATGGCCAGTGCAGTTTGACGCTAGTCGCTTCTAGTCTATGCAGTGCGCTAGCGATCTTTTTATAAAAGCATTGTGTTCTCCGCTTGGTGCAACTATGTGATGAGCGGCGTCCCAGTTAGCCTGGATTTCCATCCAGAGGACATGTTTGAGTCAAAGCAATGCCGACCTTCCAGTTGCATCCAGTTACAAGTAGGATCATTTTTGAATTCTCTCTTGAATCTTCACATTGTGAAGTCGAGTCATAGCCGTGTCATCCTGGCTCTCTGGACAACGTGCGAAGTCCGCATTCTTGCAGCACTCGACTTGACTTTGCTTACGACATAGTGTGGCTTTTACAGGAGTTGCCAGAGGAGACGTCGTGGAATGACATTGGCGCATCCGTGCCTCATGATTCCAAGGTTGCGAGCCGTTTTATGTTTGTTCGGTGGCGGTGACGCTGCAGCACTCAAGCAGAGACTTCTTCCGAGACACCAGCGGTGGACTCTAGAGTCTCTAGAGCACGAAGCGATCAGGAAGCCATCAAGCCTTTCTCTGCTTTTATGCGCTGCTCGATGCAGCGCCGAAGCTGAGCCCACACTGCCATCTTGTACATGTGAAGCTGTGAAGCTGGCTGAGGTTAGAGGAGGTTGCAACTGGCAGTCCCTCAAGATCCATCAGGCAACGTTTGGTTGCGCAGCCAATTGGACAAAGATTTTTTGTAAACATTTCTATACTTCGCAGTGGCCATGGCCATTTGGAGCCTGTGACTCGCGACAAGAAAGATGCTCCAAGCTGGCTCTGGAAAAGGCATGCAAGGCGTGGTGGTCCTTGAAG
The DNA here is from genome assembly GCA_905221605.1 of Symbiodinium natans. NCBI lineage: Eukaryota > Dinophyceae > Suessiales > Symbiodiniaceae > Symbiodinium > Symbiodinium natans. The sequence goes on along the minus strand of CAJNDS010000402.1, from coordinate 49,068 downwards.
TTAAACCTGTGGGCTTCTCACGTATTCCGAGAGTTGTATCCCTGTTGTCGTCCGTTTCTCCTTGCAGTCAGCGGAGCCCGCAGAGCCGGGACCAGAGGCATCAGAGGCCTCGCCATGAGACTGAGAGTTTGTGTATTTTGTGTGTTCTCATGCGACAGTTCCGTTTGGAATTTTCACTGTTCAGTGACCAAACTTCAGATACTGTGAAGTCATTGCTTGGAGGTTTCAGTACATCTCTCAGAGCACTCCTGTAAAGTTGCTGTGTTTCAAAGACTTCTCGTTGGAGCTTGACAAGCATTGCCAGTACGGCTGTGTTTTTTCATGCTTTTTTGCGATTGCAAAATATAGATCCCGACTCGAAAGGAGCCACCAGAATTTCACACGCCAGACCCGCTGCACTTGTCCGTGAGGATGCAGCGGCTTGCCTGGGAATCTCGGAACTGCAGCGACTGGCAGCCAGGCCACACTTCCAGTGGTGCCTGGAAGCCTGGACGCCGAAGCAGGCTTTTGCAGTGCCACGTCAGGCTTGATTGCAGCCAGTCTGCGATCCTGCAAGCGGCCGGCATCGATGTCTCCGTTGTTGCGGCACTTCCTGAGGCCTGAGTCATCCAGAGTCCGTTCTGAGCATGGGCAGGTGATGCAAACGCATGCAGAGATGCATCGCTTGTTGCGTGAACCGTTAGCTGTAGAGCTGTAGCTGCCTGCCGCCAGGACATGCGTGCATCCGTGGTCATGGCAGAGGTGTCTCAAGCGAGCTCGGGGCCTATCAGTCAGTTGAAGCCGGAACATGCCACAGACTGGTAATTTCGGCGTTACCCAAAACTCCATGGAGCTGCGCTTTGCAGACCTCGATCACCTACGACGAGCTCCACCGGAGAATACTGGAGCATGATGAGCATGGCACCGACATCCTGGATAGGGTTGTGGGACGGCCTTCTCTCAGGCTGGGCTCCCTTGTTTCAACACCTTCGGTGGGGGTTGTTCGACCCAAACTCAGGTATTCCTCGCCCACGTCCCGGGTGTCCTGCAAAGAACCCCTGCAGAGTAGTGTGGGAGCGTCCGCACTGAGAACCAGCTGGTGGAGTTCCTCCAAGCATCAGTATATCCGAGTATATCACTGGAGTGCCCAGCAACCCAAAAAAAATCCCGGTAACCGTGCAGTGCCCACCAGAGAATACTGCGGAGCATCCCTGGAGTGCCTACCCCCAGAGACTTTCGCAAAAAGTCCATGGCGTATTCACCCACAGATGTTCCAACCGCGGCTCCCACAAAGAATTTCTGGAGGGCCCACGTGTCCACAAAGATTCGCAGCTATTTGGATGGGGATGTTCGAAGCAAGCCTCGTGACAACCGCGGTTTTGGGGGCCTGTCAGGCTTTGGAAGCTGACCGTGGCTGTGAAAGTGAACGAGGCTGCTTCTCATGGCCTCATAGCGCGGATGCTTTGTCAGAGTTGTGGAGGTGCATACATCTCTGTGTATGTAGGAACATTCTTTGCGTTTGTGGACTGTGGCCTTTTTGGACATGTGTAACATGTTAACTCTCGTGCTCTGTAATTCGTTAGTCGTAAAATGACCTGAGCCTCAGGCTGACGATGCGCCTTCGGAGGTCGCCCCGGGCTCAAAGCTCCGGGGCATCCATTCCGGACATTGCCGAACTACCTTGAGTCCTCACGCCTGATCAAGTGCAGTCTCTACAGTTCAGGATGCGGTGGCTCGGACATTCGCGACGAGGCGGCATGCTTCAGCGATTCAGTCCCTAAACCACCTCCTGGCTTCCGTGTTTGAGAGACCTGTCCTCTGCACGCCTGTTCATCATGAGCACAGCACGGGCTGCGGGCACTTACACAGGGCTGTCTGCGTACTTGCAACGTGCTTGTGTCTCTTTGTTTCTGCACCTTCTAAAACACTTAGGCACCACACAAACATCAGCCCAGATACAACTCAGACACCTAGATACCTTTCAAAAAAACTGCGGACGTAGGTTCCTGCTGGAATGCCAGTCATGGGGTGGCTTGTCCCGAAACATGAAATCAAGTGCGGCGAGTGAAGTGAGGCTGTTGTGCCCTCCACCGAAACATTCTCTTATTCGTTTTTTTCTCAGAAAGCTGGCTTGCACTTTGGTGCAAGAGCCAGATGAAACGGCCTCTGGACCCCTCTCCACCCTGCATGCCAGCCTCAAGAAACTCCCGAGATTTGGTCTTTCGGAGGTCCTCGTATGTTCAATCTAGTAGATGCTACTTAGCATCAACATCGGGGAAGTTACGTTCTGGAGCCACTCTCCCACCTCCCAGGGCCGATGGGTTCCATCAGCTACAACGAACTCATGTTGCAACTGATCACGCTTGTCTTCGGGTCTATATACAGCTCACGAAACATCACTCTGCCACATGGTGTCACGAATCGTGACGCAGCAAATTTCGGGGCCCTTTGTTCGCTGATAACTTGGCTTTGCGGATTCCATCGGATTCCATTGCAAACCGGATTGGTAACGGAATGCCAATGAAGCCAAGAGGCAGATGAGAGAATTGAAGAGCTTACGAAAAAACCTATTAGTGTTTCGTTTCGGGGTCTTCGCCTCAGATGTTGTTTCGCTCGTTGTCTTTTCGTGAGCTGCAATCAGATCATCATTCGTGTACGACCCAGAAAATGTGCAAGGCAGCAGCACGACTCATTTCAGTCAAGCGTTTCAGTGGGATGCGCGCACGTGCTAGACGCATGTATGCTTGTTCTAGCTGTGTTGATCTTCAGGTCTCTCATTGTTCACCAGTTGTCTCCGCAATTTCCGATGTCGACATGTGTGTTCCGAGTCTGCGCGAGGCGATTCATGGAACTGCGCCTCTGCAGCAAAATCTACGGGCGAATTCATGCGAATTCTATTCTAGAATTCAACATCCTTCTGGCAGTGAGCAGTAGCTGTCACCCAAGGAAGCTGATTCCCAGGCTGCCGGCTCTCGTGAGCGATGTTATTTATTTCGACAGCTGGCCATGTGTCTCCATTCGACCTGCTCCTACAAAGCCCAAGTTGCTGAACCCATAGATTTGGTGACGCATGGCAGAGCTTGTCTCAGAAACAGCTGCATGGAGATGTGCCACGGTGCACATCACTTTGTCCAAAGAGTTCGCAATCCTTGCCCGTTGTGCTTTTGCAGACTCCGTTGCTTCCTGCAGATAGCAGATCACCATGGTAACTTGTAGAGCCTCGCAAAACCTACCCGACCCTCTCCCAGCTGGGTCGGGGCATGCGAGTGTTGTGTGCATCCAGCAGAGAGGCATAGTGGAGGAGAAGACACAGGCAGAATCCATCAGACCCGTCTCCTTCTGACTCTGAAAGTCCTAGTCCTAAGCCTGAAGCCTTATGTACCATGTAAAAGATGTGCAAAAACATGTTGTCATAACAAACGTGCCAAAGCCAAGGGGCTAGGATCGCCGGGTAGACGGTGGCGCCTCAGAGCCGTGCAAGCTCCACACGTTGGCGCTGCCTGCAGCTGGTGTTCCATGCAGGGTCCATCAGGGGGAACAGATGCGCACAGTGCCTCAGGGAGGTGCATCTCGGTGCATCTCGGTGCCTCGTACCAGCTACCGCCCCTTAGTGCAAAGCGCCCGAAGAAACTCTACAGACACTGAGCGCATCGTTAACTCAAGGGCTTGAAGCATGGGACAGAGTAAGCCTGAGGGAAAAAGGTTCTGATGCCGCGATGCTGTGAGCTTTTCAGTGTTTGGCTACGGCGGTTATGGCTCTGGGCACAGCCGTGTTTTGGTCTCGAGCAATCTTGAGAACAAGGCTCGGCCGCAACAGGAGACTATGGCAACCAGCCTCTGCAAATCAGCAGCACAACCACACCAGCAACAGGCAGCACTTAGCCACAAGTAGCCAGCCCAGCATGGTCCACTTTTTTGGTGTAGATGTGCTTCCGACGCAGTCCTTGAGACTCGCTACAGCTTGGCGTCATCGCTGAGCAGGGCTGAGTGCCGAAAGCTTTCGAACCCTTCAAGGCAACTCAAAGCGAAGAGAAGTACCCACAGCATCTCCCAGCTAAACCCTGTGTTTTGTGTATCCTTCATGTAAGGAATGCATATCCTAAACTTATAGTGCTTCACGGCCTCCGTTCGGCTCAAGAAAGCCTGCGAAAACTTGAGCCCAAGCAGCTGCTGCAACTTAATGCAGTTTGGTTTGCGTGGCGTGGTGGCGTGGCATGGCTAGACACTCTCATCATCTGCTGCTATGCAATGTCGCAGCCGCGACCGCGAGCAACTGGGACCTGCGTGCTAGAGGCCAGCAAGGATGCCCATCTGTGGGCATCCTTGCTGGCCGGAGGCGAGTCAGGTGCGGACTCGCGTGATCGCAAGCCATGGGCAGTGCCGCACCTTATCCAAAAGGCCAAGGATAGGGAGTAGTTGGTGCTAACTGCAACGACTGTCAGAATCAATCCGTATGCGAAGTTCGCGAATATGTGGGCGCAGGTCCTGCATATGAGTGCCTGGGAGGAGCGCCAAGGCCACGGCAGCAAGTTGGCTGCGGCCGTAGAGGAGCTTTTACGCCAGGAAGGTGTTGATGTCATTGTTTCTTACCCCGCGCCAACCCAACAAGCTGAAGGCTTCTGGAGCAAAATGGGATATGTCATATCCCATTTTCTTCCAGAAGCTTTCAGCTTGTTGGGTTGAGTCCAGATCCGAGCCTTCTGCTGATGAGGAGCTGATTCCGAGATGGAGAGGTGGCCCCCTGTGGCCAGAGCAAAGCCTATCCGGGGAGGCCTTGGAGCAGTGGGAGGCTGTCGGTCGGCGCGCTGCAACTTCGTGAAGAAGCCATCCGGACGAGACCAGGTGGCGATGGTCGCGAGTATCGCGAGTTGGCCTGGAGACCAAAGGATCTGTGGAAGAGGCAGGTGCCTCGGAGGTCACCATGAGCGCTGAGGAGCTGCAGAAGTTAATCTCGGCCCCGGTCCGTCGCCGGATGAGGGGAAAGCAGCCTTCTTTGGTGGTGGGGGGAAGTACGGCCCAGCTGCCTTGAAAGGTTTGATATCTGAATGACAGCTAATGGGCAAGGAGTGAGCTCGCCTGCTTGCCGGCCGGGACGACCATTGCAGCAGAGGCCAGGGCGCCTAGAGTCCTCAGCCTCGGCCAGGGGCTTCCGGGGCCGGCCTTGGGGATTCAGGAACATACTTGGTGAGTATTATCAGCTTCGGTTTTTACCAGTTACCCCCCTCGCCCCCCTCCTGGCCACAACCCGGCACCACGGTTTGCTCGCCAGGTCTCGGGCATTGCGGCGCTGGTCTCGTTTCGAGACTGCAGTGGCCCACAGGCGGATGCTAAGCATGCAGGGATGGGAGGGGGGGGGGGGCAACATTTTGAGTTGGAGGGGCGATGGAGGGTTTCGGCTTTGGGGTGCTGTGTCTGCAACATGGATGCAACCAAAGGCCTTCTCGTTTGGAGGTAAGCCTTGCTGCAAGCGAGGGGCTGTTGCCTAAGCTGTGTAAGATCTCCATGCTTTGAGCAGAAGTACTGCCTGATGATCAAGACCTCCGCATCACGCCGTTGTGCTGATGGTGGGTGTAGGCTTGAATGCTATAGTGTTTTAAGCGCAATACCTTTCCCGACCCAAAATGCGTGGTAGGCGGGAAAGGGGAGAGGGGTAGGAGAGGAGGAAGGGAGAGAGGGGACAGGAAGTTGCGATGGAAACACGTATATGTAAGGGTCTGCATCTTTCCGAACTTGAGCGCATGGCCACTGTATTTTGGGAAGATGTTCCAAGTCAGGTTTTGAGCCTTGCTGTTTCGTTTATCCAGTCATCGCTGCCTCAAGTACGATTTCACACACACATGCATGCATGAATGCTGCAGAGCCCTTACTGGCCCGCCATGGCATGCGGTTGAGTGGCAGAGCACCCATGAATGGCAGCTAAGTGGCGTGACATCTCATGTCGGGTGTGACTTCGCACGTGCAATGCATGCAATACCTGTCAAGGCTTTTCGCTGTGACTCCACAGAGAAGTGGAATGATGGCGGGATGCCTCAGAGAGCACCAGATCTAAACTGGAGTGAAGTGACTGCAGGAAAGCTTTCCTTTGAGAGCATTTTTCTCTCTCATTCCTGCAAAAGTTGCATCCGTCATGCTTTTGCCAAAAAGCTTTCTAGGGTCGTTCAATCGCCGCATGGTGTGGGAAGCCGTGTTATCGTACGCCCCAGACGTAGCTGGGTCAGCCAAGAGGAGCTGCCGTTCGAGCAATGGACTGTTTGGGACACGCGGAGCCAAGCCTGCTGTCCGGACACTGGTCAAGTGTCTCAGTCGTGGTGGCCAGCTTGTTGAGTATGATGACCGTCTGCACACTGGTGACTAGGGCAGGTGGCTTATATGAGTGCTGGCGGTGCACTGCTAGCTTGGCACATGCTATAGTGAAACAGCTGCGATGGCAGCTGCAAGCTTTTTGCCAGAGCGACAGGAGTTCTAGCGAATCTAGCAACAGCATGCTGAATCAACATTTGAAGGAACAGCATCTCAGGCACATGCGAGCTGGCACACTGATAGGAAGCTGTGCGGCAGGTGTCGTCGCAATAGCTGTTCTGCTGCATGCACATGTGGCAGGAACCGTCCTGAAAGGCCAAATCCTCATCAGCAAGGAAGGCTTCCTGCTAGTCTGCGCATTTTGGCTATTGTTGCTGGTAAGCAACGCCCTCTGCGACCGGCCCGCACTTCATGTCTTTCTCCAGCCCGCCTACAGCATTGCAATGGGTCTGTGGTGCCTGTATGTAATGCCTTGGTTTTCGCATGAACTGGCGTGGGCTCTACCACTCAGCTTCGTTTTCAGGATGCTCTCACTATGCTTGGTTAGACACCGTGCCCCGGTGCTTTTGTGGCAACTTTGCCATGCCGGGATAGTGTCATATCAGAACACCCTGGCGGGGGTTGTGGATGTGATCTCTGGCGGTGTCATGATGGCATATTTTCAGTGGCTCAGTGCGGCTGGCCGTCGGAATGCCATTTGCAAGATGGACGTAGCTTCTGTCGAGGCAGAACACGAGGCCTGTCGCCTGATACTTGCCTCCCTGTGCGATGCTGTAGTGGAATTAGACAGCGCGCTCTGTATTGCAGAGGATTGTCCCAAACTGGCATACTGGCTTCTGCATGGTAGAAGCTCTCTGCGAGGAGTGGCCTTCAAACAGCTCTTGTTTAGTGAGTCCGAGCAGCAGAACTTCCAAGCCAACTTCAACACAAGCTTGTCTAACGAGTCTAACGATCGCCACGCCCATGCACATGCAAGTGCCTTTCACCTCCACATGCGAGACGGTGTTGGCACTGCAATACAGGTGGAGTGCTTTCATGTGAAGTTCCAGACTTCAGACATGCGGGAGCGGCACCTGCTAGCATTGCGGGAAGACGTTGGCGTGATGGATATTGCAGCCTCCTGCTTGGCGGACATGCAGAACCCCCTCAATCGAACCACCATATCCACATCGCTTGAGATGCCTGAGATAGTGCCATCGGAGAAGGTTTGTGAGAAGGTCCTGGAACTCAACGCTCTGAACTGGCAGATTCTTGGAGTATCTCAGGCATTCCTGGATGCCTTCAGCATGGGAAAGCCACGTGGTAGGGCCACGGACTATTTCACCCGGAAGTCCAGGTATCACTTCATGGACCAGATGATTTGGCACTGCAACAGCTTGGCACATTCCGATGCCAGCACCAGCAGCTTCCAGACGTTCCTCTGGCTCAAACAGAAGAGTGGACCGCCAGCGCAGTGCTGTTGCCGCATGGTCCTCAGGGCATGGCATGATTCAGGCTCGACCGCAACACGCCGTACCAGCGGGTCTTTACCAGAGGAGATTCGGTGTCAGCTTCGTGTGCTATTCGTTCAACCAGCCTCTTGTATGCACGTGGTCCTGGACAGCACTTTGAACTCGCAACAGTTGTGGTGGAAGGTTAAAGCCGTAGCCTGGCGAGCTCCTGCACCCTGTCGGACCTGTCGTAGCATGGCCACCAAGGATGTGGATCCCACCTCGTTGACGGCATCTTCGGCCAGTTCCGAAGTCACAGGTGCAGACACTGCGACCGTCTCCACGAATAAGCATGTCTTGTGATGCCTCGGAGGCCCGAGGTATTTCGAGGCAGAACAGCCAGACACGGCTAGAACAGTTTTTTTGTTGAAAGCCCTAAGGGGTGAATGTCATTTTGAGTCTAAGGCTCCTGCTATATCAATTCATCCCGGAAAGAGCCCGGAAGATGTGCATGTGAGTACCGGTTGTGTGGACATGTCCCCGACCTGCACCGACCTCTGGACTGGAAGGTCCGGAGGCAGCGGTAAAGATTTCATCGCTTCCCACTTGTATTAAGCACACCCCTGATTACAAAAACACTTTCGGGAAACTCCTGCCGAAGCCGACCCCGCCTTTTAAACCCTATTCCGCAAAAGGGGGGGGGGGGGGTTCAGAGCCTCCAAAATCTTCAAGCCAATCTAAACCCTATCCCAAAAGATGGCATATGGATAAACCATCCCCCTATCATTAAACATATTTCGAGTTTCTATTGGGGAGCGGGGCCAACCCATTTAATAGCAGGGGGAAGCGATTATGTATGAGTGGATGCAGGATGTGTTCCTTACCTTGCTGTGATGAAACTGACCATTGATGCATCGAAAGAAGGGTGATAGTAAGAACGGTAAGTCGTCAGAACATCGCTTGAGCATCTACTTGTCTCACCCGGTTGGCGTGGAGCCTCCATCTGACGCTCAATGCGGCTGCCAGGGCAGAGCAGGTGCATTCGCAGGGCACGGAGTGGTAGTTTGAGAGGGTCTTACATTCACGAGTCGACAGTATGCTGACCAACTGTGTAGTTCTGCACGCTTTTGACCTCGTCGTCACAGTAGGATTCCACAGACGCGCGGCTCGCAGGCACACCTCGGGGCTCGAGTTTTTTTTTGGGTAAAAGGGGAAGTTGGGCCCTGACATGCTCCGACTTTGACGGACTGTTTGGCGGAGCCCCCGCGTTTTTCTTCATCGTGTGCCAAGCCATTCAGCTCGGGCCAAGTCTTGGCGGGTCTGCGCGGCCTGCGCAGAGCTCGGCGCAGAGCTCGGCGCGGAGCTCGGAGTCGGGCTCCAAGTTGGGCTCCCAGCGGTGGTCAGCCGGCTTGCTGCACCTCGAGTTGCTGGAGTCTGCTTGCTCGCTGCCCGTTCAACGCTACAATGCAGCGGTGTCCTCCTGCGCACGTTGTGGGGAGTGGCAGTGGGCCGCACAGCTGCTTCAACAGATTCGGGACAGGAGGGTGCAGACCTCAGTGGTCACTTACGGGGCAGCAATTGCTGCATGTGAGCGCAGCTCGCAAGACTCGCAAGACTCGCAGTGGCAGCATGCTGTCCTGCTCCTTGATGCTTTGCATGTGGGATCCTTGCTGGGGAATCTCGTCACATGCAGCTCGGCCATCAGTGCTTGCCGCTCAGTAGATTCATGGGTTAGTGCTGTGCTGCTGCTCTCGACTCTACAGTCTGAACGTCTGGAGCCCGACGTCATCATCTACAGCGCCGCCATTAGCTCCTGCGAGAAAGCTGCCAGATGGCAGCAGGCCCTACGGTTGCTTGATGAGATGCATCATGCCAAGGTGCGGAGAGATGTGATTGTTTACAATTCAACGATCAGTGCTTGTGAGAAGAGTGGGGAATGGCAGTGGGCATTATGGCTTCTGTCGCAGACTGCAGTCCAGAAGATTCCATCAGACATCGTCACATATAGCACCGCCATCAGCGCGTGCGAGAAGCGCGGGCTCTGGCAGTGGGCCATGTGTCTATTCAGGGACCTGACGTATCGGAGCCTTCGTGGCAACATTATAACCTACAGCGCGCTGATCAGTGCCTATGAGAATGCCGGACTCTGGAAGTTGGCATTGGCGTGTCTCCAAGACCTGATCCTGGCCGAGATGCAGCCCGATGTCATCATGTACAGTGCCCTGCTCAGTGCCTGTCAGAAGGCATGTCGCTGGAGTGAGGCCATCGCTTTGTTCCAGGAGCTGCATGGGCTGAAGTTAGAGGCAACGCTGGTGACCTACTCGGCGGCTTTGAAGGCTTCAGTTGCCGTGGGCCACTGGCGCTGTGCGCTGTCCCTGTTCTCTGACCTCGCTGCCTGGACGCCGGGAAACCTGATCACCTCTGAGCTGGTGGTTGCGGCGTGTGAGCAGGGCATGTGTTGCAGCACAGCCTTGGAACTGCTGTCCAGTGTCCCACAGAAGGGCTTGGACATCTTGCAGATGCAAAGCTGTCGTAAGCTCGTAAACAGGCCAGCTTGGGAAAGTGCTGGTGCGCTAGCTCTGGATGCCCTGACAATGTTTCCCGCGCCACTGAGGCTGGTCGGTGATCAACAGGAACATGCACACGGTGCTCTCCCAAAACAGCGCAAGAAGCTCAGCTGCGAAGGAGATTTGAGCTTGGAAGCTGAGATTCATACTTGTCTCGGAAAGGTACTTGCACTGTGCCTCTTCCCGTGCCGATTCAGCAGAGAGGCCAGTCTGGCCAGTCTGTTGTCAGCAAATCGAGTAGCTGAACCCTAAAGCCTACTTCCCTGCAGTGCAGGAGTCGAATTCAAACCCTACACCCCCTCTCCCCTAGGCTTCTCTAAGCCTCTATGCCCTGCTTAGGATGTGTTCAGGGCTTAAGGGCTTAGGGTTCTCATTGGGGGTTGTCGGTTTTCGCATTCGGGGCCTTCTGTAATGTTTTGTGTGTTTGAAGTCTGAGCTTTGGGACATCGGGTTGGGGCTTCAGGGCTTTCTTCAGCGAAACGTTCTCCCCCACCAAATAAAAAGAAGCAGGTGGAAGACGGAAAACTTCAAATACAAAGCAGCCGGAAACTGAGCAAGCTCGCTGTGCAATGGTGCTTCATCTCTGTTGGATCAAGCTAGACCCTTGTCAGCCCTCAAACTCGATGTGAGGTGAGGCTTCCGGAGGCTTTTTCTTAAACACTATGGTTTAGGATTTAGAGCCTTTAGGGTCTAGCTTTGCGGGTTCAGGATTGCCATAAGTTGTAAGCAAGGGAGCCCTGTTTGTACCGCTAGATGAATACGCACAAGGCCCCCCCCCCCCCAAGTTTGCCGTCGCGCAGCTGTGAAGGTGTTTTGTGGGACGCAAGCCAGGTCGGAAAGTCCCGTTTTTGCAGATGCTTTTATGGGTCGCGCTGGCACTATGAACCCCTAAACCCAAAACCCAAAACCCTAAACCCTAAACCCTAAACCCGAAACCCTTTGCCAAGACCACTTTTAGGTCAGAGGCGAGTCAGGTGCGGACTCGCGTGATCGCGAGCCATGGGCAGTGCCGCACCTTCATCCTGCCAAAAAACATTCAAAAAGGCAAAGGATAGGAAGGAGTTGGTGCTGGCAGCAATGACTGTCAGAATGAGTCCTTTAATCCTTATGCGAAATTCGCGAAGATGTGGGCGCAGGTCCTGCGCATGAGTGCCTGGGAGGAGCGCCAAGGCCACGGCAGCAAGCTGGTTACGGTTGTAGAGGGGCTTTCACGCCAGGAAGGTGTTGATGTCATTGTTTCTTACCCCGCGCCAACCCAACAAGCTGAAGGCTTCTGGAGCAAAATGGGATATGACATATCCCATTTTACTCCAGAAGCCTTCAGCTTGTTGGGTTGAGTCAGGATCCGAGCCTTCTGCCTGATGAGGAGCTGATTCCGAGATGGAGAGGTGGGCCCCTGTGGCCAGAGCAAAGCCTATCCGGGGAGGCCTTGGAGCAGTGGGAGAAGAGGCTGTCGGTCGGCGCGCAGCAATGTCGGGAAGCCATCCGGACGAGACCAGGTGGCGACGGTCGCAAGTACCGCGAGTTGGTCTGGAGACCGAAGGATCTCCAGAAGAGGCAGGCCTCAGAGGTCATCATGAGCGCTGTGGAGCTGCAGAAATTAATGGCGGCCCCGGTCCGTCGCCGGATGAGGGGAAAGCATCCTCCTTTGGTGGTGGAGGGAAGTACGACCCAGCTGCCTTGAAAGGTTTGACATTTGAATGACACCCTCGGTGCAAGCACACAACAACAGATCATGCGGTTCTAAGTGCCTTTCGAGAGCAAGGATGCTGTTGCCCGTGAGGACGGCAAAAAGCATCTGCATGTTGCTGAAAGACAGGAGCTCTTTCTTGCTTTTGAGGGGTACACATAGGATGGCCTGTAGTGGATGTGGTGCATTGCCGGGCTTGCTCTTAGTCCCAGACATCGATGCTTAAACCCTAAACCCACCTGCTAGGTCGAAGGTCGTGAAGTTGCTCCTCGGGCAGATGCGCGCGCTGAATTAGCGACCGAAGAGGCTATAAAGCCGCAAGTGCCGTTGGGGTCTAGGGCCTGGGGTTCATAAGCTCAGAGGCTGTTTCGGATGCCATGCAAGGTACTCTTCAGGCTTTTGTTTTGGGGTACTTGCGGTGTACAGGTCCAACAGCGGTCTATTTCTCGGGAGTTTCGACTGACAATGGCAAGGTCCCCACTTGAAGTGCTAATGCACACATAAAACCAAACCTTTTCGTTTTGACATCTGTGATTACACTGTAGTCGGGGTAACGGATGATGATATGAAGAGTCCCCAGCTACGCAGCGAACAACGATTAGAAGGAATGGGCCATCCTAAGGCAGGAGGCCAATTGCTGCCCGCACTCAGAGAGGTTCTTCACATGACTGGACCAGCTTGAGCATTTACTATAATTAGGGAACGGAACGGAAGAAATACCAATAATTACTACTAGTATTCTCTTGTGGTCCCTCATGGTCCCTTTATAGTTATTCTATAAAACCAATAATAACCCCTAAAATCCTAGGGACGCACAGGGATTTTTTTTGCATGCCCTTCGCAGCTGTGCACTTTGTTCCCAAAAAGCTTCGGGGCAGGAGAAACATGGGAGATGTGTTTTGACTTTGCCAGCCCGTGGGCCCTTGATTCGGAATCCTTGTTGACGCTGCGCGCCGCTGGGTGTTTCAGGGTTTCTGGACCCTTCTTAACAGTCAGAGAAACTTATCCAGCGTCAGCCACCCCTTCATAGCATTTCATAGCGAGTTAAGAAGGTTTTCCGGCTGTTCTTGAGCGCCCCTTCTTTTTCACAACGACAAGGATACTGATGAATCAAAGTCTCAGAAAGTGCACTTCGCTCACTGATATTCCGACTTTCCACCAGGCCTAGACTATTTACAGTTAAAGGACTCACTGTCACAACAGCCATGGATGCCGCTGCATCCTGCAACTCTCCTGCGGCGGTGCCGCCGCAGGACGCCAGAAAGAGTCTGTAGGCAGAAGATAGCCTTCTGCTAGGCTGCTAGGCACTGTTAGGCCCATCAGCTTTACCAGGGGTGTTCATGACTTAAGATGATGGGAGTACCTGCTTTATGCCGGGACATAATGTAGCTTTGCTCTTTCGCAGGATGTGGTGGCCTCGCCTGAGGCGACCCCATCCGCCTCGCAGTGCGAGGAGTGGGAACATGGACTTCACCCTTGTGACACCCCTCTCATGCAAGCTATGCCGTTGAGTTTTTGTCAGGACTCGATGCCTCCGAGAAAACGCCGTAAGACGTCCTCTGAGGCCAGCATTGTTCTGCTATGTTCTCCTGTCAGCGCGCCGTGGGTGCCTTGGCCCAGGATAGCAACGGTGAGGGCAAAGAGAAGAGGCTGCGCGCCTTTTCCGCCTGCAATGTCTTGTGGGGTAAGGGACCCCTAATTTTAACGCTACGCGACCAGCCTCGGCTCGGCCCAGCGCATCCGCGTGAGCATGGTGATTCCGCAGCGCCCAAGTCGCTGGACCCAAGCAATAAGGGTTGGGTTTAGGGTTTAGGGTTCCGGGTTTATGGTTTATGGTTTGGGGTTTAGGGTTGAGGGTTAGTTTAGGATTGAGGGCTTAGGGCTCAAGGTTCATGCTTTGGGGTTTAGGGTTTTTTTGGGTTTAGGGTTGAAGAGACGGTTCGGCTTGGATTGATCGTAGGGTTGAGCCGTTCAAGCTTAGCAGCTTAGACTCTTCGATCCCCGGCCGTGCTCACACCACTTAAGCCGCGAAAACCGGGAGGGTAGGGTGGGGGGTGGGGGGGGGGGTGGGGTGGGGGGGGGGGGGTGGGGGGGGGGGGTGGGGGGTGGGAGGGGGGGGGGGGGGTGGGGGGGTGGGGGGGTGGGGGGCGGGGGGTGGGGGGGGGGGGAAAGGGGGGGGGGGGGCCCTGCTGGGAGGGCTTCAACTGCCTCTGGTCCAGGCGAACCGTCCGCTTGCGGACCCCGGTTTCCCAGGGGGGGTACCCATTTGAGGCAAAAAAAGGGGTCCGAAAATTGGCTTTGGGTGTGGTGACAACCTATACACCTCCGGCCCGAGGCCTCGGCGGATTTCGACCCCAAATAGGAGGATCGCCTAAAATAAGAAACCCAATCAGGTACCCCTAGTCTCGTAAAACCCCCATCGGGTCCCACTACAGCTTTGAAGGCAGAGTGGCAGCTCCAGTTCGGCCTCGCAACACCGAAGAAAGGCCGAAACCGTTTCTTCCGGTGAGGGCTTAGGGTTTGGGTGCTCCCCCAAACCCAAGGTTTGTTGCTTGGGGCTGCAGAGTCGCGGAGCCAAGGATGTAACAGTAAGTGCAATCTGACAGTCTGCTAGCTTATAGGCATAAGATGGCATAAGCATTGGAGGTATTCCAGTGCTGCAGCTGAGGGAGTTCGGAGTGGGGATTGCCGTGGCAGCACAACTTCTCTTGACCGATGCTTCGGAGCCTCACTTCTGCCAAGTCTGCAAACTCAGTGTTAGTCTGAGTCAAGGCTTTACAGATGCCGCAGGCGCCAGCCTCATCTGCCGACCCACCCGAAACTGTTGCTGCCGGGGAAGGCGCGGTGCGGTGCCTCAGTCAGCCTTCGGACACCGAAAGTCTTCATCGCTGCCCATTCGCTTCGCACCGCAGGAGACATCGTGCGTGCCCAAGACGTCATGCATGGTACATCCCAGTGAATGATTGAGGAAATGATCGCCTGACTCTGGGTTCACTTGTTTTTGACTGGGGTCGACCGGAAAGGGGCCAGAGGGGTGGGTGGGGGGAGGTGGAGTTTACGTATTAAGGGTGAAGGCTGCTCTTATTAATATTAATATATTATATCAATGATAAATAGAATAATGCTGTGCACGTGCCTCTTTGCCGTGTGTGATATAAACATAATAATATTAGTACTAATTTTTGTTCTCTTGGCTCGTGGTGACATGCAGCTCAGGCTGCAGAGGCCACCCTAGCGGTCGCCCAGGAGTCGACTGATGCAGGGCTTTTAGGATCTTGTCTTGTGGGTTTCTTGAGCTTGCAGCTGCAGCTGGCTTGTAGAACTACCGGGTGTTCGGAGTGCAAGTGGTTCCAAACGTGTGAACACCGGTGGCGATGTTGCGGCTGCGCTGATGCGTTGCCCGACCTGTTCTTCCAGGACGCGAAAGAGCCAGCTGAAGTTGCATCAGCGGAGGCAAGGCTGACCAAACATTTATTTGCACATCGGCAGTGTGAGACTCTGTTCATAGCCCGCGACAGGCCGAGCCCCAGCAAGAGGCGAGGCCCATGCACATTAGCCTTGAGAAGAGTTGCTACAGCCGCTTAGCTCGGAGGCTGCTGATACCGCTGCAGCAGAGGACATGCGGTCAAAGTTACCACCGAATCACCACATGTCGCAACCTCTAAGTAGTTGTGGAAGTTATGACTCCCTATGGTGCAGTGGCTGTTCGAAGATCGCAGACATGCAGTTGCTGCAGGGTTCCGATTTGCAGGATCCAGCTGCTGCTTTGGGAATTGCTTGCGCCTTGGGGCTTGCGCCAGGGGAACCCTGTTCCAAGCCTTTGGGAAAGCACGGCTTGACTCAAAACCCTGTCGAGGCTGAGTTGGAGCGACTGGCGACCAGCCTGGGCTGCACGCAGACAGCCTTGCTCCAGGATGCGACGAGCGATGGTTCATGATACTTCTGATTCAAGATACGTCCTCTTTCCCCCCGTCATGCCAAACAGGTTCCGGGGAGGAGTGGAATATCGAGTGGACATCAGAAGTTTCAGAACATCCTAAATCAGAGCTGTGTCTTGCTTGTGCAGGCTGGGGAGATCGACCCATCAGTCGTGGCAGCACTGCCAGAGGATCCCGCGAGAGTCTTTGCAACCTTCTCGCTGTATTCCCACATGGAGCCCTGGGTTCTTTGGGCTGCAATCCTCCGTCCCCTATGGCGAGTGATCTGGGCAGGACATGCGAGGAGCAGTCGTAATGGCGACCTTGTCACAGGCCTGGGCCTGATCTTGAGCAAGGTCGGCTTGGTGTGACAGCTTGCAGAGTCGGAATCCCTGGGCCCTTAGAGACATGGGTCGATGGGCTCCATGCTAAGAACTGAGCGCATGCCCTCATCGCAACTTCAGAGCGGCCCCTGTGGCCGCTTCAACAATGGCTTCAACAGTGTTGTCGTGGGGAGCAAGCAGGTCAACGTCGACCACCTTCGCACCCGCGGTGCTGCTGAGAGCACCAGCTCTGGTGCAGCCCCAGATGCAGGCTTGTCCCGGATACTCCCGACCACAGCTGGTCCCTGATCCCAGATAGATAGCCTAGAGACATTGATGACCCCATGATGCAGACCATGCTCTTGAGAGTGTGTGTGAACGACCTAAGAGAAAGCGAGGGGCAATGCGTTCCTTAAGCACCCGACCTATGTGCACGGGGATGCCCCGATGATGCCAGGTTACCACGAGATCGACGCTTCGGTTCTCGAGGCGCTCCCCCCTGAGATCCGGGAGGAGGCCGGGGGAAACTGTCGAAAGTCCAGTACTTCTCAAGTGGCCGACTGCGCTTTCCAAGCCTCGGCTGGCTCACGCTCCTTCAGGTCATGAGAGAAGAAGAGAGAAAGCGGCGCGAGCAGGCGCCAAACTTGTTCTCAGCTACTCGTATACCATTCCCTTCCACACTTATGTGAAGGAGCGTGCCCAGCAGCGAGCGGCTGAAGCCGCCACAGCACAGGCACAAGCTCCGCAGGCCTCGTGCAGCACGATCACGAGCTCTCTCGAACAAAACAAGAATTGACACGGGTCGGGACACACTCTTTGCCTCAGAGCGAAATCCAAGTGGGGAAGCCCTCTGCCGAGGCTGCGGCTGCAATCGGAATGAGCCCGGGGCTTTGAGAAGCATTCTACTACAAGATTCCTGCGGTTCTGGGTTATGGAATCCCAAAATCATATCCGATTCCTCGCCTTCGACACCGCGATGTCTGGGCGCCTCAACACACTGCCTTGTGAGGTGGAGACATGGACAATGCCTCCTTCATCGCGTCGCAGGGGCCCAAGCAAGAGCTGCAGACTGCGGATGGTATTCTGCTGTGGAATTCTTCGGAGAGAATGACGAAGGGCCTTTTCATGCGTGCAAGGTTGGACCCCATGCTCCGCGAGGAGGTGCTGATGACCGCCCCGGAGGCCACCGAGCAATGCTGCAACAGCAAGGCGCCTGCTTCTCAAAAGCTTGCCCACCCTGGACACGACAGGAAGTTCTGCAAACTTTGCCTGCCGAGCTGGTGGCAGAGGCCCAGTGATGCGCAGTGCCGTCAGCGTTGTTTGCAAGTCAGGCTCTTCGCCGTGCACGCTGTGCCGCTATGCGCCGTGGTGATGTGTGGGGGTGTTGAGGCGCAGCTGAGCCGTGACCGTGCCTTCATGCGCATCGCCAGCCGCCGTGAGGCCTGAGTTCTTGTGGAGTTGCGGGCAAATGCCTGTGGCGCAAAAAGCCATGGGAACAAGTTTCCATTTCTTTCCGAAAGGGCCCACCCCCGACGCAGCCACCCCCGCAAGTCCGGGCAGGGAACTGAGGAACTTGTCAACGTGGGTTTGAAGCACAAGTCGCCGAATAGCAAGGAAATGCATCACCTTCAGATCTTCGTGTTGACGATTCTTGCTTAGCTATCGGCGCGGATGGTCGGATATTCATGCAAGATAAAGTGACATGGGGCATTGTTGCTCTGTGCTGTGGTGGTTCTGCGGTTCAAGTGTTCTGAGAGCTGCGGCCACAGCTTTGCACACATCTGCGAGAACCGAGGCTCCGCGACCGCAGCCGCCGGCGCCGGTACGGCCACATCATTATCTGCAGGCACGGGGTGCAGAAGAGAGGGTCCTCATGTGAGAGGACTTTGGACTCTGGACTCGCCAGCCTTCCAAAGTTCTGAAGGCCCAAGGCATCTGAAGGCATCTGAGAGCAATGTGCTTGTGAGGCCATGGAGCAGCAGCTCTCTCAGCTAGGAGGTGGGATGCGGGTTGGTCCCCAGCCATCGCTTACATGGCCAAAGCAATTCTCAACGTCAGACATGAGCAGTTCTTGCCTTGTCGTGTTCTTCCACCTCATGACCTTGTCGGTGTCATCAGTTCCTGCAAGTTCTCTCTGATTGTTTTCCAGCAGTGGACCTGAGCTTGTCTTGACCCCCATTGCCCATTGCACACCAACGGAACACCAACAGGTCGGCGGGCGTGGTTCCACGGAACGGATGGCCGATTCAGACAGGCGGGCTGCGAAATTGCAGCATGCCAAATTCCTTTTTTTCAACTTTGTGCCAGAAAAGCCGCCGCTTGCCTGTGAGGCCAGTGATGATTTCATGGCCCAGCTTGGCCTGGCGCTGGGTGGTTCACGCAGCCGACAGGCCATAAAACGGTAGTGACACTGTCCTTTGCAGTCGGGCCAGCGGGCTATGCTTCTGATGACAGGCGTCGCCATTAGCGCCTCCTGCTGGTGCAGGCACCTGCCTCGTGTTCTTGCGTTTCGTTACAGGTTTTTGCTTGTCTGTTTCCATTGGAGTGCAACTTGTGCAGCGACGTGTCATTGAGTAGAATCTGCCTCCAAGGAGGCAGCGCTCCTGGCCTGTCTTCCTATGACGAGGCGCTTTCAAGGGGTGCAGCGCTCTGGGATTAGAATCATTAGAATGGCGCTCTCCCCCCCTACGTGGCACATCCTTGCACAGGCCGACCGGGCTCTACTGGATCGGCTGGGCGACTATGACGAGGAGTCATGCCAGGCACAATCCTTGAAGTGGCACATCGGGGGTTTTCGAAGGGGGTTCCCTTTTTGGGGGTTCCGTTTTCGGGGAGTCTATTCTATTTGGGGTAGAAAAGGGGTGCCTACATTTTGGGAAGTGACCTTAAACCCTCAACCCTCAACTCTGAACCGTCTGAACCCTGAACCCTAAACCCTAAACCCCAGGGGTGCCTAGATTTTGGGAAGTACCCTGACATATGCGGTGCCTCGACTGTTGCTTGCCCTCTCATGCCCAGCAGCTCGTGCTCGGCAGGGCATGGATCCGCCGCTGCCGCCGGCGGCCATCCGCAGTGCATCTCAGACGAAATCCTAAACCCTAAACCCTAAACCCTAAACCCTAAACCCTAAACCCTAAACCCTAAACCCTAAACCCTAAACCCTAAACCCTAAACCCTAAACCCTAAACCCTAAACCCTAAAGCCCAAAGCCCAAAGCCTAAAGCCTAAAGCCTAAAGCCTAAAGCGGTTGAACAGTTTGTCAGCTTCTTTTACGAGCTTGCGAGCTTCACTTTTGAGCTCCGGACGCTGTAGGTATGCCAGTTGCTGTACCTCCGTCACGAGGCGGCCGTAGAAACATCACATCACGCAGTGCGCAAGCAACAAATGGAAATACATGGGCGCTCGGTTGAGGTGACAGTGACTCCCTTGACGCGCCTCTTCTTCAACCTCTCACTACATCCGGCAACCAGGCACTTCACCTTGGGCCAGTTCTTGGTGCTCACCTCAGGGGAAGGCAGGTGAGCCAGGTGAGTGGGGTAACTGTCCTGGGGGTCAGGAGTGGAGGCGGGCAGGGGCTGGGGGTGGGGCAGTTGAATGAAGCGGTTCAGGCTGTTGATGCTGTGGCATTCACCACATGGCCACTCAGTTGGGAAAGGCCAAGGAATCGAGTACTGTACGCCGTACACCTTCAACATGGATCAGACCAACGGTTGCCATGAAGTACGCAGACCAGAAACCCACTCACCAGGAATGGCCCAGCAGTGCCCAGCAGAGTATAGGAACGCGTGTGGAGCCAGAGTGCGCTGCACGTTTGAGTGGGTTGAGTGGGTCACGTGGCTTAAGCGGCTCAAGTTGCCATGACGCTGCAGATACCGCAGCTACGAACCAGCTGTCATTGGGTGTCGTGCTTCCAGTGGCCCTCAGGTGCTCCTCTGCAAGGAGCCCCAGGCCTGCTCTTATCAGTCCTGACAGGGCAGCTAGGGATTGTGGGGTGCACAAGCATGGATTCAGTTCCAAGAGATGCGAGTTTCTGAATGGTTGGAGGGACAGCACGCGGAGACACCGGGGTCCAGCGAGAAGTCGCTCCCGCCGGCGCACCTCTACGAAGGCGTTGGGCAGGATGGCAGAAGCTCTCAGCAGGTCTCAACAAGAGCAATCGCCAAGCAGGCCTCGAGAATGGATTGCTGCCAATGTCGAATGCAACCGAGGTGAAGGTGCTTCTGAGTGATTTCCCATGCTCTCTTGCAGTGGCGCGCAGCTTTCTCCGGAAGCTCCTCCTTCTCTCCATCTAGTTACAGCGTCTTATACTATGTACGTAGGACCTTTAGGGTCTATTTGGCACGCCTCTTTTGCCGCCGGGGAAATCCCTAGATTTGATTTTCAAGGATTTCATGAAATTTAAAATGCCCAAAAAATCCTTGAAATCCTTAGAAAAATCATATCCCGGGATTTAATATTTTAAGGATTTCAAGGATTTTTTGGGCATTTAAAATTTTATGAAATCCTTGAAAAATCAAATCCCGGGATTTAATTTTTCAAGGATTTCAAGGATTTCATAAAATTTAAATACCGGAACTCCTGCAAAAGCAAACCGCCCCCCTCCCCACTCAGAGTACGGGGAAGACCACGCGGATTTTAAAATTTATGAAATCCTTGAAATCCTTGAAAAATCAAATCCCGGGATTTAATTTTTCAAGGATTTCATAAAATTTAAAATGCCCAAAAAATCCTTGAAATCCTTAAAAAAATAAAATCCCGGGATTTAATATTTTAAGGATTTCAAGGATTTTTTGGGCATTTTAAATTTCATGAAATCCTTGAAAAATTAAATCCCGGGATTTAATTTTTCAAGGATTTCAAGGATTTCATAAATTTTAAAATCCGCGTGGTCTTCCCGTACTCTGAGTGGGGAGGGGGGGGTTTGCTTTTGCAGGAGTTCCGGTATTTAAATTTTATGAAATCCTTGAAATCCTTGAAAAATTAAATCCCGGGATTTAGTTTTTCAAGGATTTCATGAAATTTAAAATGCCCAAAAAATCCTTGAAATCCTTACAATATTAAATCCCGGGATTTGATTTTTTTAAGGATTTCAAGGATTTTTTGGGCATTTTAAATTTCATGAAATCCTTGAAAAATCAAATCCCGGGATTTGATTTTTCAAGGATTTCAAGGATTTCATAAATTTTAAAATCCGCGTGGTCTTCCCTTACTCTGAGAGGGGAGGGGGGGGTTTGCTTTTGAAATCCTTGAAAAATTAAATCCCGGGATTTGTTCAAGGATTTCGGTATTTAAATTTTATGAAGTCCTTGAAATCCTTGAAAAATCAAATCCCGGGATTTAATTTTTCAAGGATTTCATGAAATTTAAAATGCCCAAAAAATCCTTGAAATCCTTAAAAAAATCAAATCCCGGGATTTAATATTTTCAAGGAATTTCAAGGATTTTTTGGGCTTCCCGTACTCTGAGAGGGGAGGGGGGGGGGTTTGCTTTTGCAGGAGTTCCGGTATTTAAATTTTATGAAGTCCTTGAAACCCTTGAAAAATCAAATCCCGGGATTTAATTTTTCAAGGATTTCATCAAATTTAAAATGCCCAAAAAATCCTTGAAATCCTTAAAAAATCAAATCCCGGGATTTAATATTTTAAGGATTTCAAGGATTTTTTGGGCATTGTAAATTTGATGAAATCCTTGAAAAATTAAATCCCGGGATTTGATTTTTCAAGGATTTCAAGGATTTCATAAATTTTAAAATCCGCGTGGTCTTCCCGTACTCTGAGTGGGGAGGGGGGGTTTGCTTTTGCAGGAGTTCCGGTATTTAAATTTTATGAAATCCTTGAAATCCTTGAAAAATTAAATCCCGGGATTTAATTTTTCAAGGATTTCATGAAATTTAAAATGCCCAAAAAATCCTTGAAATCCTTAAAAATCAAATCCCGGGATTTAATATTTTAAGGATTTCAAGGATTTTTTGGGCATTTTAAATTTTATGAAATCCTTGAAAAATCAAATCCCGGGATTTGATTTTTCAAGGATTTCAAGGATTTCATAAATTTTAAAATCCGCGTGGTCTTCCCGTACTCTGAGTGGGGAGGGGGGGGTTTGCTTTTGCAGGAGTTCCGGTATTTAAATTTTATGAAATCCTTGAAATCCTTGAAAAATTAAATCCCGGGATTTAATTTTTCAAGGATTTCATGAAATTGAAAATGCCCAAAAAATCCTTGAAATCCTTAAAATATTAAATCCCGGGATTTGATTTTTTTAAGGATTTCAAGGATTTTTTGGGCATTTTAAATTTCATGAAATCCTTGAAAAATCAAATCCCGGGATTTGATTTTTCAAGGATTTCAAGGATTTCATAAATTTTAAAATCCGCGTGGTCTTCCCGTACTCTGAGAGGGGAGGGGGGGGGTTTGCTTTTGCAGGAGTTCCGGTATTTAAATTTTATGAAGTCCTTGAAATCCTTGAAAAATCAAATCCCGGGATTTAATTTTTCAAGGATTTCATAAAATTTAAAATGCCCCAAAAATCCTTGAAATCCTTAAAAAATCAAATCCCGGGATTTAATATTTTAAGGATTTCAAGGCTTTTTTGGGGCATTTTAAATTTTATGAAATCCTTGAAAAATTAAATCCCGGGATTTGATTTTTCAAGGATTTCAAGGATTTCATAAATTTTAAAATCCGCGTGGTCTTCCCGTACTCTGAGTGGGGAGGGGGGCGTTTGCTTTTGCAGGAGCTCCGGTATTTAAAGTTTATGAAATCCTTGAAATCCTTGAAAAACTAAATCCCGGGATTTAATTTTTCAAGGATTTCATGAAATTTAAAATGCCCAAAAAATCATTGAAATCCTTAAAGAACTAAATCCCGGGGTTCGGTTTAGGGTTTAGGGTTTAGGGTTTAGGGTTTAGGGTTTAGGGTTTAGGGTTTAGGGTTTAGGGTTTAGGGTAATATCCTTGAAACCCTTAACAAAAATCAAATACCGGATTTGATGGTGTAAGGAGTTCATAAAAAGTTAAGATGCCGAAAAAGAATTAAAACCCTTTAAAATCAAACCCCGGGATTTGTCTTTTCCAGGATTTCAGACATACCCGCTCATTGCCCATCCCACATCACCCCGCATCATCTCCCATCGTTTCTCTCATCCCCCATCATGCCCCATCATCCCCCAATCATCCCCCATCATCTCCCATCATCATTCCCCGTCATCTCTCATAATCCCTTTCACCCCCCCATCATCCACCATCATCCCCCATCAGGCCCCCATCATCGTCCCCGATCAGCCCCTATCATGCCCCATCATGTCTCTCATCCCGCGTCATCCCCCATCATTCCCCATCATCCCCCATCATCTCCCATCATCCCGCATCATCCCCCATCATCCCCCATCATCATTCCCCATCATCTCCCATAATCCCTTTCACCCCCCATCTTGAGGGGTTAGTGACTGCCCTAGAGGTTAGTCGTATGTCCCCCCGCTTCGTGTTGTTGTGATTTGGTAGGGGCCCAGAGGTTTGTATGAGTTGTTTTCTTCGTTCGTGTTGTAAGGGTTTTGTGAGGGCCCCGGAGGTTTGTCGCATGTCCGATTTCTTCGTGCTTGTAGGGTTTGGGGATTGTCTAGATAATTGTCAAAAATCATTCCTTCCGCGCTCGTACTATGAGGGGCTAGTGGCTGCCCTAGAGGTTTGTTGTATATTCCCCCGCTTCGTGTTCCTGAGATTTGGTAGGGGCCAGAGGCTTGTCATATGTCCCCTCCCTTCGTCCCTTCGTGTTGTGAGGGTTGCATTCGGCCTTGGAGGTTTGTCGTATGTCCCCTTTCTTGGCGTCTAGATGATTGTCATCATAAGTCATTTGCTTCCGTGGTCGTATTATGAGGGCTATTGACCGCCCTAGAGGTTTGTCGTATGCCCCCCTGCTTCGTGTTCCTGTGAGTTGGGAGGGGCCTAGAGGTTTATCTTTTGTCCCCTCCCTTCGTCCCTTCGTATTGTAAGGGTTTCGTGAGCGCTCTGGAGGTTTTTCATATGTCCCCTTTGTTCGTGCTTGTAGGGTTGAGGGAGTGTCTACATGATTATCATATATCATTTGCTTCCGCAGTCGCTATGAGGGTATTGATTGCCCTAAAGATTTCTCGTGTGCCCCCCCGCTTCGTATTCCTGTGATTTGGTAGGGGTCTAGAGGTTTGTCGTAATTCCTCTCCCTTCGTTCCTTCGTGGGATGTTTGCGTGTGTCCCCTTTCTTCGTGCTTGTAGGGTTTGGGGAGCCTAGACGACTGATATATATATATATATATATAATTCGATTCCGCGCTCGTATTGTGAGGGGCTAGTGATCGCCCTAGAGGTTTGTCGTATGTCCCCCCGATTCCTGTTCCTGAGATTTGGTAGGGGCCTAGAGCTTTGTCGTATGTCCCCTCCTTTCGCCCCTTCGTGTTGTAGGGGTTTTGTTGGGCCTTGAAGGCTTGTCGTGTGTCCCCTTTCTTCGTGCTTGGAGAGTTTGAGGAGCGTCGAGATGACTACCATACATCATTTGCTTCCGTGCTCGTACTATGTGCGGTTAGTGACTGCCCTAGAGGTTTGTCGTATGTCCCCTTCCTTCGTCCCTTCGCGTTGTATGGGTGGTAAGGGTTTTGTGAGGGCCCTGGAGGCTAGTCGTATATCCACTTTCTTCGAGCTTGTAGGGTTTGGGGGGGAGCGTCTAGAGTCTAGATGATCGTCATATATGATTTGCTTCCGTGCTCAAACTATGAGGGGCTAGTGACTGTCATAGAGGTTTGTCATTTGTCCCCCCCGTTTCCTTGGTCCTGTGATTTGGTAGGGGCTTAGAGGTTTGTCATACGTTCCCTCGCTTCGTCCTTTCGTGTTGCAAGGGTTTTGTGAGAGCCCGGCAAATTTGCCGTATGTCCCTTTTCTTCTTGCTTGTAGGGTTTGGGGAGCGTCTAGACGACTGACATATGTAATTTGATTCCGGGCTCGTATTGTGCGGGGCTAGTGACTGCCCTAGAGGTTTGTCGTATGCCCTCCGCTTGTTCCTGTGATGTAGTAGGGGCCTACAGGTTTGTCGTGTGTCCCCTTTCTTGGCATCTAGATGATTGTCATAAGACATTTGCTTCTGTGGTCGTATTGTGAGGGCTATTGACTGCCCTAGAGGTTTGTCGTATGCCCCCCTGCTTCGTGTTCCTGTGAGTTGGAAGGGCCTAGAGGTTTATCTTTTGTCCCCTCCCTTCGTCCCTTCGTGTTGTAAGGGTTTCGTGAGCGCTCTGGAGGTTTTTCGTATGTCCCCTTTGTTCGTGCTTGCAGGGTTTGGGGAGTGTCTAGATGATTATCATATATCATTTGCTTCCGCAGTCGCTATGAGGGTATTGATTGCCCTAAAGATTTCTCGTGTGCCCCCCCGCTTCGTATTCCTATGATTTGGTAGGGGTCTAGAGGTTTGTCGTAATTCCTCTCCCTTCGTTCCTTCGTGGGATGTTTGCGTGTGTCCCCTTTCTTCGTGCTTGTAGGGTTTGGGGAGCCTAGACGACTGATATATATATATATATATAATTCGATTCCGCGCTCGTATTGTGAGGGGCTAGTGATCGCCCTAGAGGTTTGTCGTATGTCCCCCCGATTCCTGTTCCTGAGCTTTGGTAGGGGCCTAGAGCTTTGTCGTATGTCCCCTCCTTTCGCCCCTTCGTGTTGTAGGGGTTTGTTGGGCCTTGAAGGTTTGTCGTGTGTCCCCTTTCTTCGAGCTTGGAGAATTGAGGAGTGTCGAGATGATTACCATACATCATTTGCTTCCGTGCTCGTACTATGTGGGGTTAGTGACTGCCCTAGAGGTTTGTCGTATGTCCCCTTCCTTCGTCCCTTCGCGTTGTATGGGTGGTAAGGGTTTTGTGAGGGCCCTGGAGGCTAGTCGTATATCCACTTTCTTCGAGCTTGTAGGGTTTGGGGGGAGCGTCTAGAGTCTAGATGATCGTCATATATGATTTGCTTCCGTGCTCAAACTATGAGGGGCTAGTGGCTGTCCTAGAGGTTTGTCATTTGTCCCCCCCGTTTCCTTGGTCCTGTGATTTGGTAGGGGCTTAGAGGTTTGTCATACGTTCCCTCGCTTCGTCCTTTCGTGTTGCAAGGGTTTTGTGAGAGCCCTGCAAATTTGCCGTGTGTCCCCTTTCTTCTCACTTGTAGGGTTTGGGGAGCGTCTAGACGACTGACATATAATTTGATTCCGTGCTCGTATTGTGAGGGGCTAGTGATTGCCCTAGAGGTTTGTCGTATGTCCCCCCGATTCCTGTTCCTGAGATTTGGTAGGGGCTTAGAGCTTTGTCGTATGTCCCCTCCTTTCGCCCCTTCGTGTTGTAGGGGTTTTGTTGGGCCTTGAAGGTTTGTCGTGTGTCCCCTTTCTTCGTGCTTGGAGAGTTTGAGGAGCGTCGAGATGATTACCATACATCATTTGCTTCCGTGCTCGTACTATGTGGGGTTACTGACTGCCCTAGAGGTTTGTCGTATGTCCCCTTCCTTCGTCCCTTCGCGTTGTATGGGTGGTAAGGGTTTTGTGAGGGCCCTGGAGGCTAGTCGTATATCCACTTTCTTCGAGCTTGTAGGGTTTGGGGGAGCGTCTAGAGTCTAGATGATCGTCATATATGATTTGCTTCCGTGCTCAAACTATGAGGGGCTAGTGGCTGTCCTAGAGGTTTGTCATTTGTCCCCCCCGTTTCCTTGGTCCTGTGATTTGGTAGGGGCTTAGAGGTTTGTCATACGTTCCCTCGCTTCGTCCTTTCGTGTTGCAAGGGTTTTTGTGAGAGCCCTGCAAATTTGCCGTGTGTCCCCTTTCTTCTCACTTGTAGGGTTTGGGGAGCGTCTAGACGACTGACATATAACTGGCTAGTGACTGCCCTAGGGGTTTGTCGTATGCCCCCCCCCCCCCGCTTCCTTGTTCCTGTGATGTAGTAGGGGCCTACAGGTTTGTCGTATGTCCCCTGCCTTCGTCCTTTCGTGTTGTAAGGCTGATAAAATTTTTCTGAGGGCCCTTGGAGATTTGTCGTATGTCCCCACGCTTCGTGTTCCTGAGATTTGGTAGGGGCCAGAGATTTGTCGAATGTCCCCTCCTTTCGTCCCTTCGTGTTGAAATTGCTTTGTTGGGGGAAGGTTTGTCGTATGTCACCTTTCTTTCTTCTTAGAGGGTTTGGGGATCTTCTAGAAAACTGTCATATATCATTTGCTTCCGTGCTCGTATTATGAGGGGCTGGTGTTTGTCATAGAGGTTTGTCGTATGTCCCGCCGCTTTCTGTTCCTGCGATGTGGTAGGGGCCTAAAGAGGTTTGTCGTGTGCCCCCTCCCTTCGTCCCTTTGAGTTGCAAGGGTTTTGTTGGACCTGGAAGATTTATCGTATGTCTCCTTTCTTCGTGCTTGTAGGGCGTGGGGAGCGTCTAGATGATTATCATATATGATTTGCTTCCGTGCTCGTATTATGAGGGGCTAGTGACTGCCCTAGAGGTTTGTTTTATGTCTCCCTGCTTCGTGTTCATGTCATTTGCTAGGGTCCTGGAGATTTGTCGTATGTCATTTTACCATATACGAAATTAGATACAATCCCTTCGTCCCTTCGTGTTGTAAGGGTTTCGTGAGGGTCCTAGAGGTTTGTCGTATGTGCCCTTCCTTCGTCCCTTCTTGTTGTAAGGGTTTTGTGAGGGCCCTGCAAATTTGCCGTATGTCCCTTTCTTCGTGCTTGTAGGATTTGGGCAGCGTCTAGATGATTGTCATTATCATTTGCTTCCGTGCTCGTACTATGAGGCGCTAGTAACTGCCCTAGACCTTCAGGGCCCTCACAAAACCCTTACAACACGAAGGGACGAAGGGAGACGACGTACGACAAACCTCTATCATCTAGATGCTCCCCAAACCCTACAAGCAAGAAGAAAGGGGACATACGACAAACCTCCAGGGCCCTCACAGAACCCTTACAATAGGAAGGAATGAAGGGAGGCGACACACTACAAACCTTTAGGCCCCTACCAAATCACAGGATCACGAAGCGGGGGCGTCATCTGACAAACCTCCAGGCCAATCACTAGCCCCTCATAATACGAGCACGGAAGCACATGATATGTGATTATCATCTACACACTCCCCAGACCCTACAAGCACGAACAAAGGGGACATACGACAAACCTCCAGGACCCTCCCAAAACCCTTACAACACGAAGGGACCAAGGGAGGGGACACACGACAAACCTTTAGCCCCCTACCAAATCACAGGAACACGAAGCGGGGGGACATACGACAAACCTCTAGGGCAGGCACTAGCCCTCATAATACGAGCACGGAAACACATCATATATGATAATCATTTTGATGCTCCCCCAAAACCTATAAGAACGAGAAAGGGGAAGCACACAAACCTCCAAAGCCCTTACAAAACCCTTACAACACGAAGGGACGAAGGGAGGGGACATACGACAAACCTCTGGACCCTACCAAGTCACAGGAAACACGAAGCGAGGGTGCTTGCCTAAGTCTGGCTGTTGGCCGGCTGGATCTACATTTACTGCTACTACTACTACTACTACTACTACTCCTACTACTACTACTACTACTACTACTACTACTACTACTACTACTACTACTACTACTACTACTACTACTACTACTCCTACTCCTACTACTCCTACTACTACTACTACCACTACTACTTTCAAGAAGTTTTGTAAATAGTAAACAAAGGGGCGTGCCAAATAGACCCTAAAGGTCCATGCCACCTTATACTATACCGCTGCGGTGCCGTGTGCTTCCCTCGTGCTTCCCTTGTGCTTTTTGCTCCCTTTCGGCAGGCAGTGGGCGCTCAGCGGGCAGTGGGCCGAGAAATTTTAATCCCTGCTTCACAGCCACTCCCCAAATAATGTTGACCTCCTAATAATAACCCCCCCCTCCCCCCCCCTCTCAATTCATGTTTGTTTCCGCCCCGACCCCCTATTGAGCGGGGGGGGGGGGGGTCGGGCTGTCCCGAGCCGCCCCCAAGCCCTGACCTACCCCAAAGGGCCCATAGAAAAAAAAGCCGGCCCCCGGGCCGGGGTTCCTCAATTGACATAATTGAGTTCCGGGTTTGGGGTTTCTCAATTGGGGTGGGGTTTATAGAAGTGAGGTTGACATTAGATTGATGAAATGAGAGGCGCCACTCGCAACTGATTGGCCCGCTGTTCTTTCGATGCTCGAACAGTTGGTCTTCGAAAGAGGAACTCGCCTGACTTGATCCTGCTTAAGGCGGTCGGCAAGCTGTCCTGTCCTTAAAGACAAGCTTCCTACTAAAGAGGGTGTAACGGTAACGTAAGGTCCTTCAGATCTTGGCCTATCTGCTCAGACGTGTACCACAGCCGGGAGCCCTGTAGAGATCGCGCCGGAGTCTTGCTACGCGTCCCCACGCTTGCATCATCTCTCGTCATCCTCAACGGCTTGTATTGTGGTCACTGTCTGTTTGAACACCGGCAGATGCCATGAGGTGTGGCGAGTTCTTTGCCAAGCCCCTGCAGAAGGAGCCGTGGCTGGAGGCCCGTGTAGCCGTGCCGGAGCCACATCAATGATCAGTGCGGTTGGTACGCTTGGTTTCGCTTTGTGCTCGATGCCTCAGCCGAATCAGAGCAAGTTTGCAGGGCGAGGCGCCCCTGGTCACTGGTGGGCAGTTGTCCAGCCTCATCGGGCACCACTCGGTCGCGGCCCTTTCTCACACACATGATGCATGCAGGAGCATGGTGTCGATGAGAGCTGTGCCTAGGTGAATGTCCTGCTGCGACTCCTGACAACCAAGTGCAGCGCCCAGTCGCGCTAACTCACCAACTACCTGTACCGCCAAGCTGTCACTTAAAGTGATGATCGGCCGAAATCGTCTTGCGTCGAAGACACCGAAAAGCCTCATGGAGGCTGTTCCTGGCCTCTTCGCGGCATGCGGCCCGGAACCTCGGATGGTCGAAGCGCTTCGTCCTGTTCTTGTGTCTGTCACCTTCACGCGTAGGAGTGACATCGCCTCTTGCAACCCTCAGAAATGGGCAGGTTTGGGCCTAGTGCAGGAGCTCGCAAAGCGCCCTTTAATGGTCCTGAATAAGGGTAGGGATCCCTGAATAGTGTGCGGGATGCTTTGGGAGGGTGGGCGGGGTGGCGGGGGGGGGGGGGGGGGGGGGGGGAACCATTCAGGTCGTGGGTCAGGGAGCTACCGTCGAGATGAAGGGCTTGGGATTCAGGATTGCTTGGATTTGCCACCTTGCCGAAATTTCGGATGCTTCTGACAGGCTTCGCTTCTGGCCATTCTCCACGCGCTGCTGGTACCAGTCAAGGCTGTGGAGTTCTTCTCGATGAACCCCAGCCCATCTAGCAGATATGGCACGCTGACCAGGCGAAGAAGGAGGAGAAGCTGGCAGAACCATCAGGAGGACCCGCCGAGGAGGCGTGCAGACCGGAGTGTTCAGAAGTTCAGAAGCCAGGGTCTGCAATGGGCAAGGTGTCGTGGAACCCGGAATGCAAAAACTAACTACTGTAGTTGACCTGGAAATCCCTTGGCGCTGGCCACCGGCCTCCGGGAAGCAGCAGACAGACACAAGGCCCCAAGGCGCCATGGCACAAGCAACAGCTTTCTGAATGCTCTTGAACACTTCTTGGCATCTTGACGCGAAGACTGCACAAGGCAGTCTGAGAAGAGATTCAACAGTTTCAACAGCTAGTCATTGGCAATGCATCGGGTGTTGTTAGCCGGCCTCGCATGATGTGCCAAGCGCCCCAGGCTCCCCAGGCAGCTTCCGAGGTGCCCAGCGAGGTGGACAAGGCTTCGCCCCATGCATCCTAGTGGGTCCTAGCTACAGCGACTGTAGAAGTGAGTCGGGGTGTCGGCAATTGTCGGCAGACATGGCCATTGGGAGTATCGCACTTTTGAAGGGTGGGAACTCATGCTAGAACCGGATGCACGCTTAACAGCAGCAGAAGAGTGCAACAGTGTAACAGTGCAAGTACATAGAGCATTGGGAGACTTAGCGCCCGTGAAGCGAAAGGACGGAAAGGCGAAGAAGGCTCCTGATCGGAGCTTGGAGCGTCAGCATCCCGGGCCCCTTTCTTTGTTTGGTTGATGAAGAATGCATTTGAATCAGCTCTGCATGCCGTGACATGTTTCCCCGCCACCGAGGCTGGTCGGTGATCAACAGGAACATGCACACCGTGCTGTCCCGAGAGAGTGTACGAAGCTCAGCAGCGAGGGAGGTTGGAGTTTGGAAAGCCGCCTTCTCGGGTTCTTGGACGTGTCGGAAAGGTACTGGCATTGTGCCACTTCCTGTGCCAAGCGGGCAGCGGACATGGATCCAGCGGAGAGGCTAGTTTGTCAAGCATATCAAAGCCATCCGCGCATGGCTCAGTGCTTCTGCTGTGCTCAGCTCATTCGAGGCAGACACCTTCCAAATGGCAGGGGAGATTCTGGTGGCGCTCGCTGCTTCGCAGGCAACGTGCGCATCTCATAGTTCATCATGCTGTAGTACAGGTCGGCCAAGTAAGCATGCGTAAGGCTTCACAAACGGACAACTTCTCTGCTGTGCCAGGAGCATCTCACCATGGTCCGGGCAGACCTCATGCGAGTTCTGGCCAACCTGGCACCGGCCCAAGCGAGGCCTCACTATTATTGAGCCTCCCAGAAGTCGTCTCATCCCTTAGGTGACCAACATCGAAGCGGACCTCGCCAAGTGTGAGCCGGCCTCGACGGACCCCTCCACGATGGAGCGGTTGCTTCGACTTGTGCGCACCCTCGCCGAGGCATCCTGCCGCTAGAATTGTCCTCGAGCTCCAGTTCCCTGTTCCAGCAGTGGTTTCCGCAAGAGTGCCGCCGACCCCTGAACCTATAATATCCTATAATGCAATAATGAGTTGCATCGCATCGGCCCCAGAACAGTGCAGGGTGAGGCGGCGGGGAGGGTAACGAAAAAAGGGTCTGCAAACGGAGGTGCTGTGGGGTGAGGGCCTTGGCGTGCTGCAGTCCTTGGGAACGCTGTAGGGTGAAGGGCATTGCTGCCATGGGGCCTCGTTTTCACATACCACATTACGATGTCAAAATCTTTCGCTTGGGTGATTTTTATTTCTCATGGCAGGCCATGCTACATAGTATCATCGCCCCATGACAGGCCCCTCTCTCCAGACTTTTGGGATGGGCTGGGAGCGGGTGGTTGTTGTTGGGTTACGCTGATGAAGGCTCGGACATTCGCGGGGCAAGAGGCGCAAGAGGCATAATGCAAGAGGCATCATGCACGAGGCACTATGCAAGGGGCGCAATGCGAGAGGCACTTTGCAATAGGCACGTTGCAAGAGGCACTGCAAGAGAAAGAGGCACAAATGCGAGAGGCACAATTGCAAGGGGCACAATGCAAGAGGCACGATGCCGTGTGTGGGGCGGTTGGTTGTGGGGCACTACTTGGTTACGCTGATGCAGGCTCGGTAGGGCTTCTAAGCGGTCGGTGCGTGTGCTGGAGCTAAGGGCGCTGCATGTGGGGTTGCACTGGCGGGCTGTGAACTGCGAAGGGGGAAGGTCTGAGCATGTGCTGGGGCCGCAAAAGAACGGTGTAGGGAAAGACTGCGGCGTGGCTGGTGGGGGTGGCTGAGAGTTGTGCTTTGCGTGTGCTGGAGCCCTACGGAGGGGGGGGCTCTGGGTACTGCAAGGGGTTGCTGAGAAACGTGGGTGGCTGAGGGAGGCTGGCTGAGGGTTGCGGGGGGGGGGGGGGTGAGGGTCTGCGTATAACAAGGGCGTTGGGAGGAGGGAGAGATGAACAAGCGTGAAAGACCGGGGGTTGAGATGTGGGTGGGTGGGGTCGGCGAAAGTGCAGGGATTTTGTGAGCTTCTCTTTACCATCCGTCTCTCCGTCGAGTGTCCTTCCCTCGCTGCTCTCCTCCCTCTCCCACTTTCTCCCTGAGCAAGTGGCAGGTCTTCAAGGAGGCAGCAAAGGCCAGCGCGAATCAGGACAGGCTCGGGTTGTTGTGAAGGATGCGGCAAGAACAGCTTCAGGGGCAGTGGGTAGTAGGGTAAGTGGGTAACTGGCAGGAGCTGAAGATCGAGGACTTTTTGAGGGAAGCTCGCCTGGAGGATCTTTGGACATCCTTGGCTCGTGGCCCAGCCTTTCAGGCAGCTCGCGCATGCCGCCCCATGCCATTCTCGCCAGCATTGAACAGGGGAGCTGCCTTGTCCACATGCCGAGGATCAGACCTTAGACCGACTCCATGACACGGAGGCACGGGCTCGGCAGGTTACCTCCACTGCAGTCGACGAGCCTGACGCAGGGTGCGAGACATGGTGCGACCACCTGCTGTCCTGTCAGCAGGTGTTTGCGACTCCGGCGCAGCGCATCCTGTCTACGGGGGTCACGCCCCCATGCTTTCAAGCCCGGTTGCACGCGATTTTTCAGGTTGCTGCTGGTCCTGGAATGTCTTGTGGGGGGCCCCTGCACGCCACCTCGTCAGGTTGCGCCCTCGCAGCTGCGGATCGAGAGCTCAACGGGCTCCAACATGAGCCTCAATCTCAGGGATGGAGAGGTCGTTGGCTGCAGAACGGGGGTTCTGGCTGGATGGGCGAAGATCTGCGCTGGTGCTGGCAGGCGGAGCCTTGGCGTCCAACGTCCAGACCACTCCTCCAAAGCCGCTCCTCAATAGGCTCAGAGCCTGTGCGCTTGAGAGATCTCGATGTACTGTGCTGCAGATTTTGCAGGTGCGGGACGTGCTGGGATGCAATAGCTTTCAGTAGCATGAAAGCTCATTTTGCTTCCTCAGCATAAACAAACGACTCTCAAACGCCCTACAGACCCTAAGAAGCGAGGGGAGTGGCAAGCCCAAAGCAAAAGCGAGGCAACGGGTTGAAAGAACAAGCTCCTTGTAAACACTAAACACACTGAGACACACTGAGACATGAACAAATCATGAGAGCGATTGGCGTTTTGCATCTTTTTGCTGTGGTGGGCGACCTCAGCCCACTAATGCTGGCTTGCACTGCCTTGCAGGTTGCTCCCGTTGATCGAGGCCAGTAGCAGAATCTGAACAAGAACTCCAAACTCGGAGTTCTTAAGATCATGTGTGCAGGCATTCTTCGTGCTTCACAACGGCTCCAAGGAAGCTGACTTGGAATCCAAGGAGAAGGACAGGATGGCCCCTTGTTATCACGGCATTGTCGATGAGGTGAAGTGAGGTGATTGAGGCATCTCGGAGCACATTCAGGAGCAACAGAAGGCTCAGGAACAGGAGGCCGCGAGCTGGATTTCTGGAGCATGACGTGAGCATGGCCGCATGGTGCGCAGTCGCAACCGCCCCCCGTGTTCACAGGGTGGCTCATCCTCCAGCTGTCCTGGGAAGCAGGTCTTTGCAGACCTCATTGAGGCAGACTCATCAGATGCTGCCCAGCACATTGGAGCTCACGCTCACCGCAGGTGACCCTGGTGGAGAGAAGCCGCTTCGGCCAGTCCGGGCCCTTCTGCGCTTTGCCTGGGTAGACAGGAACAGAGGAACAGAGGAAATGATTGGTGGTCTTGCACCCACATTCGCCCCTACGCATGTGCCCGCCGGTTTCTCTTGCAACAGGGAAATATGTGGGACGTGCCACGCATTCAGAATGTGTTCTTTCAATTCACGCACTGCATAAACTCTTCTGCCCCAGGTTCTGCAAGCGACATCGGAGGCCTTTGAATGTCAGAACCTCTGATCAGGTTGATTAGGCAGTAGAATCGTTCTTTCGGATGATCCACTCGATCAGCCAGCTTAGGCGTTGATCAAGCAGACCCCCTCGCTGTTGAACAAGTCCTTCTCGCCAGTGCCACTTGGATTGCTTGGATCGCCGGGTGGGCTCATGGCTTGCGCTGGCATCTCCGAGCTGTACGGGTTAGAGTTTCGTAGGAAGGATTTTCACGGCAAGGCTGAAGCACATGCCGCACTGCTTGGACTTCGACAACAAGAGGGCTTACTTCAGATCTCAGCTGAGGCGCGTCATGTGTGCGCTTGAATGTGTTTAATCGCTTGGCCCACTTTGGCCGATCGCTCGATGCATCTCGACATGTCTCGGCCCATGGTTTTCCTTCCAGGGAACCTGCCGACAACTGTCTGCGCAGATTCATCTACGCGCCAGGTCCAGGAGGATGGAGAGCCGATACGAAACGATTCGCCTTCGTGTCAGGCCAGGGTGTGCAGAGCATGCATGGGGGGGGGTTCAGATACGACGCTGGCTGGCATTGCCGCCCAGGCGCTCCGAGATCTTCATGGATTCCTATCACCAGCTGCTGGGAGCTCGTTGAGCCCATCCCATGTTCGCGTTGTGCTGGGTGACGATCTTTACAAGACTCTTGCAGTATTCTTTACGATCTTTCAAGGAGAAACCGGACTGGTGAAGAGCTGCGTGCGAAGATCCAGGCAGGCAGCTGCATGCTTTTGCGGCATCCTTTGCAGCGAAAGCTTGCTGATCTCCCTTGCTTGCCTTTGGCCGGGATCCTTGGGGGAAGGGCCCAATGGGCCAGCACTTAGCCAAGACCTGAAAAGTTACGGTGCCCGGTTCACATGTGGGAAGGAAACGGCCAAGTCTTCGTTGCACCATTTTCGTTACCCGAATGCCAGGTTCCCCTGTTAAAAACCGCATAAATCACGGATCCTTTAATATTAAAGGGATGCCCTGCGCAGAAGAACGAGGAGAAAGCCATGGTTAAAGGAAGCCAGAATGCTGAGGATCTTTCTTCTCGTTCTTTCTTTCTTCCTTCCTTTCTTTGTGAAGATGAGAGAAGAGTACGTTGAGGTGCCTTAAGGAATTTTGGGGTTCTTACGGTTCGTAAGAGTTCTTAGGTGCTTAAGCTTAGGGCCTTAGGGTTCTTCGGGATTAAGAGAGAAAGTTTTCAGGGCATCCTTTTTTTCTAGGGGTACCCAGAGAAACCAGCCTGGATTTTCTCCTTTCTATTTTGGGTTTTGGCATTGGATTTGTGGCTTTTTGTTCCGCGAAGAGTCTGAGGCCCGTGGATGTTAGCCACTTGTTTTTGGCTGAAATCCACGTCCTGGGACATCCACGTCCTGGGACAACGACATCCTAGGGTTAAGGGGGAGATCTTGCTGTAAACACAAAGTTACAAAGTACCCCCCGCATCAGAGTAGCACCTGGCAGGTGCAGTTCCAGGGGGAGGAAGGCCGTGGACCCAGCACCGGTGCCGAAAGCCCATCACCTCAACAGTTGGGGGTTTACGACCATAAGGGACGCCTAAAATATAAACCCCCACATATAGTAGGATTCCCTGATAATAAGGACCCCAGGACGGTACCCCCCAATTACGGAACCCTCAGTGTTGTTCAGTGTCGCTCACATCGCTTTGGTTTGTTTCGGCGTGGCCGCTGGGGGTTTGCAGAAGGCATTGATGCTGGCGGTGTCGGAAAGGCCGGCAGCCACACCTGCGCAATACTTGCACTCTCAAACTGAGCTTCGGAGGAAGCTCCTTGTCTGAATCTCCAAGCTGGGCTGATGCGCTGGCAGGAGTGGTGTGGGGCTTTGGCGAAAGAGATTTTCAACCCCAACTATGCGCTGCACTCAGCATCGTGACCGGTGTTGAGCTTGCGAAGATACATCGGCTGTGGCTCTGTGACAATTGCCCACTCTGTTGTGTTAACTGTAGCTATATATTACAGATTTCTAGAGCAAGGGCTGATGGCAGGCACTCTTTGTCCAAGCTGGCGGCAAAGCTTGTACCTACCACCCGAACCCGATGTTTGGATCTCGGAGTGCATGTGTCATGCAACTGGCGCGAGAGCGAGCGAGCTGCTTCAATGGCCTCTGCAGAGGGCACATGTGGGTCTTTACGAAAGTAGGGCCCCCAATCTAGATCCCCAAATAGTCGGATTCCCTTATAGTAAGGACCCCAATAAGGTACCCTAATTTAGGAAACCCCCATGTCAAAGCTCAGAAGAGGTCGTATGTGACCAGAGACCACCTCGACTTCTTCCACTTCATCGGGCGAGTGATCGGAAAAGCGATTCACGACGCTCAAAACTTGGAGGCTCACGGCCTTATGCCCTTGTTGCTGCTAGCTGTTGCCTGCTGAAAGGGAATCCGGTTTTTCGTGCTTTTTGTCCTCTTCAACCTCCATCTGCGAAGCAGCCCCTAAGAATTTGGGTGTACCAAGCTGTTCTGGTTTCGGCAACCCCTGTTCAGGCCTGGTTCACCCGCGGCTTCTACAAGCACATGCTGGGGAAGAAGGTCCGACCCGGTTCAAAAGAGACTCACGATGATGTTGAGCCAGGGTTGATCTGAAACTTGATGAGGTAGCTGTGGGAAGTAACATTCCAATGGCCAAGAATGCCACAAGTCCCATATCTCGGCTCGAAACCCTGGACCTGTGCTGGATCCGGGCCTGAAGCGCCCCAAACCCCCCCCTCCGCCCCACTTGCCCCTTTTCCGCACCTTTCTGACCTGTTCTCTGGACGACTCGCCCGAGGGCGATTTGCTTGCGCACCCTGACGGGTGCTGTTCCCCCCCCCCCGCCCCAAAGCGCCCACTCCACCACATTCCCTCGATTTCCCTGGGGCCGGTGACTTTCGTACCATGACGGCGGCTGTTCGCTTGCGCTGATGGTGCTGGGGCTAGGGCGCTGTTTACTTCCGCTGATGGAGCCTGGACCCTGGTCTTTCTTCTATTTTTCTGGATCCTTTGTTTTCTCTTCTGGCCAAAGTCCCCTTTGGGCCCGATAGACGTGGTGACATGCGCGCTTGGAATCCTGGGTGCTCCCGGGCGCTCTGCCAGTTTGAGCTCCAAGCCCCGGCGCCTTAGGCAGTGCCTGTTTGTCACGCACTCACTCAGTCCCTGTGGTCGACATGATTGTCAGGTCATTGCTGCAGATCTAGAAGCTTTCGATCCGGAATACTTCTCCAATCTGAAGTGGATGTTGGAACACGCACGAGCCTAAGGGAGCTGAAGAGGAGGAGGCATCTAGAAGTAGATCTGAATTGTCATGATCACTGCAACCCCTCCCCCAACGATGTACATGTGCTTTCGTGCATGTTGGCAACGGCAGGGCTGGTTCAGTCACGACTGTCTCACTCTCACTCTCTTTCTCGTTCTCTTTCTCTTTCCCTTTCTCTTTCTACCGCTGCCTTTCGCTCAGGACATCACCGACGTCATTGAGCTTTATTTCTGTGCAGAGAGCGATGACTTTGGTCAGATCAAGGTCCGAGTGCGGGAGGGGGAGAGACCGAAGCGCGGACCCCATTCCAAGCCGCATGGTCTGTGGCCCCTCGCCACTGCGTTCCATGAGCGCAGTAGAAGTGGCTGGAATCTTCGCGGTGAACGGATCTGCACAGGTGGTCGACTTGAAGCCGAACGGTCGCAACATGCAGCCGGCCCGCAATATCGAGACTTTACCTATTTTTGCTATCGTGCCGTGTCCGCGCGAAAGCAGGCTAGTGGCGCGGGTTTTCTGAAGGACACGGCAAGTGCCGTTCGCGCTAAGAAGGAATCTATATACAGAGCAACGTGAGTCCGTGCTTTCTACTGTAGAAGTCCTGCATGGTTGTTGTTAAGGATTGTGAAGGGGTTCAACATAGAAAGTTGTTACTGTGTTGTTGGTTTGTATTGTAGTTAAGCACGGGGTAGCCCTGAAGAAGTGGCGTAGCTTGTACAGCGAGCGTAAAAAGCAGAGAGAGAGAGAGAGCATGAAACACACTTTTTTCAGAGCTTGGGTATCGTTACAGCAGCTTTCGCCTCGGAAACTTGCGGTTCGCCGAGGGGTTTGGGGGGTTTGGGCTTCCAGGAAGCCCTTGAAACCCATCCTCAGAAGCCTCAACACTGCGAAACGGGGTGAGGATGTAGGTCGCTTTGAGCATGCGCTTTGCATGTGTAGCCTCACCCACGGATCATCTCATGTGGTTTTCCGATGTTTTCACATGTGTTGTCAGATGGTTTCGCATATGTCATGCTAATAAATTTGACGTTCGCGGGGTTGTTGTGCAGCCGGGATCTTCATGGCTTAGGGCAAATGCTTACACGAGGAAGGCTTCGGGTATTGAATTGCGTACCCGCAGCAATGCCGGCTAAGTCCTGTGACCAACGAGAACAAGTACGAGTACATCCAGCTCATGTCAGAGCACAAGATGCCGGGACCTCGCATGACATGAGGTCACCTGCCACGACGTCTCCTGCAAATACGACGGCGCGTAGAGGGCGGCAGAAGGCCTACGCCTTTGCCTTGTGGGCTGGCGCGTCTTCACTCAGGACGAACTCCGTCCGACAACAGATCGATGCCTTCCTCAAGGGCCTGCATCTGAATCTTCCGCGAGCACAGTGGCACAGACCCAAGAATCGAGCGGCCAGGCCTGCACGAGATCGTGCCGCCCGAGCTGCTGTCGCTGTTTGACGAGTCTCTGGCCCGTTTTAGCAAGCGCTGCATAGTCTGGAATTCAGAGCACCCATTGTAAAGGGTCCCTCCCAGTCCCCCAGCGACTTCTTCCATGCAAGTAACAATGCTCCTTTCAGAATCTCAGAAAGTTCAGCCCTTCGTCGAGGCATCCCCAAACATCATAAACATCCCAGCCACACACAAGAACACTTTGCTGTTTGTTTCTTGTCATTGTTGCAGCTTGCTCGGGTAGAACTGAAACTTCCCATGTGGCAAAATGTCCGCGGCTCAGGACAAGGAGCTTGAGCTGCTGATCTCTGGGTTGCCAGACATCGACATCGAGGCAGGAGAGATCCTTCGATGGCTTCGACTTTTTGGTACGTGCACTCGAAGAGATCCGGTGCAGAGTCTCCAGATCTTTGGGGAGAATCGTCCATTTTCACTGAGCAACCCAGGATCTCAAGGCCAATACCGAGTACCACAACTACACGACGCAGACGTGCCCTTAGGTAGATTTTCAGGGTTTACCTATCTTCTTTGGTACAGCGACAGTCACCTAGACGGGCTTCGAACAACCTTAGCAGAAGTGTTCATCTGCATGTGCTTTTCATCCATGCCAAGCCAAGCGATGGTACGACTGCCACGACCCTTCTGAGAGGTCCGACCAGATCCAATGGTGCGTGGCCCAGACGTGCACAGACAGGGCGTCTGAGTATTTATCTCGTCTTGTCCCAAGTAGGAGCCACGTGACCTGACCGGCTGACATGGAAGCTGAAGGTTCTGGAAGGTGCTCAGTGAGTTCAGCCAAGAGCAGAGGGCCTGGCCGAGAGCCTCGGACACGTCTCCAAACCGCCACGTCTCACATGTGGGCACACCGGAAGTGAGTCGGGCAAGGTTCCTTCAGTTCGCGACCGGCACCTCTCGCGTGCCCGTGGAAGGCTTCAAGGCAGTTTGTTTTGTGCTGAAGAAGCTCTGCACTTGGCATCGAAGACTTTGTGTTTGATCCGCAGGGACTTGTCGGAATGCGTGGACCGCAGAAGTTCTGCATCCACCGGGCATACGGTCCTGATCGGTTGCCTTCTGTCCTGGCCTTGTTGAGTGCTGCAGTCGTGACAGCAGTGCATGGCATGCGCTCATAGAGTCCTGTGTCGGGCCTGCCAATTGTGATGAGGCTCACACATGCTTCAATCAGCCACTAGCCCGACTTGGCAATATTTGATTCAGCTGAGCCCGTTGCTGACTGAAGCGGCCGAGATTCGCTTTGTGACTCTATGCTGGAAAGGCTCGACCTTCCCGATTATCCTTCGGAAGAAGTCCTTCGAGATAAATTGCTCCAGGCACGAGTCCTTCAAAAGCTGCGCTTGCTCTGTACAGCACTCGTAAGGCTTTGCCCGCAGTAGAGAGCTAAATGGGAAGTATTCACCTGAGTGTTTGCTGTGCGTGTTCTGAGCATTGTCTGCGCTTCCCTAATGCTGTTGCCTGCCAATCACCTGCACATGCATCGTTGGGCGTTACATCTGGAAGATGGCTCATCTCGATGTTGCTACGAGTACCTTGAGTTTCAGAAGTCCCCATGAACGTGCGATTCGGCCAGGCAGTGCACGAAGGCCATGAAGGCTTCGGCTTTGCCTGAGGCTTCAGCCGCGTCATGGACAGATGCACCTGGAACCAGAGACTTGAATTAGTGAGAGTTATGAGAACCACCATAGCTAATGCCCGTGTCTGGCACCCTCTGATTCCAGGGAGTTACACGATGTGGAGCGGCAGCCGTGCAGACCATGCTGTCACAAAGCGAACATGGCCACTCAGAAATCTGTACGGAATGTTGCAACAGGGCATGTGGAGCCCGCACCCCAGCACCCTGCTCGTAGTGCGGTTTGCCATTGAACATGTCAATGTGTGCATCCCATGAAGAGACGGCCAAAGTGCCGCGAGCACTCAGCATTCTCACCCCCCCACGAAGCTTCGATGAATGACTCTTGAGTCACCAAGTACATAGCCAATTCGATAGCGCCCGTGGACATGTCCATAATTATGCAGTTCTGCAGTTCCCAATACATCCTGCACAGAGCGGGAGGATGGCGACACAGCGGCTGCAACATTACAAATGTGTGCCTTCTCGGCTCGCGATCATGCCAATGGATGGACAGCTCATTCAACGGAATCCGGTCTTGTGGGGCTTTATCTGTTTGCACTTTCTCTTGTGCGTCTTAGCCATCGTGTGCAAGCTGCCTACCAGCAGAAACTGACTCAAGTGGCATTCAACATCACCATGGAATCCTGGATTAACCTGACGGCGCACTAAAACAAGGCACTCAACCCCGCACTTGACAGCCTTTGTGCTCAAGCAGGCCCTTCTTGCAGAGGCAGATCGCTGCGAAGCAGCGGATCTTGCTGCTCTGCGAGTGCAGCGGCAGTTTCAACCGCGCACGAACTAAGATCCGGAGAAGTCGAGATTTGGTAAGCTGGATCAGAGATTCCGAGATAGGGCTAGCTGCTAGCTTGAACATGCAATATGTTGCATTGTTTTGGCCAGGTGGCTTGGTCCGTAGCGCATCTCAATTCGCCCTGACCGTCCCGTGCCATGACTGGCGCCGGGCAACAACCCGACCCATGAAGCGAGAGGCTTAATCTTCCTGCCGTGCAGAAGAGGACAAGGCAATTCCTCCGGAGTAACATCTGTTCCATAGCCAGTGGGGCTCTAAGTCAGCAACTAGTGATGTAGCCATGTCCGTGAAGTTCTTGGGCGTTGAGCCTGCGCCTGGCACGCCTTTGCTTGAAGAGTCTGTGGACCAGACTCAGGAGGAGAGCAACTGTTTACAGGAAGGTAGCGGGGGGTATCTGGGGGTACACTGGTTGAAGTACACGTTGGACCCTAAGTCATCAACTGGTTTCGGGAAAGTGGTTGATGACTCAGTCGCAGGCTCCAGCTGGTGCGAGGAGACTCTGCCGGGATACGAAGAGGAAGAGGACAGGGATGCTGGCACAGATGGTGTGGGCCAGGAAGAGGGAGAAGAGGAGCCTACAGAAAAGGACCTCGCCTTGCCATGCGGCTCCGTCGGCTCCGTCAGTTCCGGCGACCTTAGCAGTGGCTCCGAAGCTGGAGCATGGAGGCTTCTCGCAGCAAATGGATCAGCAGCTCGAGGGCATCTGGAATCGCTTCCAAGACAGCCGCCTGAGGAGCCAGCAGGCCCAGCAGGACACGATGCTCGCATGCCTGCAGCAGCAGGCCCGGAACTTCCAGGCCGAGCGACAACAGCAAGTCGAGGCCTTCCATGCCTAGCGACAGCAGCAGGCGGGGAGCTTTCAGCTGAAGCAGCAGGCAGCAGGCGGCCCTGGCTCAGCAACAGTTCAGAGCTCCTCCCCACGCCGTGGAGCCGGGCGCCAAGCAGGTCGCCCCGGAGGTAGGCGAGGCGGGTCGGCGTCAGGGCGCATCGTTCTCGGCTGAGAGGGCGTCAAACCTGCCGCCGATGGATGCCATAGTCCGCCAGCGCCCCGACTGCTCGTACAGCAGCAGTAAGTAAGGCGCCAAGGCCGGCTTCAAAGCGACGCAGACCCCGGCCGTCTCCTCTGCAGACAGCTGCTTGGCGCCCGGCTCCTCCTCGATCTTCACACTTGGGCCTGCCGGCTGTTCCCTTACAGGGCCCCACTACCCTGACAGCCCAGCCCGGAGTATGTGCCTGTTTTTAAAATTTGCTTGAGCTTGCTGTTCCTGCCACGACCTTGTACAGCTCACACTTGATCGACGCTGGCAGAGCAAATCAAATCCAGGGATGATGCGATCGACGTGATGCGTGAGCTTTTTTGGCCCGATTGACTTCTTGCTGCTAGCGTTTGCACTGTCAAGATGCCACTTTCGCGTGTCTCATCACAAACTACATCGAACATCGGTTCGAGCTGAGGCTTTACCTGCTGCTCCCTTGCGCTTTGGCACATGGTCCTTTGAAGGCAGCTCTGCAGGAGTTAGGGGGGCGCTATTAGCTGTGGCACTAGGCCAGCAAGTCGCCTGGCACACTATGAGGAGGCATCATCCTGGTCTGCCTTCCTGACTGTGCTACAGGAAGCTCTCCATCCATTGGGGCCTGGCTGGATTCGGAAGGAGTCATTGCAGAAGCTTCCTGCCGCTGCCTCGGTACTAGTATGTTGGAGTGGGTCAACATAGATCCCTATGTCCTTCAGGTATCAATATCCTCCAACGGTGAAGCTGATGCAGTCATCAATCTGCCCAATGGCACTGCGATGACATTGCGAGCTGCGCCAATGGCTCCTTCACTAAAGCGCGAGTGCACGCAGGTTTCAAGGAAGCCGTTTCACAAGAACACATCCAGCAAGCACAGGCTGTGTTTCGGTGGCTCACGGATCCCCGTCTGCCGATGCAATCGTCCGAGGAAAAGTGGACCCGCGTCCAGCACGTACTCCACAGAAGTCCAACAAACAGGCCGGGCAGCCGTTTGTGTGAGTACTGCCAACATCATAGTGCCTGTTTCGGAGCGGGGCAAAGTTTGGAGCATATGAGGCAGAAGGCTTCAAGCATGTCTCTGCAAAGTGTTGGAGCGAGGCCCCGCAGCTGGGCGCAGTTGGGGCCCGCACTTCTGCGGTCCGGGATGGCTGATATCTCAGGAGCGATGGGCCATGTTCGAACGTTCGGTGCCCTTTAGGATCCTTTAGGCTTTTGAGGCTTGTTGCAGCATTTTGTCAGGGACTACGCTCTTCATCTGGCTGGGAACTGTGCTCTTGCTGGGCCTCATCGTTGGAGTCGGTGTTCCTCTTGGAGCTTCTCGACTATTCGGCGTTGTGAAAAGTACGCGCCCAAGGAGTTGTGTTAGCGTGGCTGTTTGATCCGCAGCAGAGGTGAACTACTATTATGAAGAAGTGGCGGCTGTTCCGTGGCTAAGCTTCCCACCTGCAGTACGGTGAAGAGAGGCGAGATGAGCGACTCGAGCACACGCGCATGTGGTCACACTCACTCGGCTTTGGAACCAGATGATTTTCTCTTGTTGCGCACTTTGCGCGCCGGCTAGGATAGGCACGAAAGAAAAGCAGAAAGACCCCCCACCCCATTCTGAATTCTGAACCCAGAGCACACAAGCCCCGACCGCGAACCTGAAACCAGCCATTGGGAGCTTAACAGAGAGCATGGCAAAACGTCGACACATTGGGAAATTGACTGTTGGAGCAGTGTGATGCCGGAGAGATCGAGGCAACTTGCCTGACTTTCGCCGGCGGAGAGAACAGGCCTCCGGGAAGTTTCCAATCATTTGCCGAAGCAGCTTTGTCGGCCTACACTCACGGACTTGATC
Source organism: Symbiodinium natans (assembly GCA_905221605.1). Classification (NCBI taxonomy): domain Eukaryota; class Dinophyceae; order Suessiales; family Symbiodiniaceae; genus Symbiodinium; species Symbiodinium natans. The sequence continues at coordinate 4,234 of CAJNDS010000402.1, read as the reverse complement.
TGGAATGATCGACATATTTTCTGGATCCAACGGCAGGTCGTTAGGAGGCCTGTTCCCCCAACAAGGGAAGCCGCTGATGCTCTTGCAGGAGCCTGCTGCACCAACCCGGCGCAGCGAGAGCCCTGATGAGGACCAGGCGCACGCCGTTTATCCTTCGTTGTTCATGCACCGTGGATACATGTGGATACCCTGGATTGTTTCTTTGGGCGTCTTACTTGATTGCGCACCATGTTCTTCGTGACCCGCAGATTCATTTGGCTTTTTCCGTGACTGACAGTATCGCTAGTGCACGAACCTAGATCTCCTGGCAACCTGCCATGGGTTGCTCAGGTGAGACTGCCACACTATATACAACTCGAAACCCCGAATCCGCAAGCCGTACAGTTCTTTCATCGAAGCAGATCGAAGCATCTCGAAGCCCCTTCAAGGGGGCCCCTCCCTCCGAGTCACTCTTCAAGCAAAGAGCTCGACTTGGCAAATGCCTCGCAGCTTCCATGTCAGGTGCGAAGAGGGTCGTCGCGCCGGCGGTCCTCACGACGGCGCGAGAGGGAGGCCATAGGAACCTCAAAACCGTATTCAGTGGGCGTCGCCGTTTGCCGCCCGTGAGCAGGGGTGCAATAGGAGTATGTGATGGCGATGTAAGACCGGGCGAAGGGTTCTTGCGCAGCTAGAGGCCTAGGATCTGTCTGATCGTCACGGGTGCCTGCAGCAGCAAAGTTGACAGGCCAGAGCAAAGTAGGGCAGGCAAAAAAGCCAAACCACCAAAGCTGCAGATGCCGCCGCTACATGAAACGGCGTTGAGATGCAATAGCTGCTTTCAGTTTTCCATGCAGGCCAAGGCAGCGGCGATCAATGTCTCCAGTGCAAGCACAGACGACGGTGGTCCTGATTTATCTGCTGAAGACTGGTCTGCACTGCCCCGCCCAGCAAACAAAGTGGACAAGGCAAGCTGGGGATCCAGTCCTGAAAGGGCTCGACTAGGTTCAGACACACTTCTCCTCTTACACATGGCGCGGGACAACATTTGGTTATCTGCCCATCACTGGCATTGTGTAGTCAATAGCTGACCCTGTTCCTTGTTCTGTGAGCCATATGAATAACAGACGCATATGAGCCAGCCGAATGCGTGGCAAAATGCTTGCCTTTCGAGGTCGCAGTCCAGCTAAGCCGGAATTTTCCTAACCACTTGGCATATGCCCGCTGCCCGCTGTGGGGAGGCATCTTTATGCTTCGCCCAGCTGCCGAAGATTCCACACGAGCACGTGGGCACTGGCAAGCAGAATCCAAGACTGGATGAGATGACAGCGGGTTGTGGGTGTGTCTGTGATACAGGCATTGTCTTCCCTCAGCCTGGTACCAAGACCAACCCCAAGGGGCCAGCGGCCCTTAACTATGGAGAATGTGCGGTCATGTCACGTAAGAGCAAAGGATGTCATCCGATGAGTCGGACACCGCCAAGGGTCGAATCAAGGCGGAGCTCCTTGCAGAACGAGGACTTCAGTAAAAATGTTTCAGTCAAGTGCGGGCATTGGCTTTTCCGTGGGTTTGGCGGTTCTTCGGGTACATCTTGCAAGGACAAAGGCATTCCTCAGGGAGCGCAGCCCTCAGAGACGGTAACGCCGCTCTAGATGATGCCAGAAGATACCACAGGACGCCTGTCTTCGCAAGGATGAGTAGTGCAGGTCGAGCATATGTTCATTGTCATGTAGCTTCTCTGTCAGCTCAGGCACCACAGCCGAGGAATCAACCTCGTCGGCGTCGAGCATTCTGCGGGTGAAGGAAGAGATTCAGAGGGATAGCTTTCGACAGAGTCAGCCGCAGCCTTGGGTGTGCATTAATGATTTTCCAAACAGTGTGTGGTGAAAACTCTAAGGGGTCCCAACGTTCAGGCTAGCTCGAGAGGCACGCACGGCGCGCAAGGCCGGCACAGCCTGGACCGATGAAGATCGCGCTTTCGCCTAGCCGTCCTCGAAACTGTCATCGCTTTTTGGCTTCTGGGTTCGCGGAATGCGAAACTGTCGTCGCCTTTTGGCGTCTTCTTTCATTAACTGCGAAGGTGCCATCGCTTTCTGGACGTGTGGGTTGGCTTTTGGGTTACCGGTACCAAATGCGATTGTCGTCGCACTGTTTGGGATCTACGCGAACAAAATGTATAGAAGCTGTGCCTGTACAAGCACGACAAGAATAAGAAAGCGTGAGGACGGTGTCGTCGAAGAGCCGCTTAAAGAGTTCTCGTCGCGCGTTATGCTGCGGCAGTGGTACGGTCAGTCTTCAAAGTTTGTTGGCTTATAGGAGGCTTCAAGTCCAGACAGCCCAGACTGACAGCATAGTTGTCCAATATTGTCAATGCTTGCGCGCGCCGCCTGCCCAACACGGGTGTAGCCTGCGCATCGCAGTCACATTGACGTTTGGGGCGGTCCCAAGAGAGGGTTCCAGGGGGCCGAAAGTGCGGCCAGCACTGAATGCCGGGCTGGGCTGGGGAGAGGGCCGGAGGGTGTCCCGGGAGGTCTGCTTGTTCCAGACGCCTCTCGGCCGAGCCAGGCGAGTTGGCTGGAGCTGTCGGTTCGCCTCCAGGGTGCTCGGAGAACATCCCCAAAAGCATCTTTTTTTGGCAAGAGGTCCAAGCTCGATTCGCTCCGCAGCTCACGGGGGCGTTCCCCCGATGAGCCGCAGGGCAAGGAGCCGAGGAAGTCCAGCTGCACGGCTGAAGCCGGCTAGGTGGCAGCTGGCACAAAGGTTGGGTAAGTTTAAACGTACTGTCGACATCGGCACATACTGAGGGAGATCAGTTTGTTTGTTCTTTTGACTTCTTTGGTTCTGACCCGATGGTACGTGCCTGATTGTGCGATTCTGCAAGTCAGGTTCCGGGAAGCGCGCAGTTTCATTTGACGCGAAAGTCGAGGTGCCACTTGTGGAAGTTGTGGAAGTTGTTGTGTGGCACCGTGCGGTGCCGCATTGGTGCACCGTACCTTCGTGCAGGTCCAAAGCATGGAAGTCAGAAGCCGCGAAAGATCGAAGAGGAGGACGGCGAGCCAAAAGCAAAGCTCATCTCCGGCATCAAAAAAGGACGGGCGCGGCAGTCAATGGCGCTGAGGGTCGCAAGCTAACAACTTGCTGAGGCGACCTGTGCAAGGTCAGGGACGAAACACGCGAGCTTAGAAGAAGCAAAACTAACTCGGGTCGGGAACCCTCCAAAAAACGAGAGACCGTGTGAACGAGATGTGGCAATATGTGGCATGCAAGGAGACGCAACCGCCATCCGTGCGCTGCACTTCGCGGGTACGCTGTGTGTTTGTTGTGCTTGCGTTGCCGTGCGCAGTGCATGTGCAGTACGTGCGCGCAGGCGTGCGGGTGTGAGTGGGTTTGGGTTTGGGTGTCTGTGTGTGTGTGCGTGTGGAGAGGACCACACAACATGAGAGCTTTGCCAGCCTTGCTTTAGCCGCAGGATCCTCCCAGGGCACGGCGGCATGGGCACATGCGAAGCGTGCGAAGCCGGTCGCCTCAATCTGAGGCGTAGGGCTTCCTCGCATCCAACGCTCTGCAGAAACTCAAAAAAACCCTGCGGTCTCCCATGGTGTCACAGGTGTCAGGCGCATATCTGGTATTTAGCTTCGGAAATGTTATTCGCATGTTTCAGTTCGAAGGGGCATCAGGACTTGTTCTTGGATTTATATTCGAAAACAAATTCTTTGAAAATGATTTTTATTTACAATTTTTGCTTGATACCTCGTTGGGTCTCGATTGAAATATATTGAGATCATATTTATCATTTTAATATTTTTCAAAATTATTCTTATCTAACTATTTCGAATTTTCTAATCGAAATTTTTCAATATTATTCATTAATATTCAATATATCTCGTTTATATTCTTTTCGAAAAATTCATTTTCGTATGATCTCTAATAGAACCTTGAAAGATTATCGTGGAATCTTCTTCGTGATGTATGAAAAAGATTTATCTACTCTATAAAACGCTACGGTCAAACCAGCCCTATGCGGTGCGTCACGCCTCGGAGTGCCCCAGCCCCAAAATTTTCCGGAAATTTCTGGACCCCGGCGAGCAAGCCGCTTTGGCCTACCCGGGGCCCAAAATTTCCGGGAAATTTTGGGGCCTGCGCCCTTTGAAAGGCTGGGCCTCTTCGACGGCCGCAAGCCGGATTCGCTCCCCTAAATTTCTGGAAAATTTCTGGTTCCGGGTAGCCCGAAGCCTCGGTCCCTAAATTTCCGTAAAAT
>CAJNDS010000401.1:40000-147995 GCA_905221605.1 Symbiodinium natans | reverse complement strand
GGGGGGGGGGGGGTTGGGGGGGCTTGGGACCTGTGCGGCCGGCAAGGTATAAGGTTTTTAGAGTGTGTGTGTGACTCAAGCACTCGAACGTGTCCTCGAAAACACACTTTTTCAGTGTAGAAAAGTGCGTTTCCGATATGTTTTTTTTTGGTAAGGTCAGCGAAGAAAGCAAGCGAACTCATTTTCGAAAATGCACTTTTTTCATGTGGAAAAGTGCGGTTTCAGGTATGATGTTAAAGTTTGTGTGTGCGTGTGTGTGGCCGAAGCACTCCAACGTGTCCTCGAAAACGCACTTTTTTTGTGTAGAAAAGTGCGTTTCCCGTTTCCGATGTGTTTTTTTGTCAGGTCAGCGAGGAAAGCAAACAAATCCATCCATCCGACTCATCTTCCATCTGTGTCTCCACTCACACACAATGGCGGACGGTGGGGGGGAGGTTGTGGGGGGGTGGGGGGGGGGTGGGGGGGGGTGGGGCTGGGGGGGGGTGGGGGGGGTGGGGGGGGGTGGGGGGGGGGGTGGGGGGGGGGGGGCGGGTGGGTGGGGGTTGGGGAGCGGGGGGGTGGGTGGGGGGGGGGGTGGGGGTGGGGGGGGGGGGGGGGGGGGGGGGGGGGTGGGGGGGGGGGGGGGGGGTGGGGGGGGGGGGGGGTGGGGGGGGGGGGGGTGGGGGGAGGTAGGGGGGGTAGGGGGGGGGGTGGTGGGACGGGGGGGTGGGGGGGGGGGGGGGGGGGTGAGGGGGGGAGGGTTGGGGGGGGGGTGAGAGGGGGGGGGGGGGGGTTTCTGGGAGGGGGGGGGGTTGGGGTTGGGGGGGGGGGGGGGTAGGGGTGGGGGTGTATGGATCACAGAAACCGGCGGCGGTAACATGCTCAACATGCAACGTGTACGTGTTTGGGGTTTTGGGGCCTTCCTACGCAAGACAAACTGCTTATAGCTAGGCACTCGGACCCAGTGGTCCCCACAGAAGATCCTAACACTGCAGCCCTTCCTGCGCGGCCTCACTCTAAAGACCTTCCGATCCTTTTCTCCAACGGAACACCTTTTAAACTCGACAAACAAGACGTGGAACCCCCAAAACACTAGACCACCCAAGAGACTGCAGAAGCCCAAGACGGCCACGATGGCCATGACATCCAGTCCTGGCCCAAGACCATTCCTGTATAGGCTGGCGGTGGTTCGGTTGGGGTTGAAGTTAAGGTTTGGGATTTGGTGCGTTTCAAAGAGGTTTCGGGCACAAGCAAGCTCAAGCTCAAGCAATTCAAGCGGCAAAGCAAGCTCAAACAACTCATGCCTCACATGTGTTTCAAGAAAACGAAACCACGCACTCACATCCTTGTTTTCTTCTCGAAAGGAAATTCGGTGCGCCGCGTAGGCGTAGTCCAGGACTCCATCCCGAACAGAAAAGAAAGCTATGATACATTCCAAGCCGGGCCCACGGTTCTGGATCCCCTTCATCCCTTCTTGATCGTCTCTTTTGCGGCGGCCACCACCGCATCGAAACTGGGGACATTGGCCGAGCTGCTGGAAGATGGGGCTCCCGATTCGGGAACCGTTGGCATGGAGGGCCCCGAAGCGGGGCGTGGCATCGCCTTTACCGCCGGTGGCGGCGGCGGAAGAACGAACGAGCGCTCCGTGCCCGTCTGTCCAAGACCAAGAAGAAGGCGGCCGATGGAATCCCCAGGCGGGGCTGTTGAAGCCGGAGAAGGTGGCTCCAGGGGCATGTCCCCGTCGTCGTGGTGGCCCGGAGTTGCAGCCGAAGTTCCCGGAACCATTGGTGGAGCTGGAGGATCTCGACCACCCATTCCTGCTTGCTTCACCATCGGTGGTGGTGCCGTCTCTGGCGTAGGGAGGCAAAGGGCCTCTTGGACTGAGATATTGTCCTCCCGGCACTTCAAGCAAAATCTCAGCGCCTCTTCGGGGCCTTCGCCATGGAGGTCTTCGTCGGCCGAAATGGAGGTGGAGCTCGAATCGTCTGATGTAGACCCACCAGGACCAGCACGGGCCTTCGGCTTCAACCTCCTGCGCGAATCTCGCGCGGCCCTGCGGGCATTGCTGGCCTCCTTCGACTGTAATGCAGCATCCGTTCGAAGCCTCAAACTCGTAGTGAGCTCGCCCCACGCGACACGTTCGTCGCGATACCGCGTAAAGCGCGGTCCCTCGAAGAGACGCGGCTCGTGAAGGGCCAACAACGGGCGTTCCCCCGCCTTTGCACTGATAAAGGCGCGCAAGCAGATGAGGAGCCGCTGAAGATACCCCATTGCGCTTATGGAGCATTCGCGCTCTCGGCGATCGTTGCGCCCTCCAGCGCCCTTGGTAACGACGCCCAGCCTGTCTATGGCTGACAGGACGTCGTGGGGCCTCAGCCCCCATTCGAAGAGGCCTTTGCCTTGGAGAAGAAGATGGAGACGCTCTTCTGCAGCCACGTCTTGATCCACAGTGGAGGTGGCCACCTCCCGAAATCTTTTGGGACGGCGACCCTCTTCTTGCACAGGTTCGGGAAGTACCTGTGGTGGATGTGGACCTTCCGGAAACCGTGGAAGCACCGAGTGCCACGGAGTCGGGGCTGCATATTCGCTGGGACGAACCAAAGTTGCAGACCCACCAAAGATCTGGCGAGTAATCGCCGGAGACCCCAGCTGCTGCACCACATAGGCCTCGCCAATGGTCCCGGCCATGGCGAGGGAATCGTAAATGGCACTTGGGTCTGCTGGGGGCCCATAATAATGGGAAAGCTGGGGCATTGGTTCCCCAGGCTCGGGGTACAAATGGACCCCAAGCTCGGCAGCCTCGGCAATCCTCCTCCTCATATCGAAAAGCAAAGCATGATGCAAGGCCGTCAGGTGTTGTCCCGGAATGGATGGTGGCTGCGTGGTGTCCACCGGGGTAATCCTCGGCACATCGGAATCTCCAAGCTCCACGGGGTCCGCCGCAAGGGGACGCCAATGCCCCCAATTCTCGGAGTCGGTAGGCGAAGGCACCTCCCGATCCGGATGACGGAAAAGAACTTCCCCCGAGGAAGCCGCTGATGGAACCTCTTTCTCTCCAATTGGCTCCTGGACCGTCACCTCCTCCAGCGACGGGCCCACCATTGGCGAAACACTCGCCTCTCCACCAACTGGGTCCTCTATCGTAGGCCCAGAGGCTTCCACCTCCACTTCCGGCGTGACACTCTGAGAGCCACCCATCATGGATCGTATTGCTCTCCGAGCAACAAAAGCAAAAGGCTACTAGAACCAAAACACTCAGAGCTCCGGATCTATTCCTTCGTGCGCTTCCGAAAGGCGCTCCAATCCCTTGCATAAGCGAAAAACACCCCATGAAAAACATGATGCACCCACGCAAAGCAAGCTCCAAAGCATGTTGTATCTTCCCAAGGTTCCAAAGCAACATGCTCAAGCAATTCAATCCAAGCTCAAAAATCAAGCGCAAGTTCAAGCCAAACATGTCATGCTGCTTCCTAATCAAGGTCAAGCCACACATGTCATGCTGCTTCCTAATCAAGGTCAAGCCACACATGTCATGCTGTTTCCTAAGATTTTTGTCGAAAACAAGCTCTTCTTGAGGACTTTCTGGACAACTTGAGGGAACTTTGGGCTTTCCCAGAGGACTTTCGGGATTGAAGATCTCAGACCTAAACCCTCGAAGGAGAAACGAAAACGGAGTTGAAGACAAAGCGTGTCGGCCACACTGCTCATCATCGAGCTCATCGACCTTATGCAGGCTCTTTCCTCCTTTCTTCAAGATGCTCCTGGGAGCGGTCCGCTGTCCTGAGGGGATAGGAACCTCAGATCCTGGCACAACAGTGTCCTTCAGTGAATCAAGTTCCATGTCTTTAGGCCCCTCCGCCCCTTTCTTGGAGGAGGCTTTAGACTTCTTCCCCCCACTAAACGCCCACCAGGCCCGATTGTGACCAACCAACTTGATACTCTTCTTGTTCCCTTTGTACATTCGGGACCCCGTTTTGGACAGATAGGTCTTCCAACCCAATTCCGCCCCACACCATGGAGAGAGGACGTTAAACCCGACATCAGCCACCAACACCTCCCCGAGTCTCAGAAGAACATCACCGAAGTAGACTTCGATATCGACCACAGACGAAACGTCGATCGAACCTCCAGAGGCGTTGAACAGACTGGCTGCCTTGTCGTGTGTCTTCACCACACGAAATCCTGAGATAAACTGGTTGGAAACTATGTGGCACGTAGCCCCACTATCAACCAACCAAACATCCCTCGGGCTAACCCCTAGGTGCGAGCACATCTGAGAGAGGTTTCCTCTTTGAGAAAACTTCGAGCCTAAGGCCCCCATTGACTCTCCACCTACGGTGCCTACCGGCTTCACCTCTTCAGGCGCGTTCAGAACACGAGGAGGAAGAGAAGGTTCGGCCGAAGCTTCCCGCACTCCAGAAAAACCCAAAGCCATCAAAGTGGCTTCCCCAGAGTCTGCTTCCGATTCGGGCTCACCCAAGTAACGGCCTTTCCCTTTTCCTTTCTTCTTCTTCGACTTCTCCTTGCCCTTTCCGCGCCCTTTGGGGCTCTTGTCCCCGTGCTCGCTCCGAGGAGTTCCACCTCCCCGCGGCGTTCCTCCACCTTTTGGAGTTCCCCCACCTTTGGGATTTCGGTCCCCTTTTCCTTTGTCTTTAGGCTTCTTTCGATCCTTTCCATGGTCACCCTTGCCTTTGTCCGGACTTCCACCACCACGGGCCTTCTCATCCCTTTGCTTCTGCCAGCATTTCTCGGCTTGGTGTCCCCGTTTCCCGCAGTAATCACACAACGTGTCACTGAGGGATCGAGACGTTCCACCTGGAGCCTCACATAGTCGAAGCTGTTCTTCGTAGAACTTCAGACTGCTGCACAATGAGTTCCAGTCGTTGCTCTTCCCATGCAAGACAACGTATTGACGAAGCTCGGTATTCACCGCTTGCAAAAGGATACTGCACCGATCAGCCTCTGACAGAAGAAGTTCAGGGAAATTCGACAGCTTTGCCTCAGACCGAGAAAACTCGTCTTCAAGGTGTCTTATGAGGTCAGTAGGTCGCCGAATATGTTGGCACGTGTGCTGCAACTTCAAACACTGGTCACGTACGAAGACGGCTTCCATGCGGGATACTAGGATGTACTGCTGTGTGATGGTGCGCATGGCCTCGTACCCACAGGCACTCAAAGCCTGTCGCTTCGAGCAAGAGCGTAGCAACTCCAGACCCCTTTCCCACTTTGCCAGGGCTTGGGTCAGGTAGTAAAACAGCTTAGCGCTCCGCGCTGCAACTTCCACACTGAGATCCTTCTGGAGTATCTCGTGTTTCACCTTCACACACAGCTGAAGCTCCCGAACGAAAGACTCGTCTTGCAAAGCCAACCACGAGCTCAAAGTCTCCACATAGCCATGCCACGTTTCCACTTCTCGCATGCGTCCTTTGCTCATGCCTTGATGCTCCAGCAACGGCAAAGGCGGCAGGTACTTCTCTGCTCGGTTCTGAAGAGTGGACCCACCACTAAAAGAAGTAGACGAAGACGACCCCGTCGCTGCTGTGGCACCAGGTCCAGAAAACGGGTCGGCAGTCTTGGCTTTAGCTGCAGCTTCAGCAACCAACTTAGCAGTCTCAGCGGCCTTCTCTTCTGCCTCGTTTCGGCGTTTCTCTTCTAAGTCCATGCGTCTCATGAGAGCAGCTATCAACTGCTGGTTCTGTTGAGTAGCCTGCCCTTGCTGACGCAAGAGCTCAAGTGTAGACTGGTTCTGCTGACGTAGCATTTCCAACACGATGGCTTGAAACCCAGTCTCGGCTCCTCCACCGCTGGCTGTGGGCAAAGTTCCCCCTGCCTGACTGCCCGCTGGTGAAGCCTGCGCTTGAGCAGGAGTTGCCGGAGGGGACTCAAAGGGGTTCGGTGCTTCCTGAGGTCGCGAAGTTGTCGGGCCTGCTTGACCAAACAGCAAAGCCTCTTCTTCAGGACTCACGTCCGGTACCGGCACCTGAGAAGGGTCCGGAGCTTGGGCGGCCATGGTCTCTACTGGAACGTCCTCAGACGCTCCGCTACCATGTGAAAAACGCAGAGCTCTTTTTCACTCCACGCTTGAGCCAAAACACCAGAGGTGTTCGGCAAGTCTCTCGCAGAGTCAGCGCAGCTTCACTTTCGTGAATTCCATCTCAACTTTGTTAAACAAAGGAGGAACACATGCAAACGTCCTAATGCTTCTCAGGACTTCCGTGCTTTAGCAAAACAAGCATACAAGTGCACAGCCACTCTGCTCGAACCTTAGTACGACGACACGAGCGAAGCGAGGGTCGGCGGCCAAGGTTTGAAGAGCAAACTCAGAGCAACACGCACTTCTTCAAGGATGCTCCTAAAGCATCTCGAGTGCTTCTCTGCTCATCATGCACACTCCAAGCGTCTCACGTTAAGCTCAAAGCAAGAAACACTTTCAAGCCAAGCTCCAAACATGCTATGTCCATGCCTGTTTCTGCTAACACAAAACAAACGGTTCAAGCACAGTTCTCAACTCACGCAATGCAAACTCGTGGTTCATGTCACATGTTCAAGACATCCTGTCAACTGTAAAGGCACTCACAAGGAAGTCAAAAACTTTCACACTTTAAGGTGCGGACAGCCTCTCCGCCGTCGGCGCATGCCGATCCACTGGAACCTGCTCCACATGGCATTAGGAAGCTCCCTAGCAAACTGCTGCAAGGCGGACACAAGCGCCGGTTCCCCGTCCAACCGCATGGTGATCACAGTCTCTTGCGACCCTACAATTCCAAGCGATCGACCCCAACACACAAAGTCCGTGCACATGCTGTCTCTGTCAGGTCACAGGATAGCCCCCAGCACCCCACAACCAACAAGCACCAAGATCAACACGCAAACCCCTTTGTACCAAAACTTGTCTACTTGCACTTCCCTCCGCGGCCTACGCTCGGGCAGAAGCCTTCTCGCGGATTCGTCCCTCGAGCTCGTCCACAGTCCTTGCAGGATGCAAGATAGGGGATATGTGATCACAAGACATGCTCTCATGAAGCTTCGACAGGTCATGATCATTCGGAACTTACGGTCCCCAACAACCAAATGAGAGGAAGTAGGAACGACACGAGGACTCAGCGTCCGTCATCTGGCCTATATGGGAAATCTGGGCCCCACTTCTGGAGCTAAATTTTGACCCAGAGCTGAATCTGGGCGGCCCCGCTTTTGGGGCCGTCTGCAAAAGAAAAGTGACTTCAGGCGGCCCCAAAAATGGGCCCCACATGCCTTCCAGGAGGCGACCCCCTCCGGACCCACCAGGTGGAGATTTTGGGACACACCATCTGCGAAGTTAAACTCACAAGTTTCGGCACGCTACATCACTGACCGGCGGCTGATTGCGCAAAACCCTCACGATTTCTGCAGCCGTCAGCAATTTTGCCTGAGCCAACTGGCAACCTGGGAGGTCCGGCCGGACGTCTCAATTCTTGACATAAGTTCCGACGCCAAACTCAGCGCCGCAGAAGCTTCTTTGTCATCTTCGCACTGCGCGCCAAGATAGAAACACCTGAATTCAAGCAATAAGCACTGAAAAAAAGGCATCCGAGTTACATGTGTGGGCGGAGTCGGTGGAGTTCATGTAAGCGGAGTCGGCGGAGTCCTTCCAAAGTGGAATTTCCCCTAGAACGGGAGCGGAGTCGAGGTCACAAATCCTACCTGACATCGTGCCCATTTTATGCACCCCAAACTGACGCATTTTTTGAGATGTCCAGCGCAGTCCCCCTAGGTTCACGGTCGATCCGTTGATCGTCAGCCGACACCGCGCCAGACGTGAACCGACGGTCACGCGGACTAACGCTCAATTGTAAATGAGAGGAAGTAGGAACGACACGAGGACTCAGCGTCCGTCATCTGGCCTATATGGAAAATCTGGACCCCACTTCTAGAGCCAAATTTTGACCCAGAGCTGAATCTGGGCGGCCCCGCTTTTGGGGCCGTCTGCAAAAGAAAAGTGACTTCAGGCGACCCCAAAAAAATGGGGCCCACCAAGCATCAGACACAGGATCATTCTCAATACCCTCATGCAAACCTGTCATCGCAAACCCTTTTTCCAGGCGCGGAAGACCCTTTGCAGATGTTATAGGCCGACGTGGCTTCAGATATCCGGGTCCATCTTCCGGTTGGTGACAACAGACCAGCTCGGGGAGTGACTCCGTAAAGATGCCGCTCCTCTTGGCAAGCGCGGTGGCCGTTGAAACTCGTGGCACAGCTACGGGGCCTAAGGGACCTCAGGTCAAGACTACACTCAACCCTCACAGCACGAAGTGCGGACTCTTTTCACTGCGCTGTTCACAGCTTCTCGAGCTCCGCTCGTCTTGAGCCAATGCAAGCACGGCTCTCCAGCTTCAAACACTGTCTGCCAGACATGGGAAAACAAAGGTACTTCAGGTGAAAACACTCAGCCATGGAACTTCTACTCCTAAACACTGTGGGTAGGTTCCTAGCACCTCTTAGGTGCTCTGCTGAGCTCTGTGCAGACCTAAACTGGCTTGAGTCACTTCTGGTCACCAAATACCAGGTCACAAACAGGAAACGAGTTCCGACAAACGAGTTTCGAGAAAACGAACAGAAAACGGTTCTTCCCACTCAAAACAAGGTCTCACCAAGCCAAAAGAAATCTGCACTGCCTGACATGTCCTCGTGCCTATGCTTCACACTCATAGCAGACAACTCAAGTGCACATCACGTGTCAACTGGGAAACTAGGAGGGTCACATATATCAACTCCCCCTCATGACCAAGAGTTTCACTGTTGGTCACGTCAACTAAGCTCCACGCAAAGCCAACTAAGCTTCTCGCCGGGCCATGGATTCCGGCGCATTCCTCAGTCCTAGACCGCTGCACTGCTTCAGACCGCTGGAGGTCGACTAACTCTCGCAAAGTAACCTGGCTGGGCGGGTGGGCGGGTCAGCCAGGGCGGGCGGGTGGGCTCAAATTACCGCAGTCGCAAGCTTTGCAGGGCGACGTCCGCGAAAGCTGGCGGATAGTGCTGCGTTGCTTTGAGATCAAAGTCTCGTGAATGATCTCCCTTGCAGGTACATGCAAACGTTTCTGACATGGTTCGCACAAACTGTTCATCGTTCGACATCAGTTTCCAAATCTTTCGGATAGGTAATCCATCTCTGCCTACCAAGCCTGAAACACAGCCGTGCACTTCGCCAGTGTAATGGGTTCGTTGCTTTGCAAACGAACGGGTGCTTGCCCATCCCCAGTAGGCACACCGCTGCGGCCATTCTATGACCCATACCCCTACTTGCGGGTGGTTCACCATCACTAAGAAGCTCCGCCAGAGCTTGCGATGCACCGTGAATAAAGCTTGTAGATGGTCCTGATAGCCCGGCCGATCTTCGTGTCGCCGTTGGTACGGGCTACCTCCGGTACAAGGAGTGCTGCTCCAGAAAACAACCTTCATCCCCCATTCTTTCGCAACATTCATTGCAGACATGACCCGCTCCACGGTGTCATTTGAGGTTCCGTCAACCCCTTGAGTAATCGGCAGGACAAATACTTGGTGCACACTTTCTTGCAGGTACAGATTCGAACGTGAACTCGTGCAAAACTCGATCAGCAAAGTCGAATATTCAGTCTCGAGTTCGCATAGCCGACGGAACGTATTCGAGGTTGTCTGGCCCGAGTACAGAATCTAGCACTCCAGACAGCAACAAGCAAGACCTGACTGCTGGGACCTCTCGGAAATCGATGTTGGTGACATCTTCTAGTCCGAGGGTTGCTGTATGCTTTGCTGTTTGGAGGCGATTTAAATTCTTTGTGAGAAGATCGCTCACATTCTCGGTTCCGGCCACTCCCTCTACCGCTAACTCGCCGCTATGGACACGGTCTTGGATAAAGCACAACCTCAAGTCTATATGCCGCATGCGCCTGAGTAGCCCCTCCATGCTGGCAATTTGCCTAGCTGAGGCAGAGTCAGTGTACACGCGGTGGGGTTTCTGGAGGGTGCCCCAGATATGCGCCGTCAATTGCGCAAGTCCTGCCACCTCTTTCGCTGCCTCGGCGATGGCAAACAACTCTGCCTCTGCTGAGCTGAGCGCCACGACGCTCTGCAGGCGGCTGTACCCCTTTATGCAGTACCACAGACCGTCCACTGCGATGTAGATCACTCCGCCACTGGTGCTCTTCCGGGCTACGCTCATCTCGCTGCCCCAATTGCTGTCGCAATAGGCTACCAGGCTGGCATTCTCCCCCTCATTGGTCTTGCCATCTCCGAGCGGGAAGATTTGATCTAACAGCGGAAACACTGCTAACCATCGCAGGAACTTGCGAAGTGCATCTTCATGCACTTGCCGTGGCATGCTTTGTCCGCGTGACAACATGGAGTGAAAATACGTTATATCTGAGCGAGTTTGACAGAGCCATCCTATCTTCCCTAGGCAACTTCGGAATCGTGAGGCGGCCTCACTCGACAGCTCCTTCGAAGGCTCTTCAACACTCTCCTCATCGTACATACTCCTGATGTCGGGTGTCGTCAAGGATGCTTTCGCGGTGGATATGTCCCATCCGAAAGATGTAAAGACCGACTTCACATACTCAGGCTTCACCCCAAGCATGATTTGTCGTCCATCCCAACGGATTAAACGGCCGAGGAATTCCATCTGCCCATCTTCGATCAGCCTCCCTGTCACTTTGACTTTCAAGACTGAACTCAGGGCTTCGTGGACGTACTCGAACCCTTTCTCGGTAGAAGACACAATGAGCAAATCATCCACGTACGCTAACATGATGATATACTCCCATCCGGATTCAAGGTTGACCCATCCGCTGAAAAGCGTCGGTTCAAGCGGACTCGCTTGTAAGCCTAGTGCAGATACGATCCTGTTCAGGTGTCGCTGCCAGCTAAGGCTGGCGGAACGCAAACCGTAGAGCGCTTTCTCTAGTATCAAGTACGCGGTTTCGCCGCTCTCGAGCGCGAATGTGCTTGGCAACTCGATAATGGTGGGTTCCACTACCTGCGCAAAGAGAAACGCGGTGGAGATGTCGAGGCCGTAAGCCCGCATCTTTCCCTTCGCCGCCCGTGCAAGGACGATCTTGAGGGCTTCCACCGACGCAGTATTAGAACTCAACCCCAAATCGAGTGCGGATGGTCGGCCATGAGCAAAATCCTTAGCGACTATCCTTGCTCGGACTAGTCCTGGGGCCTTCTGAGTGAGGACCCATCGGGACTTGACCGTCCGACAGTTTGGGTTGGCTTTGCGGTACTCATCTATCTCGCTCTTTGATCTTGCATAACCAACTTTCAGACTATCGAGCGCATTCACCTCTTTCTTGATTCCTTGCCATGTCTCTTCAGGGTCCAGCTGAAAACCTTCCAGGTCATCGTAGCTGGCTCTAGGTCGATTCACCCAGAGAGTCCTGTCTTGGATTCTCATGTACGTCCCTGCGGACTCATCTTCCTTTTTCTCTTTAACTGAAGAACATACACAAGGGTGGTCTTGGAGATTCAACAACTCAACTGCTTCACGCTCGACCGACTGTTGTTGTTTGTGGTGCTGTTGTTGTGTTGTCGCGTTCAAGCAAACATATGGGAACTTCTCCACGCTCGACCGACCAACCAGTAGGTGACATGCTGCTTCGACGTCGTAGTGGTCACAACAAGAGAGTGGTTGTGGTGTGTAGTGGGCCCATCTCTGGAGCTTCTCCCATATCGTCATCCTCAGCCTCGGACGGCTGGTACTCGGACACATTCCAGTCAGCGTCCGGCACTGACATCTCCGGGATCTCTAGGTCTCCGACTCCTGCTTGCTCAGGATCAAACGCTCGGACCTCCTCTCCTCCAAAGCGTGTTCGCTTGTTCGGCTTCATTTGCTCGTCATCATCGTATGGGTCTTCTCCAATTAGCTCCTCAGGTCTTCGGTCGACCTTCGGTCCTTCATCTAATGCCTCCAGAGCATCATCGATGGAATCACGCAACCATTTTTGGTATCTCTTCACACACTTTTGGGAATGCCTGCTCGAGCTGACGCCTTCCTGGCATCCGGGGCACTTGGGTGTAACACCATGTTGTCTCACCCAGTCTATGGGAGGACCTCCACCTGGAACATATGGGAGAAACAGCTCTTTGGTCTTCGGTGCTTCAGGCGGGGGCACGAAGCCATCTAGGGCCTTTGCACCGGGCAGAAGATTTGCGTCGAAACGCAACGGGTAGAGCAATTTGAGTCCGGGCGCGATCACCCGTTTCGTCTCCCCACTATCCAAGCGGATTTCCATGGCATGACCT
The DNA here is from genome assembly GCA_905221605.1 of Symbiodinium natans. NCBI lineage: Eukaryota > Dinophyceae > Suessiales > Symbiodiniaceae > Symbiodinium > Symbiodinium natans. Next base: position 135,761 of record CAJNDS010000401.1, on the reverse strand, counting down.
GTGCTCCCAAGCACTGGTCCCAAGTAGATCCCTCGAGCATACTTGGCATCCGCGTCAGGTCTTCTAGCCCGCGTTATCTTAGCGTATGCTACCGCACCGAACGGATACGTGACTTGCGGTCGCACTCGATCTCCGCGGATCTTCTGCATGGGTGTCATGGTCGACCCTACAGAAACTGAAAACCTGTTGTGCGTGTGTGCTGCGTATTGAAACAAAAGGTCGAAAACATCCGCACACTCACCATCCAAAACAACGCCATGTTCACGCAACTCAAGCTCATGTGTTGCTACGATTCCTTTCAGGGTCCTAATGGCTCGTTCTGCTGCTGGTGCATGCCTTTCGGGTGCAAAGCTGTCCTCAGTACCCTCACAAAGATCAGCGAGCCTCGCTGCGATGTTCTTCGTGAGTCCCTCTGCATCAGACATGAAATGCGGTTGTTTCACACCAAAGTGCCTGACCCAGGGATGCAAATGCTCTGCTGTTGTTGCTGCGCTCTCTCCCTCAGGTCTAAAGCAAACTGCAATCGCAAAGCTCATGGTATGAACCAGTACGATGAATGCAAGCTTGCGAAAGAAGCACTGGTCAAGCTGAAACTCTCTCGGGTTCAGGTCGCTACGCTTTCGGGCTGGAGTGGTCCCTCTAGTGCGCTGGCAAAACTCACAGTCAGACATGTATGGTACGTGTCCCTGCATGTGGTGCTGAAGCTCTGCCTGTTTACTACGCACATTGTCCCCAATAATTCCTTCTTCAGTGACTAACTCAAACTGCTGTTGTGGCTGTCGCGTATCGGGCTCTTTTCTCTCGTCTTGGGACAAAGCTGCAAGGATTGGGTTGGGCTTCTCCGTACTCCCTTTCAGGGAGACGGGGAGCGAGAACGATCGCGCTCTTGGCGATCTCGGCGGCGCCTGATAAGTTCCATGAATGCAGGCGACGGCGCGCCACTCCACGGAATTGGGGTTTCGGGCGTGCGTTCGGGCCGCGGAACTGGAGGTGGCGGAGGTATCGGGAGCGCCAGCCTTGGCGCGACCGACCTCGCAGCCTGTATGTCCTGCGACCTTGCTCGGCGCCGGTCCTCGTATTGTTGGCCCGTGAGGACCCCCGCCTCGAGCTGAGCGCGAAGGCTCATTGGGTTGAATGGCCTTCCTGCCGGTGCCAATGTCCCCGCTGCTCCTGTTTCCATCGTTTCTGCCATCCTCATCACCGTGCTGGAGAGGTCGCTGGCGGCTTTCGGGGGGTGTCAAGCTGACCGGCAGTTGGGCATGGTCCTTCACCTGCATCCGCAGGAAGCTCTCCCTCAAAGGTCCGAGGGCTTGCAGCCCTTCTGAGGTGTGGCCTGGTGTGCTCAGATGCAGCTGCAGATACGGACCATGATAGCCCAGGTTGGAAAGTGATTCCCGCCAGGGAGGTGTCACTCGGAGAGTGCTCTTCGCATGCCTGGGCTCGGGGCCCCGGCGGTGCTCCGTGTACACTGCTGTCGGGCTGACCGGTTCCCCCGGCGGCTGCGTCATGGAGATAGGGGGATGCTCCGGATGTGCTGGGGTCGTTGGAGCTGGAACCCCTGTGGTTGGCCTCCATTCTCCCCAATCCTCGTCGGACTCGTCTATCTCCACCACCATTGTCGATGGTCCTGGCCTTGGGCTCGCCGGTGCTGCCGCGGTCGTTTCCTTCGGGTTCGGCTGAGGAAACTCGCTCGGTCCCAGCGTAACCACTGAGCGAGCCTTGCCCTCTGTCACTCCAAGTTCCAGCTGCTCTGGTTCGGCAAGAGCTTGCTCCCATGTGCCCCAATCCACCGGGTTCTGTGTCACGTGGAGGCCCTCCTTGGAGATGCTCTGCGTGAAGCCCTGCATGTTGGCTTCGTGTGGCTCGCTCATCAAGTGGGCTTCGGTGACATATTTCTGGCACAGGAGACAAAACAGCGTCACCGGCGTATCCGGTGAGTCGCTGGCTCCCGAAGCTTGTGCTGCCGTCCAAGCTCCTCCGAACCGACGAGCAACCCACGTCATCCAGCCTGCCGACGCCCAGCGCCGTTTTCCTCTCCGTGCTGGCGCTGACGATGCCGGCGGGGGCCCGGAGGGCTCCCGAGGATCGACTCCCATGGTCGATTGATCCACATGGTCCGGCAGCAAGTTCCGCACCGGTCTCACGGCCATGGTTTTCTCCTTGGATTTGATCTTCGGCGTCGGCTTCATCTGCACCATAGCGGGTCTCTTGGCTGGAGCCTCTGACATCGAAGGATCCGCTTGGAATTCCCTCACCCCGGTGTGGGACGACGGTGCTTCCGCCGCTTCCGTCTCTTCCATGACGTACTCTACCGAAGGAGATGAGGTCGAAGGGTCCAGCCTTGCCGAATCCAGGTCCAGATCCATCTCGTCCCCTCCAGTGGGCTCCGCCTCGGCATACGACGCCTGGAGCTCCTCTCGGAGCGTCTGTGGCAGCTCTATGCCGTGCTGCGCGGCGTGGGCTTCCAACAATATCAGTCTCCTGCGTCTCGCCCCCTGGCGCATGCCTTCCAACTGTTGGATGCTTCGTTGCATCGTGGCACTCGGATCCATAGCGGCGGTCTCCTATCTGTCCTACTCTAGGAAAACTTCGCCTCTTTGAGCAATCCAAGCTGCCAATCTCAACCTCATCAGGGAAATCCTCCAAGCAAGCACGACAGACAACTGTTTCCCTACCATGCTCATGCACAAGACGCTCAACTGCTGGTGTGGTGCTGTTGTCCTGTTGCTTGTGTGAGATAACGCTGCTGTCATTTTCAAATACAAGCCGCTCGACTGCTGGTGTGGTGCTGTTGTCCTGTTGCTTGTGTGAGATAACGCTGCTGTCATTTTCAAACACAAGCCGCTCGACTGCTGGTGTGGTGCTGTTGTCCTGTTGCTTGTGTGAGATAACGCTGTTGTCTTCACTAAAAATCAAGCGTTCATCCCTATCAAGCTCACGAACAACTGGCGTATCCACATGACTGAAAAACTGAAGTTGATCCCTCGCAGGGCCGGAAACGTCATCGACTGTCCTTAGTCTGTCCTTAGCTTCGCCTTGGTCCAGGTCAACATGTTCGTGGCTCGTCTGAAACTCGCAATCAACTACCTCATCAAGACATGAAACATCCAGCAATTCGGGGTTTTCGGGCTCAACACACACTCTCGCAGAGCTGCGATGACCTCGATTCGAAATCGAACGATGAAAATCACGACTCGAAGACGACTTGCGAGACCGACTTCGACGAAACTGTTCCGTTTTGGCGATCAAATCTTGCGGTTTCAGCGCTAAAGGATGGTCATTCCGAACTGACGCAAGCCAACTAACTGAAGCAAACATGGTTGGTCTCAGCGTTACGCCGTGCTTTCGGACGGTAATTACGCCCTGCTGGTCGCACATCGCTGGCTCCCAACCTCCATTCTGACAAAGCAAGTTGATGTTCAGCAAATTGTGCTTGATCTGATCGGAAATGACGGCTTCAAACCTAGCCCTACACATGTACACAGCGTCACCCTCATGCTCAGAACTGCTCTTCGATGATGCTGGGGTGGTGGTTTCAAAGCAAACTTCCACTATAACATGTGTTGATCCGCCAATTTCAACGGAATCTCCAGTCGCAGTCTCCGCATATGACTTAGGGCGTCCTTCCAACCAACTCAGGATCTTCACGTGGTTGCTCTCAAGCGTCTCTCTCGTGATGATGTGGAACGAACTACCAGAGTCAATCAACCAGTAAACGCGATCATCTGAAGGAAAACTAACCACCTGGTTCGTGAGCATCATACCGAAGTGATATCCTTCCAGAAACGTCTTGATTGATGACTGTGCTTTTCCACTGCCTTTGGTTGTGGGCTGCGCTGCTGCTTTCGCCGATGTAGACGATGAAGACGATGGTGCCTCTGGCTGCGTCGTAACGGCCTGGCTCGTCGCCGCTGCGGCTTTGTCCTTCGGAGGTGCCCAGCAGTCGCGTGCCCAGTGTCCAGTCTTCCCGCAGTTCCGGCAGACATCTGTCTTCTTCGCTTCTCTGCTCTTGCTCCGAGCTCTGTCTCCTTTTCCGCCTTGGTCAGCTTTCTTGTCCTTTCCTTTCGCTTTGCCACCCTTCTGTCCCTTTTCTCCTTTCTCGCCTTTGTTGCCTTTGTTGCCCTTGGGGCCTTTGTTGCTCTTGTCTCTGTCGCCCTTTCCGCCTCTGCCACCCTTGAAGGCATTCGCATACCCGGATGCTCCTTCTCTCTGGAAGTCCATCACACGAAGCTGCTCGTCGTAAAACTGCAAACCAGTCATCAGCTCACCCATGCTCTTTGTTGAGTGATGGAGGAGCAGATATCTCTTGGTCTCAGAATCCAAGTGCTTCATCAGGCACAGGACTCCCTCTTGTTCTCCGATGAGCAACTCCGGGAAGCGATGCTTCACCTGCGCCTCGAACTTGAGAAGCTCGGTGGTGTACCACCTGGCGACATCAAGTGGTCGCTTGAGATGCTTTGGTGGCACCAGGCCTAACGCCTGTTCGCGGAGGGCCTGTCCCTCCACTCTGGAGCGAACTGACAATTCGTTGTTCAACGAGCGCCAGAGTTCGTATCCGGCACTTGCTCCCATTTGTTTCACCTCGATGAGATGCACCAAATCTTGCCCACGTTGGAACTTGCTCATGGACTGACGAAGCAAAAACCAAAGTTTGGTTGACCGGGCTGCTTTCCCGGCTTCAAGCCTCACTTGCAAGACTTCCACATTGCTACTGATCGCTTCTTGCAATTCCGTAGCGTAGCGGTCGTCGAGCAAACAAAGCCAACTCGTAAGTTCGTCTCTGTAGGCTGTCCAAACTCGGATTTCAGCATGTCTGCTCGTCATGGACGCATAGTTCAGCTGAGGCAACTGTGGAATGTAACCCTCTGCTCTCTTGTTTCGTACACCAGAGTCTACTTCCATGTCCACAGGAGTCGATGCATTCGCAGGTGCTGCTGAGGGGTCTCCTCCAGGTGTAGGACTCGTCGACGATGAAGCTGCAGCTGCTGCAATATGCGCATTGGCAGCATTCGCACTTGCAAGCTGCAATGCTTGCGTAAGCATGGCACTCATCTGTTGAAGTTGGGCTGCCTGCTGTCGGATCTGCTCGTCCTGCGCTTGCAGCATTGCTCTCGTGAACTCCATCTGTTGAGCTACTCCAGGTGCAACGGGCAACTGCATATTCGGAACTTGAAGGGGTTCTTGTGGTGCCGTCTGAGGGGGTGTTCCCATCTGGTAGAACTGAGGCCCAAACGAAGGCACAGCCCCGACTGGTGGCTGATGGCCTGCTCCAGTCGTAGCTGTCCACTGCCTTGGGTCTACTCCGCGTGGAACCGTTGAAACTCGTGGCACAGCTACGGGGCCTAAGGGACCTCAGGTCAAGACTACACTCAACCCTCACAGCACGAAGTGCGGACTCTTTTCACTGCGCTGTTCACAGCTTCTCGAGCTCCGCTCGTCTTGAGCCAATGCGAGCACGGCTCTCCAGCTTCAAACACTGTCTGCCAGACATGGGAAAACAAAGGTACTTCAGGTGAAAACACTCAGCCATGGAACTTCTACTCCTAAACACTGTGGGTAGGTTCCTAGCACCTCTTAGGTGCTCTGCTGAGCTCTGTGCAGACCTAAACTGGCTTGAGTCACTTCTGGTCACCAAATACCAGGTCACAAACAGGAAACGAGTTCCGACAAACGAGTTTCGAGAAAACGAACAGAAAACGGTTCTTCCCACTCAAAACAAGGTCTCACCAAGCCAAAAGAAATCTGCACTGCCTGACATGTCCTCGTGCCTATGCTTCACACTCATAGCAGACAACTCAAGTGCACATCACGTGTCAACTGGGAAACTAGGAGGGTCACATATATCAACTCCCCCTCATGACCAAGAGTTTCACTGTTGGTCACGTCAACTAAGCTCCACGCAAAGCCAACTAAGCTTCTCGCCGGGCCATGGATTCCGGCGCATTCCTCAGTCCTAGACCGCTGCACTGCTACAGACCGCTGGAGGTCGACTGACTCTCGCAAAGTAACCTGGCTGGGCGGGTGGGCGGGTCAGCCAGGGCGGGCGGGTGGGCTCAAATTACCGCAGTCGCAAGCTTTCCAGGGCGACGTCCGCGAAAGCTGGCGGATAGTGCTGCGTTGCTTTGAGATCAAAGTCTCGTGAATGATCTCCCTTGCAGGTACATGCAAACGTTTCTGACATGGTTCGCACAAACTGTTCATCGTTCGACATCAGTTTCCAAATCTTTCGGATAGGTAATCCATCTCTGCCTACCAAGCCTGAAACACAGCCGTGCACTTCGCCAGTGTAATGGGTTCTTTGCTTTGCAAACGAACGGGTGCTTGCCCATCCCCAGTAGGCACACCTCTGCGGCCATTCTATGACCCATACCCCCACTTGCGGGTGGTTCACCATCACTAAGAAGCTCCGCCAGAGCTTGCGATGCACCGTGAACAAAGCTTGTAGATGGTCCTGATAGCCCGGCCGATCTTCGTGTCGCCGTTGGTACGGGCTACCTCCGGTACAAGGAGTGCTGCTCCAGAAAACAACCTTCATCCCCCATTCTCTCGCAACATTCATTGCAGACATGACCCGCTCCACGGTGTCATTTGAGGTTCCGTCAACCCCTTGAGTAATCGGCAGGACAAATACTTGGTGCACACTTCCTTGCAGGTACAGATTCGAACGTGAACTCGTGCAAAACTCGATCAGCAAAGTCGAATATTCAGTCTCGAGTTCGCATAGCCGACAGAAAGCTTCGTATTCGAGGTTGTTTGGCCCGAGTATCGAATCTAGCACTCCAGACAGCAACAAGCAAGACCTGACTGCCGGGACCTCTCGGAAATCGATGCTGGTCACATCTTCTAGTCCGAGGGTTGCTGTATGCTTTGCTGTTTGGAGGCGATTTAAATTCTTTGTGAGAAGATCGCTCACATTCTCGGTTCCGGCTACTCCCTCTACTGCCAACTCGCCGCTATGGACACGGTCTTGGATAAAGCACAACCTCAAGTCTATATGCCGCATGCGCCTGAGTAGCCCCTCCATGCTGGCAATTTGCCTAGCTGAGGCAGAGTCAGTGTACACGCGGTGGGGTTTCTGGAGGGTGCCCCAGATATGCGCCGTCAATTGCGCAAGTCCTGCCACCTCTTTTGCTGCCTCGGCGATGGCAAACAACTCTGCCTCTGCTGAGCTGAGTGCCACGACGCTCTGCAGGCGGCTGTACCCCTTTATGCAGTACCACAGACCGTCCACTGCGATGTAGATCACTCCGCCACTGGTGCTCTTCCGGGCTACGCTCATCTCGCTGCCCCAATTGCTGTCGCAATAGGCTACCAGGCTGGCATTCTCCCCCTCATTGGTCTTGCCATCTCCGAGCGGGAAGATTTGATCTAACAGCGGAAACGCTGCTAACCATCGCAGGAACTTGCGAAGTGCATCTTCATGCACTTGCCGTGGCATGCTTTGTCCGCGTGACAACATGGAGTGAAAATACGTTATATCTGAGCGAGTTTGACAGAGCCATCCTATCTTCCCTAGGCAACTTCGGAATCGTGAGGCGGCCTCACTCGACAGCTCCTTCGAAGGCTCTTCAACACTCTCCTCATCGTACATACTCCTGATGTCGGGTGTCGTCAAGGATGCTTTCGCGGTGGATATGTCCCATCCGAAAGATGTAAAGACCGACTTCACATACTCAGGCTTCACCCCAAGCATGATTTGTCGTCCATCCCAACGGATTAAACGGCCGAGGAATTCCATCTGCCCATCTTCGATCAGCCTCCCTGTCACTTTGACTTTCAAGACTGAACTCAGGGCTTCGTGGACGTACTCGAACCCTTTCTCGGTAGAAGACACAATGAGCAAATCATCCACGTACGCTAACATGATGATATACTCCCATCCGGATTCAAGGTTGACCCATCCGCTGAAAAGCGTCGGTTCAAGCGGACTCGCTTGTAAGCCTAGTGCAGATACGATCCTGTTCAGGTGTCGCTGCCAGCTAAGGCTGGCGGAACGCAAACCGTAGAGCGCTTTCTCTAGTATCAAGTACGCGGTTTCGCCGCTCTCGAGCGCGAATGTGCTTGGCAACTCGATAATGGTGGGTTCCACTACCTGCGCAAAGAGAAACGCGGTGGAGATGTCGAGGCCGTAAGCCCGCATCTTTCCCTTCGCCGCCCGTGCAAGGACGATCTTGAGGGCTTCCACCGACGCAGTATTAGAACTCAACCCCAAATCGAGTGCGGATGGTCGGCCATGAGCAAAATCCTTAGCGACTATCCTTGCTCGGACTAGTCCTGGGGCCTTCTGAGTGAGGACCCATCGGGACTTGACCGTCCGACAGTTTGGGTTGGCTTTGCGGTACTCATCTATCTCGCTCTTTGATCTTGCATAACCAACTTTCAGACTATCGAGCGCATTCACCTCTTTCTTGATTCCTTGCCATGTCTCTTCAGGATCCAGCTGAAAACCTTCCAGGTCATCGTAGCTGGCTCTAGGTCGATTCACCCAGAGAGTCCTGTCTTGGATTCTCATGTACGTCCCTGCGGACTCATCTTCCTTTTTCTCTTTAACTGAAGAACATACACAAGGGTGGTCTTGGAGATTCAACAACTCAACTGCTTCACGCTCGACCGACTGTTGTTGTTTGTGGTGCTGTTGTTGTGTTGTTGTGTTCAAGCAAACATATGGGAACTTCTCCACGCTCGACCGACCAACCAGTAGGTGACATGCTGCTTCGACGTCGTAGTGGTCACAACAAGAGAGTGGTTGTGGTGTGTAGTGGGCGTTCTCGAGCAATTCCTCCAGGTATCGGACTGGGACCCCCTCATGGAATGTCTGGGGATGCTCTGGAGCGTCTCCCATCTCGCTTCTCCCATATCGTCATCCTCAGCCTCGGACGGCTGGTACTCGGATACATTCCAGTCAGCATCCGGCACTGACATCTCCGGGATCTCTAGGTCTCCGACTCCTGCTTGCTCAGGATCAAACGCTCGGACCTCCTCTCCTCCAAAGCGTGTTCGCTTGTTCGGCTTCATTTGCTCGTCATCATCGTATGGGTCTTCTCCAATTAGCTCCTCAGGTCTTCGGTCGACCTTCGGTCCTTCATCTAATGCCTCCAGAGCATCATCGATGGAATCACGCAACCATTTTTGGTATCTCTTCACACACTTTTGGGAATGCCTGCTCGAGCTGACGCCTTCCTGGCATCCGGGGCACTTGGGTGTAACACCATGTTGTCTCACCCAGTCTATGGGAGGACCTCCACCTGGAACATATGGGAGAAACAGCTCTTTGGTCTTCGGTGCTTCAGGCGGGGGCACGAAGCCATCTAGGGCCTTTGCACCGGGCAGAAGATTTGCGTCGAAACGCAACGGGTAGAGCAATTTGAGTCCGGGCGCGATCACCCGTTTCGTCTCCCCACTATCCAAGCGGATTTCCATGGCATGACCTGTGCTCCCAAGCACTGGTCCCAAGTAGATCCCTCGAGCATACTTGGCATCCGCGTCAGGTCTTCTAGCCCGCGTTATCTTAGCGTATGCTACCGCACCGAACGGATACGTGACTTGCGGTCGCACTCGATCTCCGCGGATCTTCTGCATGGGTGTCATGGTCGACCCTACAGAAACTGAAAACCTGTTGTGCGTGTGTGCTGCGTATTGAAACAAAAGGTCGAAAACATCCGCACACTCACCATCCAAAACAACGCCATGTTCACGCAACTCAAGCTCATGTGTTGCTACGATTCCTTTCAGGGTCCTAATGGCTCGTTCTGCTGCTGGTGCATGCCTTTCGGGTGCAAAGCTGTCCTCAGTACCCTCACAAAGATCAGCGAGCCTCGCTGCGATGTTCTTCGTGAGTCCCTCTGCATCAGACATGAAATGCGGTTGTTTCACACCAAAGTGCCTGACCCAGGGATGCAAATGCTCTGCTGTTGTTGCTGCGCTCTCTCCCTCAGGTCTAAAGCAAACTGCAATCGCAAAGCTCATGGTATGAACCAGTACGATGAATGCAAGCTTGCGAAAGAAGCACTGGTCAAGCTGAAACTCTCTCGGGTTCAGGTCGCTACGCTTTCGGGCTGGAGTGGTCCCTCTAGTGCGCTGGCAAAACTCACAGTCAGACATGTATGGTACGTGTCCCTGCATGTGGTGCTGAAGCTCTGCCTGTTTACTACGCACATTGTCCCCAATAATTCCTTCTTCAGTGACTAACTCAAACTGCTGTTGTGGCTGTCGCGTATCGGGCTCTTTTCTCTCGTCTTGGGACAAAGCTGCAAGGATTGGGATTGGCTTCTCCGTACTCCCTTTCAGGGAGACGGGGAGCGAGAACGATCGCGCTCTTGGCGATCTCGGCGGCGCCTGATAAGTTCCATGAATGCAGGCGACGGCGCGCCACTCCACGGAATTGGGGTTTCGGGCGTGCGTTCGGGCCGCGGAACTGGAGGTGGCGGAGGTATCGGGAGCGCCAGCCTTGGCGCGACCGACCTCGCAGCCTGTATGTCCTGCGACCTTGCTCGGCGCCGGTCCTCGTATTGTTGGCCCGTGAGGACCCCCGCCTCGAGCTGAGCGCGAAGGCTCATTGGGTTGAATGGCCTTCCTGCCGGTGCCAATGTCCCCGCTGCTCCTGTTTCCATCGTTTCTGCCATCCTCATCACCGTGCTGGAGAGGTCGCTGGCGGCTTTCGGGGGTGTCAAGCTGACCGGCAGTTGGGCATGGTCCTTCACCTGCATCCGCAGGAAGCTCTCCCCTCAAAGGTCCGAGGGCTTGCAGCCCTTCTGAGGTGTGGCCTGGTGTGCTCAGATGCAGCTGCAGATACGGACCATGATAGCCCAGGTTGGAAAGTGATTCCCGCCAGGGAGGTGTCACTCGGAGAGTGCTCTTCGCATGCCTGGGCTCGGGGCCCCGGCGGTGCTCCGTGTACACTGCTGTCGGGCTGACCGGTTCCCCCGGCGGCTGCGTCATGGAGATAGGGGGATGCTCCGGATGTGCTGGGGTCGTTGGAGCTGGAACCCCTGTGGTTGGCCTCCATTCTCCCCAATCCTCGTCGGACTCGTCTATCTCCACCACCATTGTCGATGGTCCTGGCCTTGGGCTCGCCGGTGCTGCCGCGGTCGTTTCCTTCGGGTTCGGCTGAGGAAACTCGCTCGGTCCCAGCGTAACCACTGAGCGAGCCTTGCCCTCTGTCACTCCAAGTTCCAGCTGCTCTGGTTCGGCAAGAGCTTGCTCCCATGTCCCAATCCACCGGGTTCTGTGTCACGTGGAGGCCCTCCTTGGAGATGGTCTGCGTGAAGCCCTGCATGTTGGCTTCGTGTGGCTCGCTCATCAAGTGGGCTTCGGTGACATATTTCTGGCACAGGAGACAAAACAGCGTCACCGGCGTATCCGGTGAGTCGCTGGCTCCCGAAGCTTGTGCTGCCGTCCAAGCTCCTCCGAACCGACGAGCAACCCACGTCATCCAGCCTGCCGACGCCCAGCGCCGTTTTCCCCTCCGTGCTGGCGCTGACGATGCCGGCGGGGGGCCGGAGGGCTCCCGAGGATCGACCCCCATGGTCGACTGATCCACATGGTCCGGCAGCAAGTTCCGCACCGGTCTCACGGCCTTGGCTTTTTCCTTGGATTTGATCTTCGGCGTCGGCTTCATCTGCACCATAGCGGGTCCCTTGGCTGGAGCCTCTGACATCGAAGGATCCGTTTGGAATTCCCTCACCCCAGTGTGGGACGACGGTGCCTCCGCCGCTTCCGTCTCTTCCATGACGTACTCCATCGAAGGAGATGAGGTCGAAGGGTCCACCCTTGCCGAATCCAAATCCAGATCCATCTCGTCCCCTCCAGTGGACTCCGCCTCGGCATACGTTGCCTGGAGCTCCTCTCGGAGATCCTGTGGAAGCTCTATGCCGTGCTGCGCGGCGTTGGCCTCCAACAATATCAGTCTCCTGCGTCTCGCCCCCTGGCGCATGCCTTCCAACTGTTGAATGCTCGTTGCATCGTGGCACTCGGATCCATAGCGGCGGTCTCCTATCTGTCCTACTCTAGGAAAACTTCGCCTCTTTGAGCAATCCAAGCTGCCAATCTCAACCTCATCAGGGAAATCCTCCAAGCAAGCACGACAGACAACTGTTTCCCTACCATGCTCATGCACAAGACGCTCAACTGCTGGTGTGGTGCTGTTGTCCTGTTGCTTGTGTGAGATAACGCTGCTGTCATTTTCAAATACAAGCCGCTCGACTGCTGGTGTGGTGCTGTTGTCCTGTTGCTTGTGTGAGATAACGCTGCTGTCATTTTCAAACACAAGCCGCTCGACTGCTGGTGTGGTGCTGTTGTCCTGTTGCTTGTGTGAGATAACGCTGTTGTCTTCACTAAAAATCAAGCGTTCATCCCTATCAAGCTCACGAACAACTGGCGTATCCACATGACTGAAAAACTGAAGTTGATCCCTCGCAGAGCCGGAAACGTCATCGACTGTCCTTAGTCTGTCCTTAGCTTCGCCTTGGTCCAGGTCAACATGTTCGTGGCTCGTCTGAAACTCGCAATCAACTACCTCATCAAGACATGAAACATCCAGCAATTCGGGGTTTTCGGGCTCAACACACACTCTCGCAGAGCTGCGATGACCTCGATTCGAAGTCGAACGATGAAAATCACGACTCGAAGACGACTTGCGAGACCGACTTCGACGAAACTGTTCCGTTTTGGCGATCAAATCTTGCGGTTTCAGCGCTAAAGGATGGTCATTCCGAACTGACGCAAGCCAACTAACTGAAGCAAACATGGTTGGTCTCAGCGTTACGCCGTGCTTTCGGACGGTAATTACGCCCTGCTGGTCGCACATCGCTGGCTCCCAACCTCCATTCTGACAAAGCAAGTTGATGTTCAGCAAATTGTGCTTGATCTGATCGGAAATGACGGCTTCAAACCTAGCCCTACACATGTACACAGCGTCACCCTCATGCTCAGAACTGCTCTTCGATGATGCTGGGGTGGTGGTTTCAAAGCAAACTTCCACTAAAACATGTGTTGATCCGCCAATTTCAACGGAATCTCCAGTCGCAGTCTCCGCATATGACTTAGGGCGTCCTTCCAACCAACTCAGGATCTTCACGTGGTTGCTCTCAAGCGTCTCTCTCGTGATGATGTGGAACGAACTACCAGAGTCAATCAACCAGTAAACGCGATCATCTGAAGGAAAACTAACCACCTGGTTCGTGAGCATCATACCGAAGTGATATCCTTCCAGAAACGTCTTGATTGATGACTGTGCTTTTCCACTGCCTTTGGTTGTGGGCTGCGCTGCTGCTTTCGCCGATGTAGACGATGAAGACGATGGTGCCTCTGGCTGCGTCGTAACGGCCTGGCTCGTCGCCGCTGCGGCTTTGTCCTTCGGAGGTGCCCAGCAGTCGCGTGCCCAGTGCCCAGTCTTCCCGCAGTTCCGGCAGACATCTGTCTTCTTCGCTTCTCTGCTCTTGCTCCGAGCTCTGTCTCCTTTTCCGCCTTGGTCACCTTTCTTGTCCTTTCCTTTCGCTTTGCCACCCTTCTGTCCCTTTTCTCCTTTCTCGCCTTTGTTGCCTTTGTTGCCCTTGGGGCCTTTGTTGCTCTTGTCTCTGTCGCCCTTTCCGCCTCTGCCACCCTTGAAGGCATTCGCATACCCGGATGCTCCTTCTCTCTGGAAGTCCATCACACGAAGCTGCTCGTCGTAAAACTGCAAACCAGTCATCAGCTCACCCATGCTCTTTGTTGAGTGATGGAGGAGCAGATATCTCTTGGTCTCAGAATCCAAGTGCTTCATCAGGCACAGGACTCCCTCTTGTTCTCCGATGAGCAACTCCGGGAAGCGATGCTTCACCTGCGCCTCGAACTTGAGAAGCTCGGTGGTGTACCACCTGGCGACATCAAGTGGTCGCTTGAGATGCTTTGGTGGCACCAGGCCTAACGCCTGTTCGCGGAGGGCCTGTCCCTCCACTCTGGAGCGAACTGACAATTCGTTGTTCAACGAGCGCCAGAGTTCGTATCCGGCACTTGCTCCCATTTGTTTCACCTCGATGAGATGCACCAAATCTTGCCCACGTTGGAACTTGCTCATGGACTGACGAAGCAAAAACCAAAGTTTGGTTGACCGGGCTGCTTTCCCGGCTTCAAGCCTCACTTGCAAGACTTCCACATTGCTACTGATCGCTTCTTGCAATTCCGTAGCGTAGCGGTCGTCGAGCAAACAAAGCCAACTCGTAAGTTCGTCTCTGTAGGCTGTCCAAACTCGGATTTCAGCATGTCTGCTCGTCATAGACGCATAGTTCAGCTGAGGCAACTGTGGAATGTAACCCTCTGCTCTCTTGTTTCGTACACCAGAGTCTACTTCCATGTCCACAGGAGTCGATGCATTCGCAGGTGCTGCTGAGGGGTCTCCTCCAGGTGTAGGACTCGTCGACGATGAAGCTGCAGCTGCTGCAATATGCGCATTGGCAGCATTCGCACTTGCAAGCTGCAATGCTTGCGTAAGCATGGCACTCATCTGTTGAAGTTGAGCTGCCTGCTGTCGGATCTGCTCGTCCTGCGCTTGCAGCATTGCTCTCGTGAACTCCATCTGTTGAGCTACTCCAGGTGCAACGGGCAACTGCATATTCGGAACTTGAAGGGGTTCTTGTGGTGCTGTCTGAGGGGGTGTTCCCATCTGGTAGAACTGAGGTCCAAACGAAGGCACAGCCCCGACTGGTGGCTGATGGCCTGCTCCAGTCGTAGCTGTCCACTGCCTTGGGTCTACTCCGCGTGGAACTGAAGCTGGTCGCGCTGGCAAAGACCTTCCACGTTCTCTTCTCCCACGGGCACTTGGTGACCTTGCACCAGAAAGCCCTGTGGAACTCAGGCTGCTTGCACTGCGGCCTCTCGGAGAACGGTCTCGTCCAGGCACACGTTCTTCACCAGTGTCCATGCTGGAGCACGAAGCTCCGCTACCACGTTGAAACTCGTGGCACAGCTACGGGGCCTAAGGGACCTCAGGTCAAGACTACACTCAACCCTCACAGCACGAAGTGCGGACTCTTTTCACTGCGCTGTTCACAGCTTCTCGAGCTCCGCTCGTCTTGAGCCAATGCGAGCACGGCTCTCCAGCTTCAAACACTGTCTGCCAGACATGGGAAAACAAAGGTACTTCAGGTGAAAACACTCAGCCATGGAACTTCTACTCCTAAACACTGTGGGTAGGTTCCTAGCACCTCTTAGGTGCTCTGCTGAGCTCTGTGCAGACCTAAACTGGCTTGAGTCACTTCTGGTCACCAAATACCAGGTCACAAACAGGAAACGTTCCGACAAACGAGTTTTGAGAAGACGAACAGAAAACGCTTCCCACTCAAAACAAGGTCTCACCAAGCCAAAATAAATCTGCACTGCCTGACATGTCCTCGTGCCTATGCTTCACATAGCAGACAACTCAAGTGCACAATCACGTGTCAACTGGGAAACTAGGAGGGTCACATATATCAACTGGAACTGAAGCTGGTCGCGCTGGCAAAGACCTTCCACGTTCTCTTCTCCCACGGGCACTTGGTGACCTTGCACCAGAAAGCCCTGGAACTCAGGCTGCTTGCATTGCGGCCTCTCGGAGAACGGTCTCCAGGCACACGTTTCTTCACCAGTGTCCAGCATGGAAGCACGAAGCTCCGCTACCACGTTGAAACTCGTGGCACAGCTACGGGCGCCTAAGGGACCTCAGGTCAAGACTACACTCAACCCTCACAGCACGAAGTGCGGACTCTTTTCACTGCGCTGTTCACAGTCTCTCGAGCTCCGCTCGTCGAGCCAATGCGAGCACGGCTCTCCAGCTTCAAACACTGTCTGCCAGACATGGGAAAACAAAGGTACTTCAGGTGAACACTCAGCCATGGAATTCTACTCACTGTGGGAGGTTCCCAGCACCTCTTAGGTGCTCTGCTGAGCTCTGTGCAGATCTAAACTGGCTTGAGTCACTTCTGGTCACCAAATACCAGGTCACAAACAGGAAAACGAGTTCCGACAAACGAGCTTCGAGAAGACGAATAGAAAACGTTCTTCCCACTCAAAAACAAGATCTCACCAAGCCAAAAGAAATCTGCACTGCCTGACATGTCCTCGTGCCTATGCTTCACACACTGGGAAACTAGAAGGGACAGCACCAAGCTCACCTACGCCTCCAGGCCATCCCAGAGGGGCAACTATCTCGAGTAGGGTTCCAAGCAAAGCAACGGACTTCCACCCTCCGACGGCTTCCCTGGTGGCTTAACCACCTCGAGCAGACGCGGCCTTGAGCCAAAAGGGCACAGGTCCTTTGCCAATGCGGGTCGGTTGTCTGTCCTTGACAACGAGTACTGTCGAGTGATACCTTGGTTCTGGCCGAAGGATGCAAAACAAAATAAGTCAAAAATCGCTCCAAAAGCAGCTTTTTCGCCAGATAGAAAAAATCGAGGTTGAAAATCGCTTAGTTTTGCTCCAAAGCGTGAGGTTGAAAAATAGCTCAACTTCGCTCCAAAACGGCCTCTTCGACCTTAGAGAAAAACAGCTGCATGTTCTTGCTGAAAAAAGCTTAACTTCGCTTCAAAGCAGCCTTTTCGATCTTAAAGAAAAAACAGCTGCATGTTCTCTGCTGAAAAATAGCTCAACTTCGCTCCAAAGCAGCCTCTTCGATCTTCGAGAAAAACAGCTGCATGTCGAGGCTGAAAAATAGCTTAACTTCGCTTCAAAGCAGCCTCTTCGATCTGAGAGAAAAAAAACAGCTGCATGTTCTCTGCTGAAAATAGCTTACTTCGCTTCAAAGCAGCCTCTTCGATCTTCGAGAAAATAACAGCTGCATGTTCTCTGCCGAAATAGCTCAACTTCGCTCCAAAGCAGCCTCTTCGATCTTCGAGAAATAACAGCTGCATGTTCGAGGCTGAAAAATAGCTCAACTTCTCTCCAAAGCAGCCACTTCGATCCAAAAACGATTCAAAATTGACTCTTTAATGACTCAAGATTGTTACAACATGATTCAATATTATCGCAATCATGCCAAGATAATGCTCCAATATGGATAAAAGACTCATAAAGACTGCAGTCTTCAGCATGAGAGACTACAGTCTTCACCATGAGAGACTGCAGTCTTCACCATAAAAGACTCTGCAAAGACTGAGTCTATGTCCGAGTCTCTACGTGGCATTGCGCGGACACAACACGGTCACAACGCGGTCACTACGCGGTCACAACACACGGTCACAACACGGTCACAACACGGTCACAACGCGGTCACAACGCGGTCACTACGCGGTCACTACGCGGTTACTTCGCGGTCACTACGCGGTCAACGCAAGACTGCAAAATTGTTAGAGCGGCGGAACGGGAAAGCCAAGTTCATTTAGTTCAGCGACGTGAGATTTATGAGCATGTTTGTATGCTTGAGGCGTGTATGCGGCAAGAGCCCACATGTTTCCGCGATGCCTTTCAAGCATGTGATATTTCCGAGCATTGAACGAAACGGCTTTGTCATGCATGTCAACCCACGTTCCGCGTAGCAGCTTCTGACCACTTTTCGTTTCCAGCAATGCAGTTGCTTGTCCTTTTTCATCTTCGATCCAGACTCGACCTTCCATGAAATTACCCAAAGTGATAGCGTGGTTTGCATGTCCAATCATGTTCAGGATGTCTCGATGCAATGGCATCGACGGATTGTACAGCACGGCGATGGAAGCCCACGTTTTATTCGGAAAGCGCTCTCTGAGAAAATGGTTGACGGCGATGCACGCTTTTTTCATTTGAGAAGCTCTCGAAATGCCAAAGACACCGCCGTGTCCAAAGAAGCCGAGAGTGCTGTATTTTTCATAAGCATGCGGACCGATGGCTCGAGTGCGGCCACGATGCTTCCAGCGTGTTGACCATTTGTCGAGCAGTGCGACCAAGTTATGTTCGGATGCACGACTCATGACAGCCTCGCATGCAAAGTTGAGCTCGGCGTCGTCTTCTTTGCAAGACATGTTTATTCACGATGCAACATCAGTCCGAGTCACCCTGGCGGCCCTTCTTCTTCTCCAGCTTCTCCACCCGCTTCTGCAGCTTCTTCACCACGCCCCAGAGCACCACGGAAAGCTTTTGGTAGTCGAGGGCCATGAGCTCCCTCCCGTCCAGGTTCTTCGTCTTGCACATGCTCTCCCCCAGCTTCCCGCTGGCCTGCACGTCCTGGGCCACGAAGCCGATCTGCTCCTTGCCGCCGTCGATGCGGTCGTAGAGCTGCGGCTCCACGGCGTCGAAGGTCTGCTGCAGCTCCTCCTCCGGGATGGCCCGGACGTTCTCCTTGAGCAGCCGATCGGATAGGTTCACGAAGCCGTAGCCGAAGATCACCTCACCGTCATTCGATCCCCCGATGTTAGGCTCGATGGCCATATTCGCCAGGCCGTTGGTCGTGTTGAAGCTGATGAACTGGAACTGAGCGTTCAGCTCGCAGTTGCCGCCCGCCCGCACCTTGAGCTCCGCCACGCCGGCCTGGTTGTTGGCGTCCAGCAGCAGCGCCGCCTCCCCCGTCGCGGCGGCGTTGCCCACGGAGCCGTCCGTGGGTCCCACGGCGATCTGCTCCAGCACCCGGCTGAGCACCTGCACGCCGCTGCTGCCGCCCGAGAGGGACAGGAAGGGCAGCGAGGCCTCGGGGGCCAGGGCCCCGTTGATCCGCAGGGTGTCGTCCACCAGCACCCCGTTGGTGCCGCCCTGGATGGTGAGCACCGAGGCCGCGGGATCGCAGCGCACCAGGGGCGCCTGGACCCGCAGGTCGCTCTCGATCTCGAGCGTGGCCGTCACGGAGCTGCTGCTCGCGAAGGTCCCCGTGGCCGCCGTGGAGCCCACGAAGAACTGGGCGACGTCCGCCGTGGTGGCGTTCAGTGTGCGGTCCGAGCGCACGGTGATGTCTTGCTCCAGACCGATGTTGCCGGCGGCGAAGGAGGCCAGCAGCGTGCCGTCTCCGGCGCGGATGGTGGTGGTGCCGTTCCGGATCTGCAGGTCCGCCGCGGCGCTCTGCAGCAGGGGCGTCTGCACGAAGGCGGTGTGCTGCCGTTGCCCAAGATCGGCTGGCAGGACAGGGGCGTTTGGCACAGGATGTTCCTGATTATGTTTGGCACAAATTGAGTTTGCGCCAAGTTGAAGATACCTCCTCCCTCGGCGCCGGGAGTGGTGACGAAGTAGCTAAGTAGCGGGCATCGAGGGGGCCCAGGTCATTCGTCCGCAGGAAGCGGCTGTCCGCCTCCGCCTTGAACCAGGAGTCGCTCCGGATGCGCAGGGTGGACTGGTTCCCCAGGATAGCGTCGCCCACCAGCGGCGCCTCGAGGAGCAAATTGCGCACGATGCGAGGCGTGAACTGCTCCTGCACGAGATTGAAGATCTGCCCCGACTCGGCGCCGGGAGCACGCACGAAGTAGCGGGCGTCCCCCGCCGTCTGGTCCAGCAAGCCGGCGATGGCGTCGTCGATCTCCGTCTGGGTGCGCCCCGACGTCCAGTACTGCGTGAAAGTGGCCGTGAGCTGCGAGTCCAGCTCCGTGCGCGGGTAGTAGGCGAGGAGCTCGTTGGCCACGTAGCCCTGCGTCTCGGAGATGGTGTAGTAGTTCGAGAGGTCCGTGCCGCCGGTCACGGCGTCGGCGATGGCCTGGTCCGTTTCGGCTCGCGTGTAGAAGTCCAGCAGGGCCGTGATGATCTTGCTGTCGACTTGACTGGAGTCGTCGTAGCTCGAGAGGGCCTGTGTCCAGTAGGCCAGCAGGGCCTGGTCGATCAGGAACTGCACCCCCGCGGCGTCCTGGTACTGGCCCACGTTCAGGGCGTCGATGGCGTCGGAGATGGCCGTGTTCATCTCCGCGGTGCTGCTGTAGGCTCCCAGGGCATCGGAGATCGCCGTGCCGACTTGCACCGTGGTGCTGTAGGCGGCCAGGGCGGCCAGGATCTCGTTGCTGACCCAGACCTCGCTGGCCAGCGGCGCCAGCAGGGCGTCCGTCTCCGCCTTGCTGTACGCGTCGCAGGCGAAGGACACGGTCCAGTTCTCGTTCTCGAGCTGGATGCTCAGGGGAGCCACGGCGTGCAAGTTGCGGACCGTGTTAGTTCCGGCGAGGAGGTCCCAAGTGATGTTCGAGGGCCAGGCGGGGGCGTTGACTAGGTTGGTGGCGCCACCGAGGATGCCGTCGATGGCGGACTGGAGCGAGACCTGCAGGGAGGTCAGGTCCCGGGGAGTGGCGAAGGGCCCCTGGCCCTGGAGCGCCAGGATCTCCGCGTCGTGCCCGTCCAGGCGGGCGTCCCTGAGGGCCAGGGCGGCGTCCACCGCCGTCTGCTGCACGTAGGGGAGCAGCGCCGTCGCGATGAGCTGGCTGACGTCCGCGGGGGTGGTGCGGAGGGCCACGGCGGCCGTGAGGTCGCTGGTGCTCGCCATGGGGAGAAGCGCCGTGACGATGGCCTGGGTGACGTCGCCTGCCGTTTGGCGGGCCGCCACGTCCAGCGCCAGCTGGTCCACGACGCTCTTCAGCGCGTAGGTGGTCGCGATGCTGGCGAGCGTCGCGTTGTTCGCGGAGGCGATGCTGCTGTTCATGGCCGCCGTGGTCGGGTGGTTCGCGAGCTTGAGGTCCACCGAGGCGGGCGTGCTCTTGCCGTTGACCTCGACCTGCAGGGCGTCCAGTGCCGACTGGTTGGCCTTAGTGGCCAGGCCCGCGGTGAGGCTGGTGTTCACGGCCACGAGGCCGAAAGTGTTCGCGAGGATCGAGCCCTCGAGGGCCGCCAAATCCGAGGCCAGCGCGTAGGGCGCGAGATCGGGTGCGGCCGGGAGGGCGGCGACCTGGCCCTGCAGCGCCGCGATGGCGGCGGCATTGGTGCCGATGTCGGCGGTGTGCTGTGTGGTGGTCTCGAGTGGCGTGTAGGCCGTCAGGACCGTGGCCAGCTGCCCGGCCGAGATGCCTTGCAGCTCGATGACCGGCGGCTCCGTGACGCCGTCGTCCAGGATGCGCCCGGTGAGTGTGGAGGGGAAGAGACTCATGATTTATCTAGTGCCCGGGCTCTGCGCCGGCGGTCCAGGCTGGCGGCTGGCGGTGCTCGAAGAGGGCAAAAAAAGGTGCAGGAATCACTCAAAATCAGTCCAATACCGACACCCCCGACCCCGAAAGCGTCACGATTTGATAACTGAGTTGGTGTATGTATATTCTCTGGACCCGGTCCGGCTGCATGTTCTTGAAGGTGAACCTCGCGAGGTCGCCGGAGCGCGTGCTGATGCCGCTTAGAGGGTGCTTCGGGACCGTTTCCACGGGGAAGGCGCAAATGAACTGGTTGTTGTTCCACTGGTTGTCGGCGATCCTCACATTCTTTATGGTCGAATCGTAAGTTCCGGCCAAAATCTCGAGGAAGTGGAATGCCTCCGCGTCGCTGGCCATAGGATAGCGGGGATATTGGAGCGCGCCCAGCTGCATTTGGGACTCCAGAGGGTTCGCCGAGAACTGGTTCCCGTCGCCGGGGTGCTCGAAGTTGGCGCACTCACCGAGCTGCAAATCGTCGACGTCCCGAAAGGTGACGAAGCAGCCTAATAGTTTTGTCCAGGCCCGAGCAATTGTGACATTGAAAGAAGTGCTGCCGGCGGGGATGCTGGAGACCTGGGTGTGCATCGTTGGATACCCGAACGTCAAACTGCGACCCGAAAGCATGATTTTTTCGAAGCTGTCGTACATCGCCGAATCAAGGTCGACTTGACTGGCCAGAACTCGGACGTTTTCGATGGTGTAATCCGTCGAACCTTCGCCGGGGCGCAGGGCGTCGGCGGCCTCACTAAATTCCAATTCCAATGTTAGGTTTAATTGAGGAGGCAAAAACCTGCCCGCCTGGAAGAGACCGATAAGCGTGGGCGCCATCAGGACGTCCTTGAAGCTCTCCGCCGGAATGGGTGCCGGCGCGCCGCCGACCTCCCAGAAGCCCGTGATGCCCTTGTTCCTATACCATTCGGCGGGCTTCAGCAGCGAGTACAGGTAGCAGCAGCGCCCGTATTCGGAGATGTCGTCGCAGCGCTGGCCGTTGGCGTAGAGCTGGACCCGCTTAATGAAGCACGAGGGCTCCTGCGTGCCGGGGTTCAGGCCTAGGGTGGTCGAGTTGTTGCGCACCCGGAAAGCGATCTTGACGCTCTCAGGATGTATGAACGAACGACCGCTCGTAAGCGGTATCCTTGCCACTCTGGACGCGGTGGGACTGAACGTCGACAAACTCGAAGGAAAATACTGAATATCCTTGCGGCTCATCACATAGTTGACGTTCGAAGAGGCCAGGCGGTAATTAAGGCTTTGCACCAGCTCATCTTGGACCCCCTGTGAGATGTTCTCCATGACCCTTTACTATACCTATGCAAGTTCCGGTTCGTTTCTCAACTGGTCGAACGACGGCTGGGTGCCGAGGGGCCCGCGGTCCGAGCGGGACTGGCGGCTGATGCGGGAGCGGTCGCTGTCAGAAGAGACCGGGATGGGAGCGTTGTTCAAGCCGAAGGGCATCGGCTGCGCCCTCGGCCGCCGCGCTGGGCGGGCCACGATGCGTTGCTGCGGCTGTGCCTGCGGCTGGGGCTGGTCCTCCGACGTGTCGATCCTGAAGACTTGCGGGCGCTGCTGCTGGCGGCGCATCTCCTGAACCTGGAAGTGGTCCACGGCGCCCGACTCTTGCATCCCATTCAGCGTCTGCACATCCGTCGTCATGCTGGGCCGCGAGGTCTGCACATCCGTCGTCATGCTGGGCCGCGAGGCATCGGAGTCCGTGCCGCCTCCAGCATTGTCCATCATGAAGCCCGCCATGTTGGCGGCTCCCTGAATCGCCCAAGCAGTTCCCACGATAGCAGCGCCTGCGCCTGCAACGGCCAAGCCTCCCGCCGCAGCGCCCACCGTCCCCGCAGCTGCGAGGGCTCCCTCGCCGAGCAATGCCAAAGCTCCTCCACCCGCTTCCGCCGCAGTTGCCGCTTCGGCCCCTGCCGCTGCAGCCTCCGCCGCCGTGGCAAAGCCTTCTGAAGCTTCCGCCTCCGCCAGCTGCTGTGCGGCGAACTGCTGGATGTCTTGAGCGGCCGCTCGCTCCACCTCCGCGGCTCTCTGGCCGGCTCGCTCCAGCAAGGGCTCCACTTCGGAGGGTCTGCCGATGATTTGCGGCGGGGGCACTTCGTCTGGCGGCGGGCCCAATCCGGGCGGCCTCCTCGGGATCCGCAGCGTGCGGTCCAGCCAATCTCCTCCGCCCCTCAAAACGTTGAAGGTCTGGTTCTCGGCGACGCTTCGGGTCGCCGCCGCAGCGCCCGCAGCGCCCCCTGCGATGATCGCCTCCGCGGCTTGGATGCCCGATTCCCTCATGCGACCTCCGAGCGTCGGGGGCCTCGGTGGGTTCAGACCGTCGTTGCGCAGGGCCTGGCCTGGGTCCATGCCTCCGTCATCGGAGTCGGGTAGAAAAGATGGGCGAGTGAACTCTCTGGGCGGGCGAGGGAAGGGAACCCCGTCGTAACCCTCGTTGGCTGTTTCAAAAGCAGCCGCTGGGTTCAGCTGGGTGTGGGGCATCGGTGCATCGCTGATGGGCTCGGGGGCATTGGGGTAATCGTCCAGGTAGAGTGGCTGGATGTGTAGATGCTCGCCTTGCGGTTGGGTAGGGGGATGACGAGGGGCTCGCCCTCAGCTATGTAGCCGAGGACCTGGCCGAAGCTGGGCTTCACGCGGAAGCCGTTGCTTCTGCGCTCCTCCATTTACTTACAGCATCCCCCCGTAGACCTGGGAGTCACTGGTGTTCCTGCCGGCGGCCACGTCCCGCGCCATGCGTTGGATGCCCGCGCGCTCCGCCGGAGCGTAGCGGAGCTGGGGGATCCGTCGGTTCACGGCCTCCGTCATCCTGCCGAGCTCGTCGGCGTAGGTCTCGCCCTCCTGGCGGAGGCGGCGGTTCGAGAGCCACTCGTTGAAGGCCTGGGCCTCGACGAGCTGCTGGTGCCGCCGGCGCATCAGAGGATTGAGGTTGTAGCTCGGGTACATCTTGTGGAACTGGCGCAGCATCTGAGGCTCGTTGCGCCGCTCGAGGTTCTATCATCTTCTTTACAGTTCCAGAGTGTTTCGGGCAAGAAGCTGCATGTATCTATCTTGTCTCCATGTACCTTAGAGCCCGCTCCTGGGCGGGCGTCATCCTCACAGGCTCCACTGGCGGGGCAGCCTGCGGGGGCTCAGGGGCAGGCTCGGGATTGGCTGGAGCCTTTGGAGCCTGCGGAGCGTGCGAGGGCTCGGGAGCTGGTGCTGCGACCTCCTCAACCGGGACCGTTTTCGGCGGCTTGGGTTTGTTTTTGCTTCCGGGCGGACGCCCTCGTCGCTTTGGCTGGGGTTGCTGGCGTCTCGGGGCACGGGGGCCGGAGCAGGCTCCTCAGCAGGCTCTGGGGTCTCAGTCGCTGGAGGCTCCTGAGGAGTTTCCTCCACAACGACCTCATTTTCCTCCGCCATTTTACTTCATTAAACATTTAAGTTTCATAGTCGAGGAAAATCGCGAAGGAAACGGAGGTGCCACGGGTGTTTACCACATGTCCGTCGACGTCGGTGAGCTTAAAGCGGAGGGTGCGCAAGGTAATGGGGCCGTGGAGTCTCACGAAATGACCCTCGTCCGTTCTCGTTTGCATAATGTTTCCGATGCCTTTGTCGATAATCATTTTGCAGATGATATCGTTACCCAAAGGCCCCTTGATGTCGGCGGCTGTGGCGAGGGTGCTGCATCTGAGCAGCAACTCTGAGTACGGATTCATGGTCACAAACGTGAAGATTTGCAGCGCTCCGTCGATGAAGCTGGGACCCAGGAGGTGGTTAATCGAAAGCGGCCGGCTGGGCGTGGCGCCCGCGGGATAGGAACCGGAGCCGGGAAAGAGGCTCCGGATCTCGGCATCGTTCAAGATGCTCCTGTTCCCGTCGTAGGCCACTCCGATTTCGTTGGTTTGCTCCACGTAAGTCGCAGAGCCATAGTTGCTGCTGATCCAGGCGGCCAGGCGTGCCCCTGTGTAGGCGCCCACCGGGAGCACCGCCCAGTTGAGGGTCTGCAGGGCCTCGTCGATCCAGTACATGTAGAAGCCGCGGTCCGTGGAGAGAAAGGCATCAGCCACACGGAACTTTAGCACCGAGAGCCTGGCGCCCGTCTGCAGGTGGATGGTCTCCCCGATGTCAAACTCGAAGCTGCTGTCGTCACCCGCGGTGCGCTTGCGGCTATCCACGTAAATTGTACAGCTCATCCTCTTTCTTGTACGGCGGAAGAAGCTCCGCCCCGTCGACTTCTCGGAGGCCGTGGAGTCGCTGATCTGCCGGGCCCGCTCGGGGTAGGGCCAGCGTGGGTCGACCACGCGCTGGGTGCTGGTGCAGCAGTGGATGTTCTTGCACTCACTGTCGCAGAGCGGGCCGCCCCCGAGGAGCTTGCCCGCCACTTGGCTCAGGATGGTCCCCATTTTCGATCACGAAGCGTTCTTCGAAGCGCTTGTAGAACATCTCGCTTTTTGGCTTCAGGAAATAGATGAACCAAAAGGAGTAGGGCTCGCGGGTGGCTTCCTGGTACATGGCGTGGAGCTCTTCCTTGGGCAGGAGAGCGCTGAGCTCTTCGATGACAGCCTGAATCTCCAGAGCGTTGCGGAGGCGCCAGATGCACATGAATTGAAGGTTGACCCGAATGCAGTTGCTCACCACGCGGAGCTTCTGGCACGATAGGATGGTGCTGATTTGGAGGTGCCTCCCCCGGCACAGCAGGGTGTCCAGTGCGCCCTCCCCGTTCTTCTTGTGGAGCTCAGGCTGGTCGCTGAAGTCGTCGACTATTACGGCAACACCATACAGCTTCTTGAGTCCCATGTCCTTCGAGGTCTTGGTGATTTTGCGTTGCTGCTCGATGATGGTCCTGAGGGCTCCCTCGTCCCAGGTGTCGAAGAGCACTTTTTCACGCTGCGTATTAACGTCGATGAACTTGATCACAGGCTTCCAGGCATCATCAATAAACACCGAAGGCGAAAAACAGTACAGTCTTTCCCAAACGGATTCACCGCTGGCCGTGCGGTACTGGTCCAGCAGCAAGCTGATCAACGCCACTGTTTTGCCCGATTTCGAGGGTCCGAGCAGCATGCCAGTGCACGGCACGCGGGGGACGATTGGATCCCGCGGCTGTTTGATTCGGTAATCGGGTGTTTTGAACACCTTGATTTTGCCCATCTTTACTCCACAGTGCTTTGTAGCACTCGTAGAGGCTCATTTACACTCGCAGCGATCTCCTCGCACAGCAGAGGCGGGATGGAGTAGAGTTGGTCCCGGCTCTGGCCGATTCGTACTCTGCCGCCCTGGCGTTGCGCCGTCTCGATGTGGCGGCCGTTGTTGAAGGCCTCGCAACGGCGACTCCTGCAGCACACGGGTCGACTGGGGTGCCAGGGCAGATTGTTCCAGATGCGGGTCGCTTTCCGATAGCGAAAGGCGTACTGGCAGTAGGTCACGTCATCGAAGGGCAGGCCTTTCATGTAGCTGCGACTCTTGAGCAGCCCGCTCCTGGGGTTTTCGATGGCCCACCACCGCGGGCGGAGGTACCCTATGATCTCGATGGTTCGGAGCACCAAGCGGTCGCCCTCCTCCAAGCGACGGGGTCGACGTGTCATCGCTCGAGAGAACTCGGTGCACACGGGGCTGGCCCAGACGAGGTCGAAGTGTCCGGGCTGGAAGGTCCTGTAATCCCATTCCAGAATGTCCTCGCAGATGGTGGGGTGGCTGTGCGGGTCGGAGTCAAGACTCGTTACCTGCCAACCAATGGCCTCGAAGGCACGGCCGATGCTCTTCTTGCCGGAGAACAACTCCAGCAGTCTCATGTTTTTCCCAGGGCGACGAGAAAAGCCACATCGTCACGATGACACCGAACAGTGCGATCAGCGCGCAGAGGCACTCTCCCGAAGCCGCAGGCGTCGCGACTCGTTCAGCGAACGACATTTTTTTATTCGGGAGAAAAAAGAAGCATGAGCGGTAAGCCAGCCCTGGCAGTTGAGCTCGGCGATCTGTCCTTCAACAAGAAGGGAGGGAAGTTCTTCCCTTTGCGCGGCGCGGGCGTACGCGCGCCTGAGTGGTCGTCCGCCGAGTGGCTCAAGATCCTCTGGCACCCGAGCGGGTTCAAGGATCCCGACGCTCGTCGGGTGTCGCTCAGCCTCGAAGCCGACGAGGGCGTTAAAACGCTCTTCCGCGGGGTCGAGGAACACCTCGTCCGCAGCCTGGCGGCGCTGTCGATAAAGGATAGCAGGCTTTTCGGCAAGGTTCTTACGGAAACGGAAGTCAAGGACCGCTTCCTCTCATGCTTGAAGACGAACGCTCGCTGCGAAGCTTTTCTGAAGACCAAGATGGACTGGGATAGGGTGCGGATCTGGGGTCCGAAGGGCGAGAAGCTCGAGGACCCAGGCGACCTCACCGGTCGGGAATGCAAGGTGAGGTGCGAACTGCGACAGGTCTGGCTGATGACGGCGCAATGCGGACTCTTGGTCGAAGTTACCGATCTCATGCTGAAGGAGCCGAGCAGCCAACGGTGTCCGTTTTCGAATCTTGCCTCTGCCTGATTCTGCGCGAAAAAACCAGGATTGGCCCTAAACACCATGCCGCACCCCGATTTTTTCGCATTCTGAAGTCGCTCGGGGAGGGTGCGCCCGAACGGCCCTCGACAGCCGGTCGTTTTGCGAGCCGACCACGCACAGGCGAGAGCTCGAATTCGGAGCGTCCTCCGCCTTGGGTTTGAGCACGATTTTGGCCAAGACGGCCTTTCCTGTCAGATCGGTGCCGGCCAGCCACGGAACGTGGTCGGTGAGGGTTTAGGATGGGTCGAACACAGCCACGCGGAATCGCCGGCCATCACGGAACCGCCTCGGTCCCGATCTTCGGGGCGCGTCCTGCCTATGTTTCACCCGCCGAGCCCGCCGGCCCAAAGCGACACAGCCAGCCTCGAGAAGGCCCGCGCATGGTCCGAAAGGCTTTGCCGGGCCGTTTCACACCCGACTGTGGCGAGAGCGCGATTTCGGCGGATACGTCCCTTAGGGTTGCCTCAAGGATTCGTGGCCTCGGGTGTTCAGTGTCAACTCGCGGCGAGCCTGTGGCTGTCGCCGACCTGATCCGTGGGGGTTTAGGACGCAGTCTCACCAGATGCTCGGTGCTGCTCGCCTTTACTCACTGATGCCATTTCTTTTTGATTTGTAGTGGTATTCTAGCTAGGTCCGCCGACTGTTGCAGTAACATTTTGCTAGAGTGCGTTTGCCCGCTTCTTTTTAGATTGGTTCAGGGCACCCGAACCCCTCGACCCTGCAGTAGGCTTGATCGCCACCAGCCTTGCGAACGTTTTGCACTTCCCTAACCCGTAGGGCCCCTTCCCACGTCCCAGCACTGCTTGAGTTGAAGTTGTGTTTCTCCGCGCCGCGGTTCAACAGGTCTCTGGCAACAACACTTCACGGTAGGCAGCTTGCAACACGCAGCAACATTGAGTGAGCACGGCGATGTTGTAGACGCGGCATCTGTAGGGGCGGGTGGGAAGCAAATTTGGCGTTTCGCTGGAACCTCAGAGTGCTTGCGTGCTTCCTCTACATCAGCTACGTCATTATGAAGGCGCGCCATTTGGCAAGTGCCAGTTTCCGTGGCTCTTTGCCCAATTGAGAAGGGCTTGCTCACACTGTGATCCGTAGGCATCTCTTGCCAACAGCGCGCTGTCAATGTACAGGTTGCGGAACATGGTGCGTCGTTCCTTTGCCAGTGTCTGTGTGGTGGCGCTCGTGGAGTTCCACGCTTTCGTGGGGATGAAGACGCATGTCAGACGCTACAAGCTGCAGAGCCGCAACGCTGCTTGTGTCGACAGGTTTGTGACAATGGCGCAAAGTGTGCTCAATGTAAACGGGTATGATGCGAACGTCACACGAGTTGCCGTGGAGCTTGCCCAGAGGGAGATGCTTGCCGAGAGGGACGCAGAGGCTGCTCTGGAGGAGGCTGCTACCAAATATAGATTGCTCCAGCTCAAATACTTGTCAGTGAGTTCAAAATTCTGGTTGGAGAAGATGTTCAGGGATTTTGCGGCATTTGCGCAAACAACGCGTCTATCATCCATCCCTTACAGTAACAGCGGCATCAACAAGTTTTTGGCGAACAACCCGCTGATGTGGCAGGCTTTTGCTGCCCACGAAAACATCTCGCTGGAGTTCCCTCTCAATGTATCTTTTCCAGAAGTGTCACAATCATTGTTGTATGGTAGGCTGAGCGAGCAAGTGCACGAGCCGCCAGGCTTGGTTGTGCTTCGCTTGTGGAATGATACTGAATACACCGGCGAGGTGTACTTGCTCCGCGACCTGGGTGCTCACTACAGTCGGAAGTTGGGCATTGTCGCTGAGCCACTAGATCTGAGCCGAGCATTGGCTGACATGATGAAGCCAGACCGCCGTCAGTGAGTGTTGCGGGATTGCCAGAGAGCGTTCCTGCTCAGATGAACCAGCCGACGGCAAAAGGCAGCTGTTGAAGGGTAAGTGGACGCTGCGTAACTTGATAGGTGTTTATTGGGTAGTGACGGTTTGCTGTTAGACTTCGCGCTCGTTCGCACTACACCTCGCTTCTTCTGCTTCCCAGGTCATCGCCGTCTTCATCATCTTCAAAGCGCACAACCTCAGATGCTTGTTAAGGGATTTTAAGGCTTTCGCCAGGTTTCTTGAGTGGAGTTTGAGCCGAACCTTGCAGTGCATAGGAGCTTGAGCTTGGGAGCGCTTGTGGGCGTAGTGACCTTGTGGTGACCTTGTGGTGACCCTGTAGTGACCAGGCCGGATTCCAGTCTTTGAGCGTGCGGGCCCAAGAGTTCTGGCACGCCTGCGGTGGCTTGATTTAAAAGCTCAGAAAGCTGTGAGAGCGTCTGCATTTCTAGCAAAGCCTCGACGTGACTAAATAGTTTCGGATTTGCCGCCGCCTGCGTCTGCGCACAGGCCCAACGCCTACTTCTACAGACAGGTTGAGTGCTCAACTGAGATTGAACTTCAGCTAGCATGCAGGAACTCTTTTGAGCGTGTAGCGAGCCCTTAGCCTCGTGGTGTAGTGACCGTGTGGTGACCTGTGGTGACCTTGTAGTGACCCTTCCGAGGTTCTGATCCGATCTTCTGGAGCTGGCGACAATCGTCGCGGCCTCGGAGAATTGAGCCTGAGATGTGCACGGACTCTCTGCCTGGTCGGGACAAGCGGCACAACGCGCACGTATCTTTTTGAAGCCATTTAAAGCTCCAAATTCGAAGCTGAGTGTCATCCTCTAGGAGGTCGCGCCT
Organism: Symbiodinium natans; assembly: GCA_905221605.1. NCBI lineage: Eukaryota > Dinophyceae > Suessiales > Symbiodiniaceae > Symbiodinium > Symbiodinium natans. The sequence goes on along the minus strand of CAJNDS010000401.1, from coordinate 105,535 downwards.
AGGATCTAGAGCCGTTCAGATGACCACGCCCGTTGAGATGACCGCGCCCGTTGAGGGGACCACGCCCGTTGAGATGACCACGCCCGATGAGATGACCACACCCGTTGAGGGGACCACACCCGTTGAGATGACCACGCCCGTTGAGATGACCGCACCCGTTGAGGGGAAAACGAAAGTGAAGAAATTGCTTGGAGATGTTCGTTTCCAGATCAAGTGGAAAACCACCATGCGCGGCGTTCCCTTGTCCGAGTCGCAGATCGAGAATCTGAAGATCCAGGAGCAAGTTTTGATGAAGCGCCAGAGAGAGGAGCAGCTGGCGAGAAAGCGGGAACGCGAGATGCTTCAAAGTGTCGCTGCGGGCGAGGCCAACCGCGTGATCCAGCAAGTTGAAGCTTCGAGCGCTGCGTCGACTTTGGAGATTTGCAACAACGGCGACAAGAACCGGGATGTCCTCTTGGACGCCATGTCCGTGGGCTTCGCAAGACTTGAGGCCTTGTGCGCGTCTCGAGCTCGGACACCACGACAGTCAGGTGGCACGGGCGCGACTCCTGAGCAGCAGCGCGAGCGCGAGGAGAGTAAGAGCGAGAAGAATCGCGAGATGGAGGAGAAGAAGCGCGAGAAGGAGGAGCGCAAGATGATGAAGAAGAACGATACGATGGCGGAGGAGAGAAAGAATCGCAAGGCGCAGAAGAAAGAGAAGCGCAATCAAGAGCGCGATGAAGAGCGCGAGGCTAAGGCGGTTAAGCGACACTACGCGGTCACTACGCGGTCACTACGCAGTCACGACGCGGTCACAACACGGTCACAACACACGGTCACAACACGGTCACAACGCGGTCACAACGCAGTCATAACGCGGTCACAACACACGGTCACAACACGGTCACAACACGGTCACAACACGGTCACTACGCGGTCACTACGCGGTCACTACGCGGTCACTACGCGGTCACTACGCGGTCACGATGCGGTCACTACGTGGTCACTACGGTCACTACACAGTCACTACGGTCACTACACAGTCACTACGGTCACAACGCAGTCACAACGCGGTCACAACACGGTCACAACACGGTCACAACACGGTCACCACACGCGCGATGGCCGCGTCGCTTCGCACACCTCGCACACCTCGCCACCACTATCTATGTTCGTCCAGGCTTCCACAAGAAACCTCGCAGTAACAAAAAATGGCAGCTGCGAGAGAGGCACTGCTCAAGAGAAATTACGAAGACCCTAGACATGGCTTCGGCAGCATCGCCGACACGCTAAAGCAGGCACGACGTCAAGATCCGACAATCACCAGGGCCGATGTATCTCGCTTCATGGAGGGAGTCAAAGCTAGAGAGGACAGGCCTCAGCGAGGGTACAACAGCTTCGTTCCAACTGAACCCCTGCACCAACTTCAAGTGGATCTGGCAGACATGTCTGTTTTCTCCTCGACGCCCTACCGTTACATGATGGTGGCGGCCGACACCTTCACCAAAAAAGCCTCCGCAGTACCCCTAGCTTCCAAGACCGCTCCAGCTGCAGCGACAGCCTGGCGACAAATAATCCGAGACTTGGGAATCCCTTCCTACGTCTACACAGACGATGGTACAGAATTCAAGGCTGAGTTCAAGCAGAAACTCGATTATTTTGACATCGACAAGGTGGTATCAAGAGGACACGCCTACTTTGTCGAGCGGGCAATCAGGACTCTCAAGGAAGCACTCGTTCGCAGGATCTCAGCAGGCCTGGCTGCCAGGAACAGGTGGTACCAGCTGCTTCCCGATGTCCTGGCGCAGTACAACAACAGGGCACACGCCGGCACGGGAGTGACGCCGAACCAAGCTTACACAAATCCCGCACAAGCAGAGCGTGCCAGGCAGACGATGATCGCCCAGGCCAAGCGAGGAGCACCACCTCGTCAGCAGCTGGCTGTGGGCGATAGGGTTAGAGTTCGGGTAAAACCTCGGGAGGGTCGGGGAGCCTACAGGGTCACTGAAACAGCCTGGAGCGAACAAACCTACGTCATCTCGCAAATCGAATACACTGACATGGGACCTCTCTTCACGCTGCAGGGATGGCCTGGAAGCAAGATGGTGAGCCGCGACCTGCGCAAGGCGGTGGCAGAAGGGAGACCGGCATTAGACTCCAGAGAAGCGCGGAACCTCCGAGCAGCTAGGGAAGTACGTCTTGCACCAGGTCCAGCACCACTTCCATGAAAAAATCCGCATGAACAAGAAAGGAGCAAGCAGGCAGGTTTTGCATCAGCTAGCTGTACTGCAGCTGGTTCGGTGCCGACTGCCACCTCCCATTGTCCAACCTAACAACAGGAACGGAGCTGTGGCCTCTGTACCGTCTGTACCGCTCATCGCGTTGTTTGCGAAGCGGGCTAAAAGCTGTGTTGACTGTGCAAAAGGAACACAGCGACGCGGAAAAAGGCAAGCTAGCCTGACCGCGGAAGAAGCTACGCATGCACGGGCTCAAAGTCTGCCCGACCTTGCAAATACATCATAATGAGCTGGAACGGCGTCCCAGCAGGATCCAAGGCATTAACTAAGGCAGTGAGGCATTGGCTGTTACGCCAGTGCCCCAAGGGACGAGCACTTTCTGAGTCCAGCTGGTAGACCTTGTCGTTGAAGGGAGAAAGTGCTTTCTTTCGTCGTCGCTCCACCGCCATGTGGAAGTGGTGGGAGACCATTTGAGTGAAGTCCACAGAGCTTTCGTAGCCGGTGTTCATGCATTCCACGTAGTCCTCGTGCCCGGGCATGACCCTTTTCATCACGCCTTTGGCCCGCTGCTTGCTGCGCTTGCCCTTGAGCGGATCCGAGAACAGGATCGAGTACAACTTGGCGCGAAGTCCGACCTGCTCAACGATCCTGACCGGCAGGTATTCCATCCCAAAGCCCCCGAGCTCACCAGCCCTGGCGAAGGCGATTTCCTGTTGACGAGGTGTCAGGTGCTGCAACGACAGGGCTGCGTCCTTCTTCCCCACCAGGTCCTTGGCCAAGTCGAAGTAACAGGGGAACCCACCTGTCTCGTTAGCAGCAGCCATCGCGTGCATGGGATCCTCAGCGCATTCGATGTAGTACGCGGCAGAGTCGGTGTCAGTCGACATGGGCAGTGCCTGTGGGAACAGCTTCTTGACTCCGAGATAATGGTACTTCATCATCATGAGTCTGGAGAGTTCCAAAACCCGATGTCCAGTCTGAACCAAGCTCTTCTGGACGACGACCCTGCCAAGGTCCTGCACCACGCCCATGAAGTCTTCGTCCTCCCCGAACCAGTCTAAGTCGCACATGCGGTGGCCGTTGGCGGCGCGAACAAACTTGGCCCCGTCAGTGAAGACCTTGCTGCAGCGGCACTGTTCGCAGCGCTGAACCAGCTTCCCATACATGGAATTCATCACCAATTTGAGCATTTCGGCCTCGACCCCTCGACCCTGTCGTTTCAGCTCCAAGCGATCACTGTAGCAGCTCTTGATCCAACTGGCGAGAAAAGGTTCGCATCTGAATTTGATGACGCGATGGACCTTGTCGAGTCGTGCTCCCAAGACTGACACAAGAAAGGCCAATCGTTTTCCATCCACCCCTTCCGCCTTGTGGGCTCCTAAGAAGGGGACTAATTTTGGCACCTTGCTGCACCGTAGACCGTTCTTTGCCATGAGCTCTTGGGTGAATGGGGAAAGCTGGTCTTTTGAGACAGACATGCGGCATGGTGGAGGCCAGTCGATTTGATCATGCTTCTCCAACGGGAAGGAATAATCAACGACAAAGAGGAAGCTCTGCTTCTCCTTGCTTCCCATGTAGTCGATTCCGCTCAAGGTCTTGTATGCCCACTTGATGCGATCCAGCCCGCTGTCAGGCAAGTGCACAAACACGCCTCCATCAACCGGCATGGGTTCGCACATGATTGCCGGGTACATCGATGATACATCCAGGGTCAAGAAGTAGCTATGCGGCTTCTCGGGGTCGTAGTGATCACCCAACTCCGGGGAGTTTGCACGTCGATGAGGGGTGAAGATGGCCGAGAGCCCACCCATCATGACATCGCGGAGGCACTCGTAGATTTTTAGGCTGGTCACTCGCCGCACGCGCTTGCGCGTCAGACACCCGCGAAGCATGGCCTCGTAGGCCGCTGAGGGGAGCGAGACGAACTGAGCCGGATCAAGACCGAAGCGTGCGTGGAACACCGACCTGAACGTCTCCATGACATCCGCAAGGCACAAGTCCATGAAGAGGTAGGTGTTGTGTACTCGTCTGAAGTCCTCGAACCCCAAGACTTCGCACGTCTCGCGGAGCAGCTTGTGCTTGTTGCGAAGGTCCTCCTCTTTGTCGCCGTTCAAGGACGATCTGTAAGCATCGATGTGCCACACGGGTGGGAGCTGCCAGATTTCCGGGCCGCACATCCGCTCAAATGGCATAGGCAGTTTCCGAAGCAAAAGCTCCCAGGTCCATCTCGAGAACTGCTCCTTGTCGATCTCCTCGAAGCTCCGCTCCGGCGCGAAGTACTGGTGTAACCTACGACACCGGTCTTCTGTCAAGGCAGCCTCCTGAAGCTCTGGATGAATCTCGCTCATCAGACGAAAGACTTGGGAAGGGTTGTCTGGGTTCGTCTTCTTCAGATCGTCCATCAGAGAGCCCAAGCTGGCCTTGTAGAAGTTCATAGAGTCGATAAAGCAGAGGCGCCCGATGCGGAAGGATAGCATCTTCTCTCCGGTCTTGAACAACACGGAGAGTTTGAGCTTGTGCCACGGCTTGGCCTCCATCGTCTCCTCCACCTCGTCCTCGGACTCGTCATCGCTGGAGCTCTCGAGATAGTCGCTGGAGCTCTCGAGATGGTCGTAGAGCTCATCGTCGGCGAGCTGCTCAAGGTTCTGCAAGTTCGCTTTCGCTTCGTTCGCTTTCTCTTCGGCTTGGCTTCTACGCCGCATCCACGCCAAGCACCGCAGGATAAAACGAAAGTCGTAACACCCTCCGTTATGCAGCATCACCGGAATCGTTCTTGGTTGCACTATTTTTCCATTGCAACGCCTGCATAACGGTCCTAGGAAGCGACCGGTACCATGTTCATGATGACGCACTTTCTGTCGATCCTCATGCCCATCCTCAAAGAAGATCTTGCACGTGGAGCACTGGTCAGCCTCGTCGAAGGTCCGCCGTTCCTCCGCAGTAAGACAGGGTGGAACGTTTGTGCGCTTCTTCCACAGCAAGTATTGCTCCCCCTCTCGACGCATCTCGGTCAGCATGCGCTCCACAGCTGCGAAACGGTGCTCTCCAACCTCCCGGGTCGTCAGAAACACTTGCTTCTTCGGTACGTAACCGTTGCGCCCCACCGCCGCATAGGCAGCCGAGAGCACATTCTCCTGCAAGCAGACTGTGTGCTGGGCAACTTGCTCTGTAGGAGCTGGCTGTGACTCAACCTCGAGGTCGGCGTACATCACCAAGGGAGCGAGCTCTGCGGAGGGTCCAGGATTGTAGAACACCACCTCCTCGAAACTCTTGGTCGGCATCCTCAGCGCCGACCCCCGCTTGGAGGGGTCGAAACTGCAAGGCGTCTGGCGGTGAAGCTCCAGGCTCCTTTCGTTTCGGAACCCTGCTCGGCAGCAGGGGCATACATGCAGGGTGTGGTGGTGAGCCCGCTGCGTGCCCTCCAAGCGCGCGCCTTGGTTGCTCATGAAGGCATTGTAGTTCCAGATGTAGAAGAAGTGATTCTCATGACGAAGGAGATGGATCTCCTTCTCGAAGGGATGGTTCATCAGCTTGGGCTCCCTGACAATCACCCTCTCAAAGACGGTCTCGTAGACGGTCTGCTGTCGCCACTCCACTTTGCGCCACTCCCACACGAAGATACGAAGACGGTGCCCATTGATGCGCTCGAACTCCTCTATGTCGCTCCAGGTCACTCCCCTATCCCCAGCTGGCAAGCAGGAGAAGTCGAACCCGAAGTTGCGCGGGACCACCTCGGCTCGATGCTTTTTGTGTTGCCCAGGGACCGGCGCGTACCCTTCCTGGAAGAGCATGGAGTCGGTAAGACGGGCCAGGCACCGTCGCTTTTCACGGTCAAGATTCTCCACGCCAAGCAAGGCCGCCCTAATGCACCATGCGAAGCAGCTGTGGTCTGTGGTCTGTGGATTCCAAAAGCACTTCTTGCGCTCCAACTCCGGAGGAAGCCTCACAAAGGTGCCAACTGGCTGGTTCCCCACAGCAGGCGCAGGAGGAAGGCGAGCCATCTCGGCGCCGGGAGAGACGAGGATGTAGACCTGAAGGATCCCTCCGATGAGATCACCACTCCCACGTAGGGCTGCAGCCTCCATGTGTTGCTCCAACTTCTCCCGCGCAGTCTCCACGATGCTGGTGAGTCGCCTCTCGATGTCAGCATCCGGCGCGACCACCCAAGGAGCAGGTGAGAGCAAATAGCTCTCACGCGATTCGAGGGGCACCACGTTGCCATCAGCGTCCAGATCAGCATCTGGGAGAATAGCTTCAAGCTGGAACTTCATCTTGATCGTGAAGTACAGCTGCATGCGAAGGTGCTCATCTAGCTCGTGTCTGAGGGCCCTCAGGTCGTCGAGCTGAACGGTGCCTCCTGGCCTGTCGATTGCCACCTGCCTCAAGAAGTACGACTCATTGCGCCGGAGCGGCACGGCACGCACTCTCAAGGGAGCGTGGTCAGCCATGGATCGTGAATACAGAAATAAGGATTTTTATTCCTGTCCGATCACGTCCTAGATCCAGCGAAGCGAATGATCTCACTCGTTCTTCCCCCCAATCCTACTACCCAGTGTCCGGGTTGAATGGACGACGCGTCATGCGCAGCAAGATGCTTGAGAGGGCAACCGCATCACATCAAGTGTGAGAACAAGCTCATCGGCCTAATGCTGCCTTTTGGGTGCGCCTCCCGCTCTCGTCGAGCATCAGAGACCTGGGACAACGCTGGTGAAGGAGCTATTCAAATCATGAAAGCAGCAAGAGGACACGGTCACCACTTGCTCACAACAAAGTCGCTACGCAGTTCCAGCATCACTCCAGAGCTCCCAACGAGTCTCGAAGAAAGTACGCGTCACACCTGGGCGCAAGAACGCTCTAATGGAACATAGCAGTCCGATTCTAATGTCAATGACTCGGTATGCGGCATGTTTATCAAGCGCACTCGCACATGATCAAGCACGGTCGTGCTAGGATGAAACACAGATGCTCAATCACTCCGGGGATCCGGCGTGTCTGGAAGAAAGTACGTGTGACACCTGGGCGTGAAAACAATCTAAGAAGACCCTAGCTGCGACAAACAAGAATGTTAAAACAACCGGTTGACGCGCCGCATCTTTGTCGAACGTGCTCGTTCAAGATCAAACTCTTCAAGAAACATAGGGACTCACCTGTACCATCGAGTCGGACTGTAAGCCTAAGATCAATCAGCTCTGAAAGACATCGCCGAAGATCAAGCTCAGATCGAATTAAGGCTCTACAAAGATCATAGGTCCTCGACCGAGCCTCACCTGTACGTTGTGTCAGGTCTTATCCAATCAGCCTGAAAGATCGAACAGCTCTGAAAAATGGCGCCTAAGAGCGGCCTCTAGTATGTACATGAGATGAGAGCTGAACGTCTTCAAAAACACGAAACTGAGATGGTTCAAGCACTACTGTTCTCAGGTTCCTTGTGTACACGCTGACTCAAAACCGAGCGAGTCCACAGGTCAAGTGTGCTCGTAAAGGACGCGACAACTGGCTTCTCCGCACGTTTCTTGGCGTCCTTCGCAGCGTCCCTGGCCTTCGCGGCTTTGGGCCCAGCCTTCAGGGCAGAGACGTTCTTGTCCTTGGCCTCAACGTGCTCAGAGGTCTCGACCTCCACAGGGGCAGAATCCTTCTCAACATCCTCCGCGACTGAGGCGGGAAGGACATCCTCCACGCGCGCTGAACCCTTATCGCTGCCCTCTGTGTCCGGGACATTCTTCTCGCCCTCGACCTTCCCGGACTCCATGACAGAGACGCCCTGGTCCTTGATGGCCGCCACGAGCTCGGAGGCCTCGGCTTCCAGAGCATCCTTTTCGCCGTCGGCCTTCACATCCTCCACAGCAGGACTGTCCTTGATCTCCGCGTTCATCGACTCCAACGGCTCGGACCCCATGCCATCTCCCCCGGCGATCGCCTCGTCCTCCTTGGTTGTGACCGCATTGTGACCGCGTGTTGTGACCGCGTGTTGTGACCGCGTGTTGTGACCGCGTAGTGACCGCGTAGTGACCGCGTAGTGACCGCGTTGTGACCGCGTTGTGACCGTGTTGTGACCGTGTTGTGACCGTGTGTTGTGACCGCGTAGTGACCGCGTTGTGACCGTGTTGTGTCCGCGCAATGCCACGTAGAGACTCGGACATAGACTCAGTCTTTGCAGAGTCTTTTATGGTGAAGACTGCAGTCTCTCATGGTGAAGACTGTAGTCTCTCATGGTGAAGACTGCAGTCTTTATGAGTCTTTTATCCATATTGGAGCATTATCTTGGCATGATTGCGATAATATTGAATCATGTTGTGACAATCTTGAGTCATTAAAGAGTCAATTTTGAATCGTTTTTGGATCGAAGTGGCTGCTTTGGAGCGAAGTTGAGCTATTTTTCAGCCTCGAACATGCAGCTGTTATTTCTCGAAGATCGAAGAGGCTGCTTTGGAGCGAAGTTGAGCTATTTTTCAGCAGAGAACATGCAGCTGTTATTTCGCAAAGATCGAAGAGGCTGCTTTGGAGCGAAGTTGAGCTATTTTTCAGCTTCGAACATGCAGCTGTTATTTCTCTAAGATCGAAGAGGCTGCTTTGGAGCGAAGTTGAGCTATTTTTCAGCCTCGAACATGCAGCTGTTTTTTTCTCGAAGATCGAAGAGGCTGCTTTGGAGCGAAGTTGAGCTATTTTTCAGCAGAGAACATGCAGCTGTTATTTTCTCGAAGATCGAAGAGGCTGCTTTGAAGCGAAGTTGAGCTATTTTTCAGCAGAGAACATGCAGCTGTTTTTTTTCTCTAAGATCGAAGAGGCTGCTTTGAAGCGAAGTTAAGCTATTTTTCAGCCTCGAACATGCAGCTGTTTTTCTCGAAGATCGAAGAGGCTGCTTTGGAGCGAAGTTGAGCTATTTTTCAGCAGAGAACATGCAGCTGTTTTTTCTTTAAGATCGAAAAGGCTGCTTTGAAGCGAAGTTAAGCTATTTTTCAGCAGAGAACATGCAGCTGTTTTTCTCTAAGGTCGAAGAGGCCGTTTTGGAGCGAAGTTGAGCTATTTTTTCAACCTCACGCTTTGGAGCGAAACTGAGCGATTTTCAACCTCGAACACGCAGCTGTTTTTTCTCTTCGATCAAAGAAGCTGCTTTGGAACGAAATTGAGCGATTTTCAGCTACGAACATGCAGCTGTTTTTTTCTATCTGGCGAAAAAGCTGCTTTTGGAGCGATTTTTGACTTATTTTGCTCCTTGCTCCAATAACCTCTTTTTCCCATATATGCTCAGCAGAGCACCTAAGAGGTGCTAGGAACCTACCCACAGTGTTTAGGAGTAGAAGTTCCATGGCTGAGTGTTTTCACCTGAAGTACCTTTGTTTTCCCATGTCTGGCAGACAGTGTTTGAAGCTGGAGAGCCGTGCTCGCATTGGCTCAAGACGAGCGGAGCTCGAGAGGCTGTGAACAGCGCAGTGAAAAGAGTCCGCACTTCGTGCTGTGAGGGTTGAGTGTAGTCTTGACCTGAGGTCCCTTAGGCCCCGTAGCTGTGCCACGAGTTTCAACGTGGTAGCGGAGCTTCGTGCTCCAGCATGGACACTGGTGAAGAACGTGTGCCTGGACGAGACCGTTCTCCGAGAGGCCGCAGTGCAAGCAGCCTGAGTTCCACAGGGCTTTCTGGTGCAAGGTCACCAAGTGCCCGTGGGAGAAGAGAACGTGGAAGGTCTTTGCCAGCGCGACCAGCTTCAGTTCCACGCGGAGTAGACCCAAGGCAGTGGACAGCTACGACTGGAGCAGGCCATCAGCCACCAGTCGGGGCTATGCCTTCGTTTGGACCTCAGTTCTACCAGATGGGAACACCCCCTCAGACGGCACCACAAGAACCCCTTCAAGTTCCGAATACGCAGTTGCCCGTTGCACCTGGAGTAGCTCAACAGATGGAGTTCACGAGAGCAATGCTGCAAGCGCAGGACGAGCAGATCCGACAGCAGGCAGCTCAACTTCAACAAATGAGTGCCATGCTTACGCAAGCATTGCAGCTTGCAAGTGCGAATGCTGCCAATGCGCATATTGCAGCAGCTGCAGCTTCGTCGTCGACGAGTCCTACACCTGGAGGAGACCCCTCAGCAGCACCTGCGAATGCATCGACTCCTGTGGACATGGAAGTAGACTCTGGTGTACGAAACAAGAGAGCAGAGGGTTACATTCCACAGTTGCCTCAGCTGAACTATGCGTCCATGACGAGCAGACATGCTGAAATCCGAGTTTGGACAGCCTACAGAGACGAACTTACGAGTTGGCTTTGTTTGCTCGACGACCGCTACGCTACGGAATTGCAAGAAGCGATCAGTAGCAATGTGGAAGTCTTGCAAGTAAGGCTTGAAGCCGGGAAGGCAGCCCGGTCAACCAAACTTTGGTTTTTGCTTCGTCAGTCCATGAGCAAGTTCCAACGTGGGCAAGATTTGGTGCATCTCATCGAGGTGAAACAAATGGGAGCAAGTGCCGGATACGAACTCTGGCGCTCGTTGAACAACGAATTGTCAGTTCGCTCCAGAGTGGAGGGACAGGCCCTCCGCGAACAGGCGTTAGGCCTGGTGCCACCAAAGCATCTCAAGCGACCACTTGATGTCGCCAGGTGGTACACCGCCGAGCTTCTCAAGTTCGAGACGCAGGTGAAGCATCGCTTCCCGGAGTTGCTCATCGGAGAACAAGAGGGAGTCCTGTGCCTGATGAAGCACTTGGATTCTGAGACCAAGAGATATCTGCTCCTCCATCACTCAACAAAGAGCATGGGTGAGCTGATGACTGGTTTGCAGTTTTACGACGAGCAACTTCGTGTGATGGACTTCCAGAGAGAAGGAGCATCCGGGTATGCGAATGCCTTCAAGGGTGGCAAGGGCGGAAAGGGCGACAGAGACAAGAGCAACAAAGGCCCCAAGGGCAACCAAGGCAACAAAGGCGAGAAAGGAGAAAAGGGACTGAAGGGCGGCAAAGCGAAAGGAAAGGACAAGAAAGGTGAGCGAAGCGGTGGAAAAGCACAGTCATCAATCAAGACGTTTCTGGAAGGATATCACTTCGGTATGATGCTCACGAACCAGGTGGTTAGTTTTCCTTCAGATGATCGCGTTTACTGGTTGATTGACTCTGGTAGTTCGTTCCACATCATCACGAGAGAGACGCTTGAGAGCAACCACGTGAAGATCCTGAGTTGGTTAGAAGGACGCCCTAAGTCATATGCGGAGACTGCAACTGGAGATTCCGTTGAAATTGGCGGATCAACACATGTTTTAGTGGAAGTTTGCTTTGAAACCACCACCCCAGCATCATCGAAGAGCAGTTCTGAGCATGAGGGTGACGCTGTGTACATGTGTAGGGCTAGGTTTGAAGCCGTCATTTCCGATCAGATCAAGCACAATTTGCTGAACATCAACTTGCTTTGTCAGAATGGAGGTTGGGAGCCAGCGATGTGCGACCAGCAGGGCGTCATTACCGTCCGAAAGCACGGCGTAACGCTGAGACCAACCATGTTTGCTTCAGTTAGTTGGCTTGCGTCAGTTCGGAATGACCATCCTTTAGCGCTGAAACCGCAAGATTTGATCGCCAAAACGGAACAGTTTCGTCGAAGTCGGTCTCGCAAGTCGTCTTCGAGTCGTGATTTTCATCGTTCGACTTCGAATCGAGGTCATCGCAGCTCTGCGAGAGTGTGTGTTGAGCCCGAAAACCCCGAATTGCTGGATGTTTCATGTCTTGATGAGGTAGTTGATTGCGAGTTTCAGACGAGCCACGAACATGTTGACCTGGACCAAGGCGAAGCTAAGGACAGACTAAGGACAGTCGATGACGTTTCCGGCTCTGCGAGGGATCAACTTCAGGTTTTCAGTCATGTGGATACGCCAGTTGTTCGTGAGCTTGATAGGGATGAACGCTTGATTTTGAGTGAAGACAACAGCGTTATCTCACACAAGCAACAGGACAACAGCACCACACCATCAGTCGAGCGGCTTGTGTTTGAAAAAGACAACAGCGTTATCTCACACAAGCAACAGGACAACAGCACCACACCAGCAGTCGAGCGGCTTGCATTTGAAAATGACAGCAGCGTTATCTCACACAAGCAACAGGACAACAGCACCACACCAGCAGTTGAGCGTTTTGTGCATGAGCATGGTAGGGAAACAGTTGTCTGTCGTGCTTGCTTGGAGGATTTCCCTGATGAGGTTGAGATTGGCAGCTTGGATTGCTCAAAGAGGCGAAGTTTTCCTAGAGTAGGACAGATAGGAGACCGCCGCTATGGATCCGAGTGCCACGATGCAACGGAGCATTCAACAGTTGGAAGGCATGCGCCAGGGGGCGAGACGCAGGAGACTGATATTGTTGGAAGCCCACGCCGCGCAGCACGGCATAGAGCTACCACAGACGCTCCGAGAGGAGCTCCAGGCGTCGTATGCCGAGGCGGAGTCCACTGGAGGGGACGAGATGGATCTGGACCTGGATTCGGCAAGGCTGGACCCTTCGACCTCATCTCCTTCGATAGAGTACATCATGGAAGAGACGGAAGCGGCGGAAGCACCGTCGTCCCACACCGGGGTGAGGGAATTCCAAGCGGATCCTTCGATGTCAGAGGCTCCAGCCAAGGGACCTGCTATGGTGCAGATGAAGCCGACGCCGAAGATCAAATCCAAGGAGAAAACCATGGCCGTGAGACCGGTGCGGAACTTGCTGCCGGACCATGTGGATCAATCGAGCATGGGAGTCGATCCTCGGGAGCCTTCCGGCCCCACGCCGGCATCGTCAGCGCCAACACGGAGAGGAAAACGGCGCTGGGCGTCGACAGGCTGGATGACGTGGATTGCTCGTCGGTTCGGAGGAGCTTGGACGGCACAAGCTTCGGGAGCCAGCGACTCACCGGATACGCCGGTGACGCTGTTTTGCCTCCTGTGCCAGAAATATGTCACCGAAGCCCATTTGATGAGCGAGCCACACGAAGCCAACATGCAGGGCTTCACGCAGACCATCTCCAAGGAGGGCCTCCACGTGACGCAGAACCCGGTGGATTGGGCCACATGGGAGCAAGCTCTTGCCGAACCAGAGCAGCTGGAACTTGGAGTGACAGAGGGCAAGGCTCGCTCAGTGGTTACGCTGGGACCGAGCGAGTTTCCTCAGCCGAACCCGAAGGAGACGACCGCGGCAGCACCGGCGAGCCCAGGGCCAGGACCATCGACAATGGTGGTGGAGATAGACGAGTCCGACGAGGATTGGGGAGAATGGAGGCCAACCACAGGGGTTCCAGCTCCAACGACCCCAGCACATCCGAAGGATCCCCCTATCTCCATGATGCAGCCGCCGGGAGAACCGGTCGGCCCGACGGACACCTCCCTGGCGGGAATCACTTTCCAACCTGGGCTATCATGGTCCGTATCTGCAGCTGCATCTGAGCACACCAGGCCACACCTCAGAAGGGCTGCAAGCCCTCGGACCTTTGAGGGAGAGCTTCCTGCGGATGCAGGTGAAGGACCATGCCCAACTGCCGGTCAGCTTGACACCCCCGAAAGCCGACAGCGACCTCTCCAGCACGGTGATGAGGATGGCAGAAACGATGGAAACAGGAGCAGCGGGGACATTGGCACCGGCAGGAAGGCCATCCAACCCAATGAGCCTTCGCGCTCAGCTCGAGGCGGGGATCCTCACGGGCCAACAATACGAGGACCGGCGCCGAGCAAGGTCGCAGGACATACAGGCTGCGAGGTCGGTCGCGCCAAGGCTGGCGCTCCCGATACCTCCGCCACCTCCAGTTCCGCGGCCCGAACGCACGCCCGAAACCCCAATTCCGTGGAGTGGCGCGCCGTCGCCTGCATTCATGGAACTTATCAGGCGCCGCCGAGATCGCCAAGAGCGCGATCGTTCTCGCTCCCCGTCTCCCTGAAAGGGAGTACGGAGAAGCCCAACCCAATCCTTGCAGCTTTGTCCCAAGACGAGAGAAAAGAGCCCGATACGCGACAGCCACAACAGCAGTTTGAGTTAGTCACTGAAGAAGGAATTATTGGGGACAATGTGCGTAGTAAACAGGCAGAGCTTCAGCACCACATGCAGGGACACGTACCATACATGTCTGACTGTGAGTTTTGCCAGCGCACTAGAGGGACCACTCCAGCCCGAAAGCGTAGCGACCTGAACCCGAGAGAGTTTCAGCTTGACCAGTGCTTCTTTCGCAAGCTTGCATTCATCGTACTGGTTCATACCATGAGCTTTGCGATTGCAGTTTGCTTTAGACCTGAGGGAGAGAGCGCAGCAACAACAGCAGAGCATTTGCATCCCTGGGTCAGGCACTTTGGTGTGAAACAACCGCATTTCATGTCTGATGCAGAGGGACTCACGAAGAACATCGCAGCGAGGCTCGCTGATCTTTGTGAGGGTACTGAGGACAGCTTTGCACCCGAAAGGCATGCACCAGCAGCAGAACGAGCCATTAGGACCCTGAAAGGAATCGTAGCAACACATGAGCTTGAGTTGCGTGAACATGGCGTTGTTTTGGATGGTGAGTGTGCGGATGTTTTCGACCTTTTGTTTCAATATGCAGCACACACGCACAACAGGTTTTCAGTTTCTGTAGGGTCGACCATGACACCCATGCAGAAGATCCGCGGAGATCGAGTGCGACCGCAAGTCACGTATCCGTTCGGTGCGGTAGCATACGCTAAGATAACGCGGGCTAGAAGACCTGACGCGGATGCCAAGTATGCTCGAGGGATCTACTTGGGACCAGTGCTTGGGAGCATAGGTCATGCCATGGAAATCCGCTTGGATAGTGGGGAGACGAAACGGGTGATCGCGCCCGGACTCAAATTGCTCTACCCGTTGCGTTTCGAGGCAAATCTTCTGCCCGGTGCAAAGGCCCTAGATGGCTTCGTGCCCCCGCCTGAAGCACCGAAGACCAAAGAGCTGTTTCTCCCATATGTTCCAGGTGGAGGTCCTCCCATAGACTGGGTGAGACAACATGGTGTTACACCCAAGTGCCCCGGATGCCAGGAAGGCGTCAGCTCGAGCAGGCATTCCCAAAAGTGTGTGAAGAGATACCAAAAATGGTTGCGTGATTCCATCGATGATGCTCTGGAGGCATTAGATGAAGGACCGAAGGTCGACCGAAGACCTGAGGAGCTAATTGGAGAAGACCCATACGATGATGACGAGCAAATGAAGCCGAACAAGCGAACACGCTTTGGAGGAGAGGAGGTCCGAGCGTTTGATCCTGAGCAAGCAGGAGTCGGAGACCTAGAGATCCCGGAGATGTCAGTGCCGGACGCTGACTGGAATGTGTCCGAGTACCAGCCGTCCGAGGCTGAGGATGACGATATGGGAGAAGCTCCAGAGATGGGAGACGCTCCAGAGCATCCCCAGACATTCCATGAGGGGGTCCCAGTCCGATACCTGGAGGAATTGCTCGAGAACGCCCACTACACACCACAACCACTCTCTTGTTGTGACCACTACGACGTCGAAGCAGCATGTCACCTACTGGTTGGTCGGTCGAGCGTGGAGAAGTTCCCATATGTTTGCTTGAACACGACAACACAACAACAGCACCACAAGCAACAACAGTCGGTCGAGCGTGAAGCAGTTGAGTTGTTGAATCTCCAGGACCACCCATGTGTATGTTCTTCAGTTAAAGAGAAAAAGGAAGATGAGTCCGCAGGGGCGTACATGAGAATCCAAGACAGGACTCTGTGGGTGAATCGACCTCGAGCCAGCTACGACGACCTGGAAGGTTTCCAGCTGGACCCTGAAGAGACATGGCAAGGAATCAAGAAAGAAGTGAATGCGCTCGATAGTCTGAAAGTTGGTTATGCAAGATCAAAGAGCGAGATTGATGAATACCGCAAAGCCAACCCAAACTGTCGGACGGTCAAGTCCCGATGGGTCCTCACTCAGAAGGCCCCAGGACTAGTCCGAGCAAGGATAGTCGCTAAGGATTTTGCTCATGGCCGACCATCCGCACTCGATTTGGGGTTGAGTTCTAATACTGCGTCGGTGGAAGCCCTCAAGATCGTCCTTGCACGGGCGGCGAAGGGAAAGATGCGGGCTTACGGCCTCGACATCTCCACCGCGTTTCTCTTTGCGCAGGTAGTGGAACCCACCATTATCGAGTTGCCAAGTACATTCGCGCTCGAGAGCGGCGAAACCGCGTACTTGATACTAGAGAAAGCGCTCTACGGTTTGCGTTCCGCCAGCCTTAGCTGGCAGCGACACCTGAACAGGATCGTATCTGCACTAGGCTTACAAGCGAGTCCGCTTGAACCGACGCTTTTCAGCGGATGGGTCAACCTTGAATCCGGATGGGAGTATATCATCATGTTAGCGTACGTGGATGATTTGCTCATTGTGTCCTCTACCGAGAAAGGGTTCGAGTACGTCCACGAAGCCCTGAGTTCAGTCTTGAAAGTCAAAGTGACAGGGAGGCTGATCGAAGATGGGCAGATGGAATTCCTCGGTCGTTTAATCCGTTGGGATGGACGACAGATCATGCTTGGGGTGAAGCCTGAGTATGTGAAGTCGGTCTTTACATCCTTCGGATGGGACATATCCACCGTAAAAGCATCCTTGACGACGCCCGACATCAGGAGTATGTACGATGAGGAGAGTGTTGAAGAGCCTTCAAAGGAGCTGTCCAGTGAAGCAGCTTCACGGTTCCGAAGTTGCCTAGGGAAGATAGGCTGGCTCTGTCAAACTCGCTCAGATATAACGTACTTTCACTCCATGTTGTCGCGCGGACAAAGCATGCCACGGCAAGTGCATGAAGATGCACTTCGCAAGTTCCTGCGATGGTTAGCAGCGTTTCCGCTGTTAGATCAAATCTTCCCGCTCGGAGATGGCAAGACCAATGAGGGGGAGAATGCAAGCCTGGTAGCCTATTGCGACAGCAATTGGGGCAGCGAGATGAGCGTAGCCCGGAAGAGCACCAGTGGCGGAGTGATCTACATCGCAGTGGACGGTCTGTGGTACTGCATAAAGGGATACAGCCGCCTGCAGAGCGTCGTGGCACTCAGCTCAGCAGAGGCAGAGTTGTTTGCCATCGCCGAGGCAGCGAAAGAGGTGGCAGGACTTGCGCAATTGACGGCGCATATCTGGGGCACCCTCCAGAAACCCCACCGCGTGTATACCGACAGTGCTTCAGCTAGGCAAATCGCTAGCATGGAGGGGCTACTCAGGCGCATGCGGCATATAGACTTGAGGTTGTGCTTTATCCAAGACCGTGTCCATAGCGGCGAGTTAGCAGTAGAGGGAGTGGCCGGAACCGAGAATGTGAGCGATCTTCTCACAAAGAATTTAAATCGCCTCCAAACAGCAAAGCATACAGCAACCCTCGGACTAGAAGATGTCACCAACATCGATTTCCGAGAGGTCCCGGCAGTCAGGTCTTGCTTGTTGCTGTCTGGAGTGCTAGATTCGATACTCGGGCCGGACAACCTCGAATATGAAGCTTTCTGTCGGCTATGCGAACTCGAGACTGAATATTCAACTTTGCTGATCGAGTTTTGCACGAGTTCACGTTCGAATCTGTACCTGCAAGGAAGTGTGCACCAAGTATTTGTCCTGCCGATTACTCAAGGGGTTGACGGAACCTCGAATGACACCGTGGAGCGGGTCATGTCTGCAATGAATGTTGCGAGAGAATGGGGGATGAAGGTTGTTTTCTGGAGCAGCACTCCTTGTACCGGAGGTAGCCCGTACCAACGGCGACACGAAGATCGGCCGGGCTATCAGGACCATCTACAAGCTTTATTCACGGTGCATCGCAAGCTCTGGCGGAGCTTCTTAGTGATGGTGAACCACCCGCAAGTAGGGGTATGGGTCATAGAATGGCCGCAGCGGTGTGCCTACTGGGGATGGGCAAGCACCCGTTCGTTTGCAAAGCAAAGAACCCATTACACTGGCGAAGTGCACGGCTGTGTTTCAGGCTTGGTAGGCAGAGATGGATTACCTATCCGAAAGATTTGGAAACTGATGTCGAACGATGAACAGTTTGTGCGAAGATCTCAAAGCAACGCAGCACTATCCGCCAGCTTTCGCGGACGTCGCCCTGGAAAGCTTGCGACTGCGGTAATTCGCCTTTGCGAGAGTTAGTCGACCTCCAGCGGTCTGCAGCAGTGCAGCGGTCTAGGACTGAGGAATGCGCCGGCATGCGCGCCCCGGCGAGGAGCTTAGTTGACTTTGCGTGGAGCTTAGTTGACGTGACCAACAGTGAAACTCTTGGTCATGAGGGGGAGTTGATATATGTGACCTGGCTCAAGGTCGCGGCTCAACCCCGGTGGGGTGCACAGGTAGCAGAGCGGAGCTGTGTGAACCAGCCTCGAGTCCCCTAACTGTTTTGGGTACCAGGCCTGCTTTTTCACAGCCTTCATTTGAGCCATGTCCAGAGCACCTGTGCAGTCGAGACCCTCACTGCCAACAAGTGACGGGTTGGAGTCTTCTCACCCAACTTGCGATGCAGAGAGCCAGAAGGAAGGCACGGCCCGATTGGAGGGCGAAGCAGCCCGGCTTGGGGAACTCTTCCCTTATGCGAGTCTTCTTACAGCCGGCTGTGGAGTTTCTCCAGCTTTGGAAGACCAGGTAAGAAGCTCGAGCAACCTGGCAAGTGTAGAGCGAACTTGGGCCCATAGAGCCAATTGTGGTCCCAGCCAAAGCAGGACTTTCCACCAAGCACTCTGCTTTCGCTGGCATCACAAGGGCCGGAAAGAGTGGCTGCTCCTCTCCGAGGACAGCAGCGTGTATTTTGTTCGCACCAGCAAATCCGGCAAAACAGTCCGAGCCGGACCTTGTGGGCAATGGAGATGCATGGAAGACCCAGCAGAGCTCCACGGGGGAACGGGAGGCGACCCGCCCGTGCAGTGGCTTCGCCTTTTGAACTTCAATTGCACTGGCTGTGGTAACATTCCAACCCATAACCTCAACTTCGTGCCTGGTCCTGGGGAAAGGCAACCAGCGATCTTGTATGGAGAGGATGGAAGACGCATCGAGCTCCAATGTGCCCTTTGTCTTGAAAACTTCCTGGAGTGCACGTGGAGCTGGCCGAGCTTCGATCAAGCAGTCAGGAGACAGGTGTTTCTGGACGATGCCTCCCTGGCTGACTTGCGTCAGTTAGGTCACCAAGGTACGGAGCCCGTAGAATCTTCGCTGGCGCCGCTGTCTTCTGCAGCCAGCGCACATGGCTGGACCTTCCTTGAGGAAGGGTGTTCTCAGGATCTAGACTCCCCAGAAGAAGCATGCAGCAGTGAATGGCTTGAGTGTGGCTTTGAAGACTTGGAAGACATCCCCTGGGAGGTCTGACCTAATACGGCCCCAACCCACTCAAATTGCAGGAGCTATGCCCTGCCAGAATCAAGGGTGAGACTCTCCCCTCCGGAATCCAATGTCATAGAGGAGACTCTCCTTTTCAAGCAAGGATGTACAAATCAAAGCGAAACTGCTTGCAATGATTGCATAAGGAAGCAGGTTAGAGCGAAAGCAGTTCAGTGCCCAGTCCCGGCACCCCCTTTTCCATCCAACGGAATAGGTTCGCAGTTGTTCCGTTGGACACCCGGCAGGACTGGCCGCCATGATGCGGCCTGTGTTCAGCCTGACACCGGTTCGGCACCCTTGCTCGGTCTGTCAAGCAGACCGCTGGACCGGGTTTTCGGGCTCAGGTGCTTGCGGGTACTTTCAGGCCCAACACGGGGTTCTCGCAAACGCAGCGCACGCACGGAAAACGTCAGTACCGGTCCCTGTAGATCCTCACTGGTTGATGAGGGGAGGGTTGCGCGCTGAGATGTTGAGGAACGGACGAGGATCCAAGTACACCGGCAGGTTGAGGCCGAGGGCATGATGCCCTGCATCAGTTTGGGGTTACCCGTGTTTGGCCTTTGAGTTTTTCCTTTGCTGTCCCTGCAGGGTGTGTTGTTTTCTCCTGGTGGTGCAAGCCCAGCCAGGAGGAGCCTAGCGGCAGGCGTTGTTTGTTAGGGACCAAAACCTAGGCTGACGGACAGCCTGAGGCACCAGATTGCGGAGGTTAAAGGCTGTGGCTCGGTGCCCGAAAGCCTGCCCAGCTGAGATGCCCAAATCAACCAAGCCCTCCCTGCGTGCAAGTGGTGTGGGTTCCTCTGGAGCCGCTGAGGTTGAATCAGTGAGTAAGAGCGAGAAAGTTGGTTCTTCCTCCCTGGTGAGTAAGTGCGAGAAAACCAGGTCAGCATACGGGGCAAACAGGAGCTCAGTGCTGCTGCGGCATGAGTTTCTGGGGCCTAGGTTAGTAAGTGCGAGAAAGCTTAGGCCTGTTCCGGAGGTTGGCGACTTTTGCCAATCCACTTGTTTGCAGTTTGTACAGGCATTGCCCATGTGTCGGTTCCGGACCTTCTGCCTTTTCTGAGTGAGCCGAATGTGGGTGAGTTTCTCCCCTGTACAGGCAGGGCTTATAGGGTAGGCAGTACAGACCAGGCAGTTCAACCTGCAGAACATTTGCCTAGGGCTTTGTATAGAGCCAAACCAGTGAGTAGCCGTAGGCCGCCGAGCTTCTCGCGGAACTGGTTAAGCCCTCAATGCTTTCTCTCGGTGTTCCCTGCACATAGTTCGGCCGTGTTAAGCAGGCCAAGGACACCTCGAGAGTTTTTCCATTCTGTGCATAGTTAATGTTTTCCGGAACTTCGGTTCCGAAGAGCCTAACCTGGCTAGCGACGCAGTCCGCTTTCGTGTGATATATGTGACCCTCCTAGTTTCCCAGTTGACACGTGATGTGCACTTGAGTTGTCTGCTATGAGTGTGAAGCATAGGCACGAGGACATGTCAGGCAGTGCAGATTTCTTTTGGCTTGGTGAGACCTTGTTTTGAGTGGGAAGAACCGTTTTCTGTTCGTTTTCTCGAAACTCGTTTGTCGGAACTCGTTTCCTGTTTGTGACCTGGTATTTGGTGACCAGAAGTGACTCAAGCCAGTTTAGGTCTGCACAGAGCTCAGCAGAGCACCTAAGAGGTGCTAGGAACCTACCCACAGTGTTTAGGAGTAGAAGTTCCATGGCTGAGTGTTTTCACCTGAAGTACCTTTGTTTTCCCATGTCTGGCAGACAGTGTTTGAAGCTGGAGAGCCGTGCTCGCATTGGCTCAAGACGAGCGGAGCTCGAGAGGCTGTGAACAGCGCAGTGAAAAGAGTCCGCACTTCGTGCTGTGAGGGTTGAGTGTAGTCTTGACCTGAGGTCCCTTAGGCCCCGTAGCTGTGCCACGAGTTTCAACGACGCCCGCTCCCAACTTTTGCTCAGCCTTTTCTTTCTTCTAGATGTTGAGAACGCCCGTTCTCAATCGCATTTAATTCCTTAACGGCTGGGAACACCCGTTCCTTGATGTTGAGAACGCCCGTTCTCTTCCGCCTTTAATTTCTTAAACGTTGGGAGCGCCCGCTCCCTTCCGTTTAACTCATTTTTGGTGTCTCTTGTACATTGTGCAGTACGGATAGCTTCGGCGTAAGGTATCTGCACTATGTTGCAAGTGCGAACTAGTTTTACCAAACCTTTTAACTTTGCGGTGCATGTGAAGATAGGAGCATGTTTTTGCCGCAGTTTGAGATCAATGTTTGTCTTTTGAACACCGTGCATCATTCTCGACTGGCCCAAACTGCACTCGTCAGGCCCACCCGGCCGAGGGCACTAAATGTTGCTTGTGTTGATTTTGCTGTTGTGGACGGGGAAGGTGGGTGATGTTTGTTTGTGCGCTTCCCTTGGTTAGTAAGAGCGAGAACGCCAAGGAAGTGCTTTGCGCATTGCGCTGGCCTTTGTCTGCTAGTAAGAGCGAGAACGCAGCAAAGGTTAGGCCTTTGAATAACTGCCCTACATCCAGCAGCAAGCCTGCCTCTCCCACCCGTGCAGCGTATCAACTCTTTGCAGCAGTGGAGTGCGCTTAGTACAAGTGCCACGCCCCCTAGCTAGTACGAGCCTTGCCGCCAGGTACCCGCACATGCGCAGACTGCTGTTGATTTGCCGTCGTGGACGGGGAAGGTGGGTGTTTGTTTGTTTGTGCGCTTCCCTTGGTTAGTAAGAGCGAGAACGCCAAGGAAGTGCTTTGCGCATTGCGCTGGCCTTTGTCTGCTAGTAAGAGCGAGAACGCAGCAAAGGTTAGGCCTTTGATGCATCCAGTTCGCGTGCGGTGGCTGTGCTGCTTGCTGTGTGGCTATACCAGCCACTGCATGCGTGAGGGCTGTGCTGCTCACTGTGTGGCTTACACCAGCCCTTTGCCTGTTGATGCGAATAACTGCCCTACACCCAGCAGCAAGCCTCTCCCACTCGTGCAGCGTATCAACTCTTTGCAACAGTGGAGTGCGCTTAGTGCAATTGCCACGCCCCCTAGCTAGCACGAGCCTTGCCACCAGGTGCCCGCACATGCACAGGCTCGAGGTGCACAGGCCCGCCCGGGGCAGGCGTGGCTGTAGGTGCCTGCACATGCACAGGCTCAAGGTGCACAGGCCCCTCCGGGTCAGGCGTGCTTGCAGGTGCCAGCAAAAGCACAGGCTCAAGGTGCACTGACCCTTCCGGGTCAGGCGTGCTTGCAGGTGCCCGCACAGGCTCAAGGTTTGCAGGTGCCTGCAAATGCACAGGCTCAAGGTGCACAGGCCCTTCCGGGTCAGGCGTGCTTGCAGGTGCCCGCACATGCGCAGGCTCAAGGTGCATAGGCCCTTCCGGGTCAGGCGTGCTTACAGGTGCCAGCAAAGGCACAGGCTCAAGGGGCACAGGCCCTTCCGGGTCAGGCGTGCTCGCAGGTGCCAACACACTCAGGCCCTTCCGGGTCAGGCGTGCTCGCAAGTGTCCGCAAATGTACAGGTTCAAGCTGCGCAGGCCCTTCCTGGTCAGGCGTGTTTGCAGGTGCCCGCACATGCACAGGCTCAAGGTGCACAGGCTCGAGGTGCCCAGGTCCATGCCCAGGTCCTGTCGGGCACTTTCCCCTAGCGTGCCAGGCGGGTTGGGGTGCAGCCTGAAAACTGTCGTTTTGCACATGCTGCGCAAACCTCATGCGTCTGTGTGAGTCGCAATTCATGCGGCTGTGTGAGACGCAACTCTACACGTTGTCCTGCGTTTTGGGTGTAGGAGGGCTCAGGATCGCACTGTTGAGGTCTGCTGGCCGCTCCCCAAATCAAAGGCGATTAACAACCGAACGGTCTGGCCAGTCGGTGCAAGCGTGCTGGGTGTAGTGTTAAACTGTAGTAGCATTCCCTTTCCTCAAAATGCTCCCTTACATCCACTTGCCTATTATGCACCTAGCGCTGCGGGGCTCCGCGAAGGCGTCTTGCTGATCAGCCTGGCGGGCTCGTCTGTGTGCAGCTCTGTGCGTGGTGGCAGCCGGCGGGTGTGCAGGAGTCTGCATTTAGGGTTTGGTTTGCTGCTTAGGTTTCTGGTCTGCCCCTCACCCTTGTGACAGTGCTAGTCGCAGCATAGGGCGGAGGCATCGTCCGCTTTTTGCTGGAAAAGTGCCTGGAACAACCGGCAGGAACAAGCCTGTTCATGCTGGAGGGGTGCCTGGCGGGGGCACTCCTTGCCACAAGCGCGTCATCGCTGTAATCGGCCTGTAATCCGGCGCGGCCCTGTTAACAAACGCCATGGCTCATGGACAGCGCCACCCCCTTAGAGTGCCGGATACAACGGACATGTGTTGGTCTATCTTGCGCAGCACGATGGACACACCTTGCTCGTTACCGTTGCGGCTTCTGCGATAAGGGAGTAAGCTTCTCAAACTGATGCCTAGGTCTTCTCCAGAAGGCCCAGAATGATTAGGCGCCTCCGGAAGGCCCAGAAGTGCTTTGGCCTATCAAATTGTTGCCTAAACCCTCCCGGAAGGCTCAGAAGTGATTAGGCCTCTCAAACTGCTGCCTGAAACTTCTCCGAAAGGCCCAGCAGTGGGTCGGCCTCTCCAACTGCTGCCAAAAAATTTTCCTGAAGGCCCAGCAGTGAGTAGACCTCTCAAACTGATGCCTCAAACATCTTCTGAAGGCCCAGAAATGATTAGGCCTCTCAAACTGCTGTCCCAACAGTTGCCTGAAGGCCCAGAAGTGATTAGGCTTTTCAAACTGCTGCCTCAACCTTCCCTGGAAGGCTCAGCAGTGATTAGGCCTCTCAAACGGCTGCCTAAAACTTCTCCGGAAGGCCCAGCAGTGAGTAGACCTCTCAAACTGCTGCCTCAAACTTCTCCAGAAGGCCCAGAAGTGATTAGGCCCCGCAAACGGCTGCCGGAGCCTTCGCCAGCAGGCCCAGAAGAGATGTGAAGAACTGCTGCTTCAACCTTCTCCAGCAAGCCCAGAAGTGACTAGGCCTGCACTTTGCTGTGGGTCCCGCATCAGGTGTAGTCACGGGGTAAACCTGCTTGAAGTGCTCTCCACAAAAAATCGGCCGCTGCGCGGGGCTCCGAGTTACAAGGCCCCTTGACTCTCACACTTGACGCGCGGTTGGCTGCAGACCGTTAAGCAGCCTTGGGGGCCTTAAACTGCACCAGGCTAAGCATGCCACGCCGATAGGCTCCCGGTACCTGGGAAGCACATGAGCCAAGTGCCAGCCAGCAGCCTTTGGGGCTCTTGTGCCGTCTCAAAAATCGGCCGCTGCGCGGGGCTGTAAGAATATGGCCTCTTGCAAGCAGCGCTTCAGGCCCGCCCTATGGCCATGAGGTCGAGCCTCAAAACTTTCGGCGCAAACACAAGGAGCCTCCAAATAGGGTACTCTCCCCGAATAGCTATGTGAGGACGCCCGGACTCACACAGCGCCGACGGCAGCCTCGTGAAGCCACACCAGCCCCTTGCCAGCCCCCGCTCGCCGGGGGGGGAGGGGGCGCCTCTTCTGGCGCTCTGTGTGCATTGTGCCTGTTTTCAGTGTGCTTGCAACTTCCTTGCCAACCCAAAAAAGAGTCCTGAGTGCTATTGCTACGGCCCTGGCGCTTGTGTGGGGACTGTCTCTACGGACGCGTTGAGCAGTTTAGGTGACGGAGGTTCCTTGCCTTACGGCCTACCCATACTTTCGCTTAATGTCTGTACCAGACGTGGCGCAGCATTGCTATGGGTGACGGGCAGCTGAGTGATTGGTGCCGGTAGGTTCATGTTTGCATTGGTCTCACCTCGCTGGCCTTGCGATAAGTTGTCTTGCAATAAGGGCCTCTGCGCTAGCGGTTGCTTCTTTGTAGTCACGACTTCTTTTTCGCTCGCTGGCTTGTACAGTTTGGCTCTCACTTCGTTTCACCTGTTATGTCGAGCCCAACAAGACCGGCCTACTGCGCTACTGATGTAGTAAAGAGGCGTCAGTCCAAAAAAAAAAAAGACCCGCATTGGCAAAGGATTGGGCCATCTGCAAAATCGACCTTCCGAGATGGAAGACAACGCGAAGCACAAAAGTGGGCGTAGCCGGTGCCAGATCCATATTGGCCAAAGAAGGCTGGATGGTCAACAATTGATCTCTGCAGAAGGGCATGGAGAGGGCTCCGACTACCACCCGCTAGGGCAAAACTGCATTGTTTGGTACAGTGCAAACCCTGCGACAGCTTGCAACAGCCAACAAGCGTGGACACAGCACGATGTGAGTGCGCAGCTGAGCTGCTCTTAACTTACAAGTGGACTGCAAATACTGATTTGAAGCAGTAAGAGGGGTTGGGCACTCCAGGATACTCGGACGGGATCTCGCACGCAGGCACGCAGGCACTTAGGCACGCACGCACGCAAGCAGACAGGCAGGCACGCAAACACCCACGGAGAGGACGAAGACGGACGAGGAGAATGGTTGACTTAAAATCGAACAACCGTGGGGAAAAGCAACAAATCAGTTTCACACTTTCATTTCATGGTTTGGAAGGTTTGGTTTGTTAACGAAAGTCTTTCTCATGGTATGATCTTCTTTACTACATTTACAAAGCAAGCACGGGGTTGAGAGGGGAGGACGCAGCCGTCAAAGAAAGCCTACAGGTTTTTTTGTCCCTTAAGCTTTGTAGCAAAAGGATCCATTGCGCATAAACGAGACCGGCCATGCAAAACGCGTGGCCTGTTAGTCAGCAGATTGGCCCCGAGACTTATTTGTAGCCTGGAGCAGGATCTTGAGTGTTGGGTTTTGGATTTTGCATTGTGGACGTCCACGGTGACCACTAATTGCCGCAGCATGGGTTCCAAGTGTGGCAAGTGGCCCGGATTAAGGCAGACATGTGGTTGGGGCAAGCACGGGTAAGATGCGGGTTTAGGGGCAATGTCGTTTTCCACCCAAGGAGCAAGTGGGGCAAGTGGCAGAAAACACTTAGCGGTCCACTTTTGCATGCCACTGGACGGTAGTCTTCTGATGCTGAGAGCAGTTGGATCCACTCGTCTAGGTACATTAGACGTGAGGTTTTTTTCTTTAGTTGGGATTCACCGCAGAGGAGGAGCTGTTATTTCCCTGAAATGTGATGTGGTGCCACAATCGTTGCGAACTTCCGCTATATGCTAGCTTAGCTTGCCTGAACAATTCTGATTGCGTTCTGCACAGGCGCCTTCTAGTTGTTGAGAGATCTTGCACAAGTAGGTTATCGCCTCTGGAGAATGATGCCAGAGTTGATGGGCCTTGACAGGCTGCTTGCACCCATTTATTTGCAAGTCCTCAGATGCTATAGAGATGCCAGAGAACCCAGAGAGGATCCTGAACTTATTGCAGTGTCCGCTCAAACGCTTTTTTCTGAGTGTAAGCGCTGTACTTAGAAGCTTAGGAAGAACTGATGCAGAGAATGACTGTGCCTTTACTACCGGACGGGGAAAAGCGATCCTGAAACATTCATGCGCAACGTAGTCCAAGGAGTTTGGGAAAGGGAAGGTGTGTTTTCTCCACCGCAGGCACGGACCGAAACCCGAGCTTCTCTGTGCTTAGGCATCCAGAAACATCCCCAAAAAAAAACATCCGCAAACATCCAACTTCAAGAGCCCTTCCCATAGGGGCCGAAACACAAGAGACGGAGAGGCTCAGAGCAGCGCCAAGCCATGTTGCTGGCGCCCCCTGGACTGAAGCAGAGGCGGCGTTGATCGTTTGTTTTTTTCTCTCGCATTTTGGGGGAGGGGATTCCAAAATATTGAGCACTTTTGATAAGAGTACTGAAAAGGCAAAGTGGCTCCAGGTTGCACCAAAGCGTCCCATCCTTATTAGCGCCCTTGAGCACCAAGCCGCAGGTGTCTTCGTCGCTCTTCGAAGTTCTCCGCCCTCAGTTCGTGCCTTAC
The DNA here is from genome assembly GCA_905221605.1 of Symbiodinium natans. Lineage (NCBI taxonomy): Eukaryota > Dinophyceae > Suessiales > Symbiodiniaceae > Symbiodinium > Symbiodinium natans. The sequence continues at coordinate 78,157 of CAJNDS010000401.1, read as the reverse complement.
TTGGGTTTAGGGTTTAGGGTTTAGGGTTTAGGGTTTAGGGTTTAGGGTTTGGGGTTTGGGGTTTGGGGTTTGGGGTTTAGGGTTGAGCAGCTTGTGCATTCTGCCCTGCATCTCTCTGCACTTGTCGCCTTCAGCGTTTGGCTACAGCACTCCACATCTTTCTGGGTTTTCGGCAACTTGCACGCACATGGCTGGGCAAGCGCAGGTTCCCGTTCCGAAACCCGGCGCCCGGGAATGGCTCATGGTAGTACTGGGAAGTTTGGTAACTTTCTTCTTCTCGTATTACATCTACGGCTGGGCCTCCCTTCAGGCGCGTCACCTTCGCTCATATTCAGTCCGCCATGCTTTTACATTCTTCCCCAGTATCTAGAGTTGGATATACAATGGCAATGTGGAAAGCACATGTGAAACATTGCCCTGCCGCTTACCTTGGTATCCCATCTTTTTTGGAGATCTGTTTTGGTAGCATTTGTGCCATTTGCATGCTGAGTCCGAAGAGCTGTCTCCCACACAAACTTCCTGTCATCAGAACTGGGGGGCCCTTTTTGCAACATTTTGCAACATTTTGCAACATTTTGCAATTGCGAGAGGCGCTCCTGGAAGAGGACGGCGTCTATTTGGAGGTGTGCCAGGCCGAGCTGGAGGAGCCCTGTCCAGAAAGGGCCCGTCACATGATCAGGCTCTTTACAGAGTGCATCCTCGTGACCGTTGGATCCTCTGCTTTGCTGGCACTTGTGGTGGACCGAATGGGTCCGGCTTTCCTGTCGCTGCTTGGAGGCATATGTCAAGCAGGGGGCCTCTTTCTCCTTGCCACCTCATCCACGGATTCCACGGATTCCACGGCTACGCCGGGTACACGCTCTCCTTTGGATGGGTTTGTGATAGCCTTCGGCCTTATCGGAGTTGGTGGGGCGGCTCTACAGGTACAAGCCATGAAGCTGCCTTTTGTGATCCCTCGAAGTCGCTTTGCCTTGGTGATGACGCTGCTGAACTGCCTCGTGGATTCATCCTCCGTGACACCTCTCGGGCTCTACCGACTCTACCTGGCAGGCCGCCCATGGCCGCCCCGAAGCTTGCACGTAACAGGATCGTATCACTAGCCACGACGGCCGCCAGCAGCTATTAGCAGACGCAGTAGACTCATGCAGAACTGCTTCACTGCAGCAATGATTGATCATTGAACACAAGGTCACCAGGTCATGGTTGAGGAAGGCACCTTACGCACGAGTAAGGGGGGTATGGACCCAAGAATCGAAATGAGTACATTGAGCACACGCAGTCTAGCAGTAGCTTCGACATGACGCCTGGAACGCGCTGAAGAACCTCTCACGATCCCCGAAGTACCCTCCACCACATGCTCGCAGAATCCCACGCAGGCTTCTCCCGCTTCAGCATCTTCGCCGGCTACGGGGCCCTGTGCTGCCTCTTGAGCATCTCTCTGGCCGTTTGTTGGCGGGGCCGGCCGCAGGCCATCTTAAAGGCACTGAATGCCGAGGAGCTGAGTGCAGCGCCAGATGTGCCAGAGCAAGAGTGGGAGAACATGGAGAAAGCGATGGACGGAATGCAAAATCTGGGAGCTCGGCCGCGCCTACATGGGCTTTCTCTACGCCAACAGGTCTGGTCCCTTGAGTTTGCTGTTGCGGCCAGCTTTCTCACCACCCAGCTCTTTCGCCAAAGCGCATACCTTGGCATCAACAAGGATTGGCTGAAATCATTGGGAGATGACAAAACGGGGAATGCCTTCGCCCTCGACGCTCTTGGTACCCTTGTTTGAAATGAGCTTGGGTCGAGGGGGCTTTGCCTTTACCTTTGGCCTCGTTTTGATGCTTGGTTTCGTTTGGGGTCTCGTGGTCTTGGTGCCCTGGCTCGAGCTACAAGTCCTTGCCTTCATCGCCTTCAGCGTCTTCCGGGGCTTCCTTTTTGCAGTCTTCTTCACGTTCCTTGGCCACAGCTTCGGGAATCGGACCTTCAGCAAGATGACTTCCCTATGCTTCATGTTGGCAGCCAGCTTTTCCTGGCTCATTTGGCCTCTTGCAGACCTTTCCCGGAGTCTCACAGGGGATTTTGGGCCCATGAATCTCTGCCTGCTCGCCCTCAGTGTGCCTTCCCTGTGGATGACCTACCTCCTTGCCAAGCATCTCAGGCAGTACCCGGCTGGAGACATCCGTGTTCGCGAGCCGGGGATGCCAGGAACCAAGGTCGAAGGAGAGCAGGCAGAGCTGCCATGTTCTGATGCGGTTTTGGGTGCCGCGCCGCCACCATAAGTAGCCGCCCTCAGTGGCTTGCCTAGCTGCGTACTGTCGCCCGTCCGCCAGAAAGAACGAAGTGACCCTAGTTTAGTTGTTGGCTTGTCCTTGTTACATTTGTTATCGGGACACAGGCCGCTCATGTCTTGCACTCCTAATTCGGGGGGTTTTGTGCCACCCTCAACAGTGGGAGTTGGCTTGTTTATTGGCGCCCTCAGAAGTAGGAGTTGGCCAGTTTCTTTGCTTAGTTGCTTAGGTTCCGAAGCCCTAGAGGAGTTAGAGCTTTGAGAGCTACGGACTGAGACGGCAGGGCCCCTGCTGCGAGACCACCATGTAGAGATTTGGATAGAGAAATTTGCAGGCAGCGCCTTGCTCGTCTCAGTCGACCCTGAAGTGTGTGAATGAAAAATTTTACAGTGCTCTGGACAGAGTCAAGCTGGACCCCAAGGGTAAACACCTGGTCCTTTCAATGACATTCTGCCGAAGAGCGTTGAGACTAAACCCTGGGAATGAAACTTGCGCTGCCTGACCTCGATGCCCCTAAGCATGGAAGCCAAGGACAGCTGCATAGGGCTCATAAGGCACCCGACGCAGGCAAGTGCGCTTCTTCAAAGAATTATCAGAAATCCCAGGCCGGTAGACGATTCGATTTAAATCTTTAATAATTCGAAAGGTTTCCTTTGCAGACTAAGCTTGCAAGTCGCAAGTTCATCTCTTGACGGAGGCTTTCAGTTTTCAAGCATCGCCTGTTGTCCCATCATGTACTAGTGGCAGCACGTAGCATCACGTAGCTTATGCCTTGAAAGCCCCTCGCCTCCGGTGTCCTCCACTCTCGGATCCAGCCAATTTGTGTGCTGCTGGTTCCGAATTTTGAATTGGATGACCTTAGTCTAACCTTAGTGACCCTAGATGACCATAGCATCCGTGTTGCCTGCAAGGGGAGTGCAATGCATTTTCCCGACCGCGACCGGGACCGAAGCACTGGGATGCAGACCAGGCAATGCAGAGTTGAAGAAGTTGAGTGCGACAGACTGCTTCGAATGCAGGAGGTATTGGCGCATCCCAAGATTCGGCTGCGAGTTGACGGCCGTTCCGTCTAGACAGGATTCTGCGTGTTGGCACAAAAAACTGGGGTGGAATGACTGCCATCTGCGCCGCAGCGGTGGAGTCCGCTGCAAAATTGCGTTTCTTTCCATGTGCCCACAGACACGAGGGGGCGTTGAACAGCGTAATTAGGGACCATAGCTGTGCAAGGGAAGTGCAGGGATGTTCAGCTTCGCATGCCCAGGTGCCTATGCCGAGCTGTATTGGTGCATTGGTGAGCGGAGAGCTTCTGCATCGGAAGTCCGAGGCTTCGTCGGCCCTCGGAAGTCGAGTCGGGAGCAAAAAAGGGGTTTAGTCGTAGCAGAGTTGGAGAAGCTCTCTGCGACTTCGTGTTTGTATTCGCGTTACTCGCGTAATTGGTCTTATTTCTCTTAAGTGGGTTGCACTGTTGTCAACTCTGTGCCTCATGTGCCACATGAGTGTTTGATTGGCTCGAGTCACTTGTCATAGGCTTGACATCGGCTTGACAGCCACGATGACAATTTTCCTGATGCACTTCCTTTTGGTAGTGCTGAAGCCTTGGTCCGTAGCATGCGGCACGGCTAAATTCCCTTTGGGATACATGCTGAGGGCACAATTGGGCCCACCACTGGTGCCTATCCCCGGGGGTGTCCACCCAAATGCCTCGGTCATCTTGGACATCAGAAACTAGGCCGTTCTTGAAGGAGCATAATTTTCTCATTCTAGTCTAGTATAGTCTCATGAGCCATGGATCTGCAATGGACGCGAACGTTCTACCTGCAGGCCGGTTTTTTCTTCCAACCCCTTGTTGCGCGCGGGCTGATACGATCGGGGCATCCTGAAGTTGTCGTGTGGGTTCTTGAGGTTTCAGCAGAAGCTGCCGGGCAGTGTCAGGTTCGAATCCGTGCTTTGAGAGAGTTCGCATGAACTAACCGCCCAGGCAGATGGGTTGGGGTGCGCTGCTAGTTTTCGCAGCACATATCGCCCCGAAGTCCATATTTCATGATCCTCCAAATGGCGCTCGTTGCCGAGAAAGCCCACCTAAAGAAAGACCTCTCCTGTACTTAAACAGTGTTTTTGAGCATCTGTTTACAAGGGACATCAAAGTCATCCAGATGAGTGCCGGCAGTCTTGAGAGCATCATTCTTGCACGAGCCGTGGATTCGCGACACGCAAGTTCTCAACACTGCTGCTGATGTTCACCTTGCATACCGCGTGCGGGATGAGGCACCACAGAGTGTAAAGTCGGTTCAAGACCATGCGAAACTATCCTTTGTTCTTTGTTGTGGAAGGGTGCTGACCGGTCACATCTTCAGACCTTGTGGCTCCCGCTAGGTCAATAAATGCCCATGAATGTCTGGAGTTTTCGCATGCGATGCACAGCCCTTGTTGTAAGGGTGGCCATGAAATCCCCGTGTGCCCAACAGACACTGGCCATGACATGGAGGGCTTCCTGCAAACTCTGAGTAACCCGTTCCGCAGCCGTTTTCTGCCGCGATACATACGAACACCATGTCAGGCGAAGGCTCTTTCACCTTCCGAGTTCTCCATGTTGGAGGAAATGGTGGCTTCTTGGTCGAGTTAAGGGTTTCGGTTTGGGTTTTCCAGCTTTTGGCGTTTCCGGTGCACGATTTCATTTCGAGCATTGTGCGGAGCTGGCTTGGCATTGAAGGTGCCTTTGCCGGCGTGCAGGTACTGCAAGTGTAAGATCCCCAGCCAAGCGATTGCAATTGGTCCACCATACTTACAACACACGTATGTGCAGTGTATGATATGTGCCCGTTCCATGGCGATCCATTCGATTTTCGCATTACGTCAAAGTAGTGCCAGATTTGCATCTTCGGAACGGGGATACCATCTGCCAGTGGACAGCGTTTTGGAGTACATGAAATCTACCGCAGGGTTTCCGAAAGCTAGGGGTCCTCTTTAGGCGAAGGATTAGGGTTTAGGGTAAGATTCTTCCCGGTGGCAGATGGCGCTCTTGGAGCAGCAGATCGCAGGAGATGCGCAGGAGGTGGGGCCTTGGCTGCTTCCCGAAACCCTATCAGCGCGGAAGCATCCGGAAGTCCTGCGCTCCACAACTTTCCACGGTTGAGGGAGGCTTCTTGCGGGTATTTTCCAGGAAAATGATCTGATGCCCACAGCCGGGCGCGGCCTGCACACACCAAAGCCCTGAATCCCAAACCCTCCTGCAATCTCTGTACACAGGCTGCGCACAATGGGATGGTGGACAGCATTTTGCAGTACAACCCTACACCCTAAACCGCTTCATCAAAGCCACTGCTTGACGAGGATGCTGCGTGTGATGAAGGCCACCTCGGAGGGTTTAGGGTTAATCGGGTTTTTAGGGTGTAGGGTTGCCGCTTTCGGCTGAGTTTGAGACTCACGGCTTCGGGTGAGTTTGGACTAGTTTAGACGTGTAGGGGTCGGAGTGGCTCCGAGAGCTTGTGAGTCGGCTTAGCTTAGAAGCCCGAAGCACACGGTTTAGGGTTTAGGGTTTAAGTTTAGGGTTTAGGGTTTAGGGTTTAGGGTTTAGGGATTAGGGTTTCTGAAGATTTACCATTTTCCATTTTCATTTGGGGACGCCGGCATTCCCAGCTCGGGTGTGGTGATGCACTGTCTTCAGTTTGAGTGGAGAAGGCAGACCCGAAACTCAGGATGTGCAGGGTTAAGGGCGGGTAAGGGCCCTAAACCCTAAGCCCCAAACCCTGAGTGCACCGATATGCAAAACAATCCTAGGTCCCTAAGCCCTATGCCAAAAAAAGCCTAAAATCATCAGATGCAGGCCAGCCGGTGGATGTGAAAACCACGGTCAACGTGGATACGTGCGGTGCTCAGAACTGCCAAGCTGAGATCCCCTCCCCAAATGGGTGCCCTACCCCCTAAAGGAACACATAGGGGGATACCGGCATAATTACCTAATTCCCAAAATTCCCGATAAAGAGCCAGTAAGCGACATGAAATGCCAAGCCGCTGCAACAGATATCATCGGACCATCTGCTTCGCAGTGCAAAGCAGCATTCCTCAGGAGCCCCGCCTGGGCAGATATCATCGACGACGAGGACTCGAAGCCCTATAAATTTAAGTAGGAACCTGTCGCGGAAGCAACCCCTAGTCGCTTGCCCAACAACCCTCCTCGTGGCTGGGGTTTTAGGGGGTTTGGGGTGGCAGAAACTCCTAAACTCTCAAGCCCCAAGCTCCTAAACTCTCAAGCCCAAAGCCCACATCCCCAACCCGACGCCCTAAACCTCTTCCTGTCGTCGTACATTGAAAGTGGGGGGCATGTGGGTTTAGGAAGCCTTCTTGACAGAAAAGGAGGGAAAGTTGGGGGGGGCCGGTGGATAAGTTCTACACTAGGGTCTCAGGACCCTGTTGCCGGATGTTTATCAAGCGAGACTGAGCAAGCCCGGCACGTGCGCATTTGGGTCGTAAGATGTGGACAAACTCGAAAAACACGCTCACGAAAGGGCTCTCTTGTGAGAAGAATTCTTGCCCGAGTGACCGCCGACTCTTGGTAAGTCAGGGGGCGGTCACTGGGGCACGAACTCAACTCGAAAGACTTCTCCTAAAGTCCCAGAAAGCCTCCACAGAGTCCAAAAAGCTGTTGTCTAGCCCACAAAATGGCTCCCCCAAGAGGCGCGCTATTTGAGAACAAATCACCAAATAGCTCGCGCCAAATGGGCTGCTGCAGCACCAAATAGCTCGCGCCAAGCACGGGCTGCTGCTGTTCTGACCAAGCAGCTGCGCTCGCGCCAAACACGGGCTGCTACAGTTGTGACCATGTAGCTCTTGCCAAACGTTCCACATGCCTGTCAACCAAAGCCGAGGCGAAGATATGGCAATCCGTTTTAATTTAAGGGGCGTGCTGGGTCAGCCGGCCTAAGTTAAAGTCCCAGAGCCCTCCCAACTGCTCACCTGTGACAAGGCAGACAGCGCCACAGCGGCCACTGTTCCCTCCGTGCCAATTGCCGCCGGCAGCCTGGAGGACCATATGACCCATTCTGGATCCGTGTTGTTGCGGGCTGTTCTGGGTTGGGCTGAGAGGATTTGACATGTTATTCGGAAGGGGAGCCGCTCCCCCTACCGACACAGTGCCTAACACGCCAACCGCCTGCGCAGAACGCCACATAGGTAGCCAGGAGGCGGAGCGTATTGACAATAACGTTTCATCCGATATGGAGGTTAATGGGTGTGCAGGGGTCCTCACCCAGCAAGCTGTTTCCTAACCAAACGATCGTGCCACCGTACTTGTTGCACATGTATGTGCACATTCCATGGGGGCGATCCGTTCGATTCTTGCAATTCGTCAACGTCAAAGCAGTGCCAGATTGGCATCTTCGTGTTTTCGGAACGGGATACCATCTGAGAACCAGTGGACAGCTTTTTGGAGTACACCAATTCTACCGCAGGGGTTTCCGAAAACTAGGGGTCCCCTTTTGAGGCTAAGGGATGAAACTAGGGTTTAGGGTAGGATTCTCTGGACTGTTGGAGGAGATCGGGACAGATGCACGCGAGGTGGGGCTTGGGCTGGGGGTTCGGGCCGAAGGGTTTCTGAGTGCAGGGATATTTTGCGACTTGTCGGGGGTTTCGTTCGCAGGGCTTTTTGGTGTCGAGCCTCAGACTCCAGACACGAGACCCTAAACCCTGAACCTTCTGCCCTCAGCCCTAAAGCCCAAAATCCCGAAACCCGAAGCGACTTTCAACACTGTTGGGCCGCCACTGCTTCGGCAAACGAATCGAGACCCATGGGTACCTATGCTCCACATTCTGCATGTGGGGTTGAGCTAAAATATGCACGGGTTTTGCAGTTCAGGGTTTAGAGCGTATAGGGTTTGGGCCAATAGTGTAGATATAGAACAATGCTGGTATAGGGGCCTCGGGTGAAACGGCCCTGTCAAGTATAGCCGGCATTGGGGGAATCGGGGACATGGGCACAAATTCAAAGGCTCGAAGGCAATGGCTGTGGGATCGAACTTTCAAGTTGTGCCCGGAGAAGAAGAAGTCACAACTATGCACATGCCTCGTCAAGGTCAGCCCATACTCCACGCCAACGACGGTCCAGCTGCTGTCGACTGTCCTGACCAAGTGCAGTGCTCAGAAAGCGGCAGCCAGGCTGGGAGCTCCCTACACACACACACACCCACACACAAACCCACACACGCACCCACCCACCCACCCGCCCACCCACCCACGCACGCACGCACGCACGCCCGCCCGCCCGCCCGCCCGCCCACCCGCCCGCCAGCCCCCCGCCGTGCGCGCGCGCAGGGCGCGCGTGCGCGCGCGCGCGCGGCGCGCGCGCGCGCCCGCGTCTGCGCCCGCGCCGCGCACGCGCGTTTTAGCGCGCCCGCGCCCGCGCCCCGCGCCCGCGCCCGCGCCCGCGCGCCCGCGCCCGCGCCCGCGCCCGCGCCCGTGCACGCGCACGCGCACGCGCACGCGCAACAGAGCGTACCTAAAATGTTCTAAAATGATTTTTGAGGTCCGGTTTCGTTGACTTGAGGATGGCGGACGCTCTCAAGCGATAGGCCAGCCCCAGGTACGGAGAGCATGATCATGAGCTTTATATATAAGGGCTTACGCGCCAAAGTCGTGCCGCCTACACTTCCCCCCACCGTGTTTGAAGCCCAGACCCCCGGCAGGCTCTAAGATTCTAAGCCCCACACCCTAAACCCTGAATCCTAAACCCTTAAACCCTTAAACCCTACACCCTCAACCCTAAGCCCGGAGCCCTACCCAAAATCTCAAAAACCCGAAGCCAAAAGCCCTACAACTCTAAGCACTAGACCCTAAACCCCAAACCCTAAACCCTAAACTCCATGTGTCCCGGGGTCGGATGCCCGTGTCACCTTGCAAGATCCCCTAAACCTATGCTGTCTTTCGCTTCAGTCGGTCTCTTGCTTATTATTGGGTTTGAGATTCAGTGGTTAAGTTTAGGGTCTTCTTCCGGGATCTTTGAGATCCTGCTATCAAAAGCGTCTGGGAAGCTTTCAACCAACGTCCAACCTTTGCACCCCAACACCCCCCCACTTTTTCTGCCAAATCCACCCTAAGCCCTAAACCTTACTCTACCCAATAAGCCCTCAACAGTAAACTATCAACCCTAAGCCTGAAGTCTGGATTAAACCCTGAACACGAAGAGCATACTGCGATCGCATCAGCCTTGACATGATCAGTGGCACAGGTGGCGGTAGTCAGTAGTTGTAGGCAATCCTGGTGTAGGCGGGAGGCGCGTGCAAGATCTCTGACAAGTTGCCTGAGTTTGGAAGTTTCAAGTTTCAAGCTGTCCTGTGACTATACCTGAGCACGAAGAGTTTGATACTTCGCACTTTCCGGAGATTCGCCGATTGAAAGTTGGCACAGCACGAGGTTGACAGTTTGACAGCAGAAAGACTGTAAACCCCAAGCCCGAGTATAAGGGGCTACTGGTAATGGGCTCAGGGGTTCGTTCAGGCTGGCTCACCAATTAGAAGGAATTTAAGAGTATTCTGTAAAAGGCAACTTTGGGCAGCCCCAAGAATCCCTTGGAATGCCCTTCTACAACCCTGATGCGCCCTAAGCCCTAAACCCTAGGTACCCTACCTGGGATCTCCCCTACCGCCAGGAAACTCCCCTCCCAAAGCGGTCCTGAGTCTACTGGAAACGCTCAGTCGCAGCAAGCTCTCGAACCCAAGGAAGCGAGGTTACACGAAGGCGACGCAGGGTGAAGGAGAGACGGCAGACAACCGGGCGCACGCGCGTGATGCTTCCAAAGTTTCAACCTGTCAAGTTCTCGAACTCCAAACGTTCAAACTCGGGAAGCTCTCGAACTTGAGCCTGATGAGGGCCAGCAGGCTCACGTTCTTGCGCGTAACGGCTCATCATGGCGCGTCTAAGCAAGTGAAGCAAGATCAATCTTTCCATAAGTATGCGGATGTCGCATGCAGGCGTCTAGACATTGAGGCATGACACCGGATCGTCCAGAGGGAAGGCCTTCAGGTCTGGGCAGTAGGCGTGGACACACATTTTTCAGAAAAAACCCAGCAAAGTTGTTTCGGGGATCTGCTGGCAGGATGACCCATACAGGCCTTTTCATTCATAGGAGTGTGATCGCATTGCGCAAGTGTGATTTACCTTCAAGTCATTCGTGATGGATCCCAGTACCTATAACATCAAGTTGTTCAAGCCGTATGGGTCTCTCACAAAATTATCTTTTTTCTGCTGGATTTGGTGACGCATGGCTGGAAGCCCAACCACAAGAAAGTCTTTCTGATTGGGGTTTCGATGTGTCAAAGACTTTACAGGAGAAGGGGACCAAACTTCAGTGAGCGTTGTCAGGATGCATGTGAACCAAAGATCATCTAGGGGGATTGGTGACAGTCAACTTGGATTTGAATGGACTTCGGTCAGCCTTCCGGTAGAGAGCTTCAAATAGAAGGTGTGAGCATCTAGGAATCGGAAGTCTATTAGGGTTGGAGCAGGTTTGAAACCCAAATCCAGAAGCTTGTGGAATATGTGACGAATTTCATGCCGTGCATTGAGTGCACGTGACAGGCGACAAGGGAGCGCTGTCGAGCAAATGGAAACCTTCGTTCATTGTTCTTGGAAGGTGGGGTGACACATAGGGGCAACTAGAATCATATTCGGGGGCTTTGGGACCTGAAAATCAGGCTTTAAATACAGGCGGGAGTAGGTTATTGTAATTCCCCCACGTGTTCACTTTTTTGCCCTTAAAGTGTGGGTTGTAATTACCTTGAACCTCCTAAACCCTAAACCCAAGTGAATGTGCTGTCCTAGGCCACTACGTCACTGGCTTTAAGGGCCGCTCGGGAAGATTCCGCGAAGGCCCTGATGGTCCCCAAGATCCGTATGGCAAGCCGAACCCGAAGAAATGGTAGATCAGGGTTATAAGAGGGGTACATGAACACCAAAGCACGTAGAATCATGGCCTTCTTGGCTGTTTTTTTTCTCTCAACAGCTTTTGGGCCAGTGTTTTTCATACTTCTGAGGTGCAGCTGCTGTTCAACCAGCGCCTTCTTCATCCTTGGCACCTTCTCGCTGCCCTGTTCTTCCTGAGACGCGCTGTGCGGTCTGGTCTGCGTCCAGTGGCGCCATAGAAAAGAAGAGGAAGGTGCGTTCGGAAGTGGGCCAGCTTCTCGGCGAGCTGTGCGCAACTCTTGCGGAGTGGAGATGAAGGACTTCAAAGTGATCTGCCGCGCGCCGGCTGTGCTGAGTCACTGATGGATCCTCTGCGGCACGTTCTAAGAGCATTCTCCGCTTGCGATCCCTGAGTTGGGCATCAGGGTATGAACCTCTGCACGGCAGCCATTCTCAAGTACTGCGACGAAGCAGACACATCTTGGATATTGAGTAGCCTATTAACTGACACAAATCTGGAGAACTACTACAGCAGCGATATGGCGGGGGTCCAAACAGACATGCAAGTGCCAAAGGATTTGCTTCCGTACTATCTGCCGAAGCTTCACGCGCACTTTGTCGAGTGTGTCGTAGACATTTCCCCATTCGCCGTGACTTGGTTTTTTGGCCTCTCTACTGCATTCTTCAGGAAGGCGTTTTTTTGCCCCTTTCCGGGCCGCTCTTGCTAGTCTGAGCAGCGCTTGCTACATGTCCAGAACGTGGGAGACGCGTTCGAGGTCTGCGGTGCCGTCTGCGACAGCTTGGTCCCAGCAGACATGCTCCTGAACAACCTGTACGGCGACTGGCTTTACATTTCCAACGACATCATCCAGCAGCTCCGGCAAGGCACCTTGTGAATGCCAACTTTCAATCGGCGAATCTCCGGAACATGCGAAGTATCAAACTCTTCGTGCTCGGGTATAGTCACAGGACAGCTTGAAACTTGAAACTTCCAAACTCAGGCAACTTGTCAGAGATCTTGCACGCGCCTCCCGCCTACACCAGGATTGCCTACAACTACTGACTACCGCCACCTGTGCCACTGATCATGTCAAGGCTGATGCGATCGCAGTATGCTCTTCGTGTTCAGGGTTTAATCCAGGCTTCAGGCTTAGGGTTGATAGTTTACTGTTGAGGGCTGTGGAAGTTGTGGCAGCGGGTCTGCGCCCAAGACCTAAGCTGGCCCCAAGGGCTTCAAGAGCCTTAAAACTGCCTCCGTGCGGTAAGAAGCTTTCAGCCCCCAATTCAGCGAACCTGGAGCCCAACGCAGTCTGAGAAGCCCAACGCATACTTTGAGGCTCCGCGTGCGAGCTGCTGCGCGTTGCCTCTTCCCAAGATGTTTTCTGCGTGAAGTTGACTCAAGGTTGAGTGTTCTCAGCCTAAGACACAGGGTACAAGGGGAGGGAAATGCCACATCTGCCAGGATGAGTAGGATAGGGCTTCGGGTAGAATACTCTGTCATCGTATAGGGTTTGCTCAACAATGCTGACTGCTCGCAGTTGCTTGGCTGCTACAGCACGGGCTTGTCATCATGACTAAGTGAAGCTCGCACCTGGAAACAGCAAATCCTGAACCGAAAGAATTGCGGCTTAATCGACGGGGAACGTTCAGAAGAAGTACCGAAACGCGATCAGAAATGTTACCGAGGACTTTTTTCTATCTTTGTCTTAATTAGAAGGTGAAGACGGATGAGTTGCGTTGGAAGTAGGACAGAGGCTCTCGCCTTGAAAGGCGCCATGTACCTGCATGGGATATATTATCTACAGGCCTTGCGGCACGGGCCGGCCTGGCCCTCTGAAAGCTGAAACTCAGGTTTGGGTTTACGGGTCTAGGGGGCGCAGGGAGTCGGGACGTAATCAAGAAGAAAGGGAAAAAGAAAAAAGAAGAAGAAGAGAAAGAAGAAGAATAAAATAAGAAGAAAAGAAATAATAAGGAAATAAGAAGAAGAGAAGGAAGAAGAAACAGAAGAAGAAAAGAAAGAAGACGAAACAGAAGAAGAAGAAAAGAAAAGACAGAATACAAACAGAAGAAAGAGAAAGAAGAAAAGAAAAGACAGAAGAATAACAAGAATAAAGGGTAAAGGAAGAAAAAGAAGAAGAGAAATAAGAAGAATAAGGAAATAAGAAACAGAAGAAGAAGAAAATAAAGAAGAATGAAAGAAGAAGAAGAAGAAAAGAAAGAAGAAAAGAAAGAAGAAAAGGAAGAATAAGAAAAGAAAAAAGAAGAAGAAGCAGAAGAATAATAAAAGAAAGAAGAAGGAAAAGAAGAAGAACAAAAGAAAAGAAAGAATAGTAACAAGAAGAAAGGGAAAAGGAAGAAAAACAATAAGAAGTAGAAGGGAAAGAAGAAGAACAAAAAGAATGAAAAAAAGAAGACAAGGAATAAAAAGAGAAAGAATAAGAAAAAGCAATGAACAGGAAGCAGAAGAGAAGAAAGAACAGGAAGCGACAGCCGAAACCCTACATATAATCCTCTGCGTGCGCGTGCGCGCGCGCGCACGCGCGCGCAACAGCATCATTGTCATCAGCGGCTTGGGGGTGCAGACAACAATGCGTCTTCACTGGCGCCGCCCCCGCTCTGGCTGGGGTCGGCGGATATTGGGCATAAGGCCACCCCCCCCCCCCCCCCCCGCAGTCCGTATGCGCATAGCCCTGGAGTCTCAATGCACCCAGCGCCGCCTTGAGAAGTCCTCGCGCCCCAGCCCGACCTGGCCAGGTCCACCCGGCCGAGCCGCCTGAGGCGCGCGGCAGAACCCAGAAAGCTGCCCCCAAAGATGCTCAGGTTTTCGTTTTTTTCTCCCCAAGCCCCGCAGCACGCCCATCAAGAACAACCCCTTCCTGACCCCCCCAATTCCCCCCCCCCCCCATTTTTCAAGCAAAACCTGGTCTGGCAAAGCAATGTAGCCCAAAAAGACTTGGCACTTCATGCATGGAATTCACAGCAGAGGGATGTGGAATTGCTTGATAACTCGTTGTGCCTTGGTCTGGAGTGGAGAGGCTGTCGGGCATGTCAGTCTCCCGGCGCTTGGCCCACGCCTCGAGGCTGTGTGGTTGCTAGAGTAGGACACGCCTGTGCATGACCTACGGTCCGGTAGCAACGCCAGGCACGGTGAAGTGTTTTTGTAATTGTGTAGATTCAAATTTGTTTATTTGGATTCAAGCTAGGCCTGGTGCGGGGTTCTCAGTTGCCAGTCGACGGGTCCGGCCTTTGTCTCAGGATTCGCATTCAGGGCCTGGAAGACTACAGTGTAGGACAGGTTCTCATTGCACCTGTAGGCTTGCTGCGCAGGTGCAACGCTCTCCGTCGACGAGCAGGGGGGGAGCAAGCCTCAGTTCGCAGTCTCTCACAGTCGACAGTGCATCTGCTCTGCACCCTTCAGTAGCCAAGATGCATTCCAGACATAGTGGCAGCAAACGCATGGATTTAAAGCTTCACTCTGCGGTCTTGACTTTTTCTGGAACACTTGTTTGAGCGAACCCGCAAATGCCCGGCCTTTCAAAACCGTTTCAGGCAATTACAGGAAATGGCATCCCAATTCCCATGATTTCGTTGGCGCATGAAGCAAGAAGAATGAAACACGCTACGGGAAAGCAGGTTCGCCTGTAACGTCAACGCTGGAGCATGAGTGACACAGAGCTTGAAGTGCGAGACTGCGTCGCATCGTACAGCGTAAACACAAGCACAAGCCGCAAGCCGACCGTGTGCTTCAAGTGGTTCATGCGCCAAAGTCTCCTACTAGCCATTCTGCCAGGCCTTACGTCCGCCAAGGCTGGCAGTTTGGGAGCTCCTTCCAGAACTTCTAGCCACTTGATGATAGGGAATGGGCCTATGAGCACTATGTAAACGTGATCGCCCCCTTCCTGTCGGTGTTGAGAGTTCTTGGGTTTAGGGTCCCTTGGGAGAGGCAAACACACATGAGCCCACAACGGCCCTGTAAACAGGTCCTGTAAACAGGTACTTCCAGAAATCGGGGTCCGCCGGCTAAAGCCCTAGAACTCGTTTCCCGGATCAGAGTTTTCCTGTTCATGATTCCCCTTATGAAAAGTGTTTGCGGTTGCAAACCAGGGGTTTCTTGTACGGTTGTTAGGTATACGTGCTGTTCTGCTCCCAGCTTCCCAAATTGTGTGATTAGCTGAGCGCTTGGCAAGAGAGGCCGCTGCCAAGGCAGAGGAGGAACGCTTGCTAGCCAAGAAAGCCGAGGAGGAGCGCTTGGCAACAGAGGCCGCTGCCAAGGCGGAGGAAGAACGCTTGCTAGCCAAGAAAGCCGAAGAGGAGCGCTTGGCAACAGAGGCCGCTGCCAAGGCAGAGGAGGAACGCTTGCTAGCCAAGAAAGCCGAAGTTGAGCGCTTGGCAACAGAGGCCGCTGCCAAGGCAGAGGAGGAACGCTTGCTAGCCAAGAAAGCCGAAGATGAGCGCTTGGCAACAGAGGCCGCTGCCAAGGCAGAGGAGGAACGCTTGCTAGCCAAGAAAGCCGAAGTTGAGCGCTTGGCAACAGAGGCCGCTGCCAAGGCAGAGGAGGAACGCTTGCTAGCCAAGAAAGCCGAAGAGGAGCACTTGGCAACAGAGGCCGCTGCCAAGGCGGAGGAGGAGCGCTTGCGAGCCAAGAAAGCCGAGGAGGAGCGCTTGGCAACAGAGGCCGCTGCCAAGGCGGAGGAGGAACGCTTGCTAGCCAAGAAAGCCGAAGTTGAGCGCTTGGCAACAGAGGCTGTTGCCAAGGCAGAGGAGGAACGCTTGCTAGCCAAGAAAGCCGAAGTTGAGCGCTTGGCAACAGAGGCCGCTGCCAAGGCAGAGGAGGAACGCTTGCTAGCCAAGAAAGCCGAGGAGGAGCGCTTGGCAACAGAGGCCGCTGCCAAGGCGGAGGAGGAACGCTTGCTAGCCAAGAAAGCCGAGGAGGAGCGCTTGGCAACAGAGGCCGCTGCCAAGGCAGAGGAGGAACGCTTGCTAGCCAAGAAAGCCGAAGAGGAGCACTTGGCAACAGAGGCCGCTGCCAAGGCAGAGGAGGAACGCTTGCTAGCCAAGAAAGCCGAGGAGGAGCGCTTGGCAACAGAGGCCGCTGCCAAGGCGGAGGAGGAACGCTTGCTAGCCAAGAAGGCCGAAGTTGAGCGCTTGGCAACAGAGGCCGCTGCCAAGGCAGAACGCTTGCTAGCCAAGAAAACCGAAGTTGAGCGCTTGGCAACAGAGGCCGCTGCCAAGGCAGAGGAGGAACGCTTGCTAGCCAAGAAAGCCGAAGAGGAGCGCTTGGCAACAGAGGCCGCTGCCAAGGCAGAGGAGGAACGCTTGCTAGCCAAGAAAGCCGAAGAGGAGCGCTTGGCAACAGAGGCCGCTGCCAAGGCAGAGGAGGAACGCTTGCTAGCCAAGAAAGCCGAGGAGGAGCGCTTGGCAACAGAGGCCGCTGCCAAGGCGGAGGAGGGACGCTTGCTAGCCAAGAAAGCCTAAGAGGAGCGCTTGGCAACAGAGGCCGCTGCCAAGGCAGAGGAGGAACGCTTGCTAGCCAAGAAAGCCGAAGTTGAGCGCTTGGCAACAGAGGCCGCTGCCAAGGCAGAGGAGGAACGCTTGCTAGCCAAGAAAGCCGAAGTTGAGCGCTTGGCAACAGAGGCCGCTGCCAAGGCAGAGGAGGAACGCTTGCTAGCCAAGAAAGCCGAAGAGGAGCACTTGGCAACAGAGGCCGCTGCCAAGGCGGAGGAGGAGCGCTTGCGAGCCAAGAAAGCCGAGGAGGAGCGCTTGGCAACAGAGGCCGCTGCCAAGGCGGAGGAGGAACGCTTGCTAGCCAAGAAAGCCGAAGTTGAGCGCTTGGCAACAGAGGCTGTTGCCAAGGCAGAGGAGGAACGCTTGCTAGCTAAGAAAGCCGAAGTTGAGCGCTTGGCAACAGAGGCCGCTGCCAAGGCAGAGGAGGAACGCTTGCTAGCCAAGAAAGCCGAGGAGGAGCGCTTGGCAACAGAGGCCGCTGCCAAGGCGGAGGAGGAACGCTTGCTAGCCAAGAAAGCCGAAGAGGAGCACTTGGCAACAGAGGCCGCTGCCAAGGCAGAGGAGGAACGCTTGCTAGCCAAGAAAGCCGAAGAGGAGCGCTTGGCAAAAGAGGCCGCTGATGTTATGGGAGTTGTCGTGTAATGGCATTGGCCCTAACCCAATAAACCCAAAATCCAAGACCTTCAAACTTGATCCAACAATCCCGAAGCCCCCAGCCTTGACGCAGGTCATGCGTGCGCGCGAAGAGGCCGTGCCTTTATATACAGGGGCAGCCTCAGACTCAGGTTTAGGATTCGATGTCTAAGGGGTACTAACCGATCAAGGCAGGCGATTCTGTTCAGTTGGCTTGTTGAGGCCTTGGATCTAGTACACAAATCGGTGCTGTGTAGGGCGTGTGGCCGAGGATGGCAGGCAGAGAAATGGGTTTGAGCACTCTTGGCGACGGGATGTTATGGGAGTTGTCGTGTAATGGCATTGGCCCAGTCATAACCGTAGCCGAATGTGTGTAATTCATATTTAGCCATTTTGGGAGTTTCAACACACGCCCGAACTCAGAAGGCCCTGCAGCGATTCATCGGCGCCGTCATTTCATGCTCCAAATGCTTTTCCAACGCATCCTCCACTATCCTTTCAAGTCTAGGAGTCTAGGCGCCTAAACCCTAGACGCTACTCTTGTTATCTAGAGGCCCCTACATGACGTGGAGCCATTGCTTCGACTACCCGAAAGAAGGCTCTCATATGGGCTGCGCTGGTGGAGCGAAGACACCCTTCCCGAAACCCCGAGCACGAGCCTCAAACATGGAGCTAATCGGAGGCGCAGCATCCAATCGGGCCACCGAAATCACTTGAGACGAGCCATCTTCAGGAGTTAGGGTTTAAGGTTTAGGGATAGGGGGAGCGCGTTCGAGCATTAGGGGTCATCATGACGTCAGGGCTCGTAGCAATTCATCCTCAACGCCTCAAGCAATTGCACATTTTCGTCGATTCTAGCTATCAATTACGGAGAGCAAGGGAATGCTCAGGCTGCAAGGGCGCTGAGGGTTCGATGAGAGCAACTACCTGACGAACTGCCACCAGTTGCTGAAGGCAGTTGTTGCCCGCCTGTGCACGTTTAAAGCTAGCTGAATGAATTCGGCCGGCCGCTTCAGAGCGGCCGCTCGGTTGGCGAAAGGCGAAAGGGCCTCCACTACCTCAAAAAATCTCTAAACCCTAGTTTCAGCCCCAAGCCTTTATCACCCGTAAACTTTGTAACAAAACCCTTCTGGCCCTTCTCCGGCTGTTTGGGCACATGGCTCTTGAGCCCGCTCCCCTTTGATGCCGCAGCTGCCTCCAGTGTGGGATCCCGCAGAGCGACTCTAGCTCAGAAGCACTTGGCGGATTTTGGGTTTCAGGTTGGGGGTTGGCGAATTATGTTGGGAAACGCGGTTGATCCACGAGTATGCCCTGAAGCTCTTCATCCCCGTCCTACATGTCTAGGCCATCCAAGTACTCCTGTAAAACCCTAAACTCTAACCTTTGCACCCAAAAGGGAAGCCCCAAAACCCCAAGTCCACAAATGACCTTACATGAAAACCCCTTAATTCTTAAACTCCTACACACCTTTGCGCAGCATCAGGAGCCCAAGTCCATTCAAAGATTGGGGTCTTTGCGTTGGCCGCGAAAAAAGCCTGTTGCCAGAGGCGGTATGCTTCTGAGTGCATCGCACGAGAAGGAGCTTGTTGCTGGTTCATGGCAGGCTTTACGCGGATGGGTGGAGTGTTCACCGCAGCAAATGTTTCAGAAGGGTACGTGGCCTGTCCAGCTCCAGCTCCCTACATCTCCCTACTCTACATCCCTCTCTTCGGCAATGTTGCGCAAATGGCTGACGTTAGGAACAGAAATTTCGTGGCGGCATGGCGTCCAACCCCTTGAACATTTGCCCCTGTAGACAACGTTTTCACTAGTCCTGCACACCAACAGTAAATGGCAGCTTAAACAGGGCAGGCGTAGTCATCCCCGCAATGTCGTCGTGCTTTGCATACGTGTGGAGGGAGCTGACGGTGCGGAGCTCAGCCCATGCTCGATTGAAGCTCACTTCGCTGCTCGATTGAAGCTCACTTCGCTGATCTGTGCCGCAATGCAGGAGGGCTACGAGGAGGAGCTGCGAGCCTATGTTGGGTTTTGGGGCGTCGACTGGTTAAAGTACGGGGTTGTCAGGCTGAGGATCCCTGGGCCACCGAGAGGAGTGTCGGTAGGCCCCTGGGGTTTGTCTTCCACTTGTTGGGATGACCTAACCCCGAACCCGAAGCTTTCAGGAGTATCTTTCAGAGAGTTTTAACCGGAGGGGAGAGCCTGGCATATGTAGTCTCAGGCGCCAGCCGAGCCACATTCACGAGGTAAGTGCAGGCAGACCACATGAGCAGGGGGCCATTCATGATGGCTAGAATTCAAGTGGCGATGTGGGATTGCGGGGAGTTCAGCAAGGAAGTCATCCTGGATGCCAAAACCCCTTAATCATAAAAAAGTTCGAGGAAATTTGATACTTTCCCAGAAGCTAACGAACTCGACTGCAGTTTCCTGGAAACTACGAACCAGCCCGCCAAAAACAAGGTTTAGCGACTCGGAAAGTCAACTCTGAACCCTGAATCATAGGCCCCCCGACCCCCACCCCCACCCCCCGCCTATTCGAGCAGTCGCCTAATCGCCCGGATCACGTGGAAACCATGAAGTTCTCTGCTCAGTTTCGTGCTTGCTTCCTCCTTTTCTTCCTTGCGCAAAGTGAGCCTGACTTAAAAGCTAAGCGCTCTAAAAACTGAAGAAGGATTCGTGCAGCACAAGCATATGTCCTGCTGTAGTAGAAGGAATCCCAGCGTCTTCTCGATCTCAAGGCGCAGAGCCTGGGTGATCCTTGCTTGGGTTCGGGTGGAGGGTTATAATTTCGTCGTTGAAGCTTTAGGCGGTCCCAGTTTCGGGCTTAGGTGCTGAGGCAGCCATTCTGGTCTTTGTCGCGGCAGTCTCATCATGACTTGATGATAACATGAGCCTGTGGAATGGCTCAGCTGCCCCTTAACAGAAAGATGCCGACATCAAGACACGCATTAAACACTCTGCGCTCGGCAGCCTCCGCTTCTGCTCTTGTCAGACACTTTGTGAGGTTGCAGGGGAGAACGCGGGGTCGTAGGGGTTTCTTCAGGGATTCTCAGGGGCCCAGAGTGCTCTCCCGAGGAAGAAAAAGGCAGTTGGGGAAGGGGGTGGGGGGAGACCGGACGGGACATGTGCAACAAACACGGTTTCGGAGACGGCATTGGGCCCTACAGATCCTGTTGGCATCCTGCGCTGAGGCGGCCCACAAGCGCGCCAAAGAAGCTGGCTTCCAGGTCCAAGTGCTGCAGGCACCCGCAACCATCCACAACCCTTATGCAAAGTTTTGGTGGAGTCTTGCTCAGCCCAGGGTCAACTGCGCGAGGCTGAGGCCAGGTGTCCTGCAGATTTTGCAGTCTCTGGCTTCTCTTTGTATGATGCAAGCGCTTGGAGGCTATCCTGGAGGGGGAGCGGCAGGAGTTACGTGTGGCGCAAGAAGCACAAGCAGTGGCAGGCGTCGGCGCTGTGACACGGGCTTTTTACAGAGACTCTGAAGTTGCGCCAGTGCTTTGAGAATGTCGTTGAGATGGTGAATAGGTGCTGACCTCCTCCAACTCAAGGTGCGCCAGCCTACTCAAGCCACTTCGATACGTGCTGACCGCAGCATGTGCTGAAACACTAACGTGTGCTGCACCGACGTAGTTGTCCTTGATGCCACGTGCACAGCCTTGGAACACTAGTTAGAGATGCTCGACCTGGCCACTTTACCCGTGTCAGCGCTGCGTTGCAGCTTTTTGTTCAGGATGCCCTTGGTTCAATTTTCTTGCTGCGGGCTAGGGGCTTCAGACCTTGGTCGGATTTGAAGCGTGCCACCTTGCCTGTGTTCAGCTGTCGCGGAAGCTGTGAGGAGGAGCGCAAAGCCATGCTTGTTCGCATCAGCCAGTTCGAGGACCGAAATGGACCATTTGGAGCAGACTGGCTTTATTTTTGCTGCTAATCGCTGCCAGCACCTTCCTTTGCAGCCTGTCTGACGTAGGTCTTCTGTTGTCTCGTAAAGGAGGAGAAGTCCCGGGACATGGAGTCCATGCTACAGCGTCACCGTGAGCAGTGGCGCGAGGAAGCGCGCAGATCAACAGCTTTTGCACTTGTAGTGCAGTGGAAAATTGCGTTTAGGCAGTCCAGAGTGATGCTTCAAGCGGCAATCCTCTGACCAGGCTGCCGACAGAGAATCCGAGCAGATGTTAGCAGCCCAGTCTTTGCGGCATGAGTTTTCGTTGCATTGCCCTTTGCTATCCAGAAGGTGTATAAGGAGTATTGCGGGCAAAAAAACACGGGGGCGGGGGACTTAGTGGGGGGGGGGGGGCATCGGAAAAAATCGGGGGAAATTGGGGCAAGGCGGGCCTCCATTGAAGCAACGCGCAGCCGGATCTTGAAGGCGCGCCTCTCCTTTTGGCATCCAGTTACCCTCCCAATTCTCTGCCAATTCGCTTCGCAGGACCTTGAGAGGCAGACCCAAGCCAGGGAATCGGCGCGCCTTCTCAAGGAGCTGGAGGACTCGAAGGCAGAGTGCATGAGGCCGAGGGCGACGGGGAGGAAGTGATCTGTGTCTGTCACGAATCCTGAGGGTGGGGGGGAGGCGCCTTGCAGCATTTTACTTTATGTGTTGACTTTACCCCAGTCTTTCTTCTTTTCTCATCTTATCTTTGTCTTCGCAGCTTGGCAGGCTGCGGGGTGTGGAGCAGCGACACGCTGCCGTCCGGGGCCCTGACTGAGGAGAACCTTTGTAGGGAGTTCCCTCTATTCAAGGTCCTTACTACAAGCCCTAAAGCCTAAATTTTAAACACCCTGAGCCCTAAACCGTGAACCCTAAACCCTAAACCCCTCTGGGTAAATTTTTAAGCATTATCGCACGAAGAATATGTATGTTTGGGTAGGTTGTTGGCGCATAGAAAGAGAGGAGAGAAAGAGAGAGAGAGAGAGAGAGAGGATCCCCCGGCAAGGGGATGGGCACTCGTGTATGTCATGGCTCCAAGCCCTGCAGAGCAGGCAGCGCAGCAACAAGGGCAAAAGAAAAGGAAGGGAAAAATGGGGAACATAGCTCCCGGGAACAAATGCCCCAATGACCGCGCACGTTCTGGAGTCCTTCAGAGGCCCGCGAAACACCAAACGTAGCACACGAGACCAAGTTCAAGAGTGGCCCCGCAAGTTTAAGAGTCCTTTAGAGGCCCTCAATACACCAAACGAAGCTCCCGAGAATGGGTGTCACCGTGACCGTGCCAGTTTTGGGGCCCTTCGGAAGCCCGCGATCACCACACATAACTCGCGAGAAGTTTCCGAATGACCGCGCCCGTCCCGTTGTGGGCCCTAAAGACACCAAACACAGCTGCCGAGAGTAAGTTCCCGAATGACCGCGCCCGCTCTGGAGCCCTTCAGAGGCCCTCGAAACACCAAACAGAGCTGCCGAGAGTAAGTTCCTGAATGACCGCGCCCGTTCAAGGCCCTCGAATCGAAATGCCAAACATAGCTGCCGAGAGTAAGTTCCCGAATGATCGCGCCCGCTTTGGTTCCTTTCAGAGGCCCTCGAAACACCATGCGGCTTTTATACTATCAAAGAACTGTTCGGAACTTTTCGACTTTTAGGACTTTTCGGCATGTTTTGGCTTTTGGTGGATGTTCGGCTTTTCGCGAGAAGCTCTTGTCCAAATCCATTTTTCGACTGTTTCGATTTTTCGTGCTGTTTTTGGCGCGCTCCATTTGCGTGGCGGGGCGTGGGTTCACAAAGGACTAGTCTATTTCACAGTTAGTGGAATGAGGATTTTTTTGGGATTCATGATATGGGGTGGACGGACCCGGAAAGTACCAGGGGGATGATGGGGGACTGCTTCAGCTCAGGCAAGGCCATCCTTTTCAAAGTTGGCCACCCGCTGCTTGGGGGTCCTTCCTGCTTCTTAGGCGTATGATGCCAGCCCACGTCCCAGCACAGACCTTCCCAGCAGGTGATCACTGAGCTGGAGTCTCTGCGCGAGAAGCTGCGGGAGCAAGATGCCAGGGGCCTTCCGCATCTGTGAGTAGCCTCTTTCCCGTTTCCACTGTTATGGAAGTGGAACAGTGTGGAACCCTCCCTTTGCTTAATTCCTTGTTTAAGAACTCCGTCCCGAACTGTAAACGCTGCTCTGCCTTGATGTCAGGGTGGATGTGTCCTGCATCAACGGGTGTCGGACGTAGGGCGTGCTGGCTGGTTCGAGTATATTCGATCGTGTAACGTGTTGGCTTTGAGCTGCCAAAGCGCATGCTCTGTGCAGTCAGTCCGCAGCTGGTAGAATGTGTGCGTGTGCTGAGAACTGACATTTGAGCTGCTGTTGCCGAGAGTCTATAGGGTCCGGGATGCTCAAGCCCTAAACCCTAAACCCTAAACCCTAAACCCTAAACCCTAAACTCTAAACCCTAAACCCCAGAACGCACAAAGCCGAAGAACCCATGGTCCGAGGCCGCTGAGTGCAGGCGTTCTGTGGATGAGATCCAGGCGCTTCTGGGGAGCCCAAAACGTAACTCCTGAACCGGGTTTAGGGTTTAGGGTTTAGGGTTTAGGGTTTCGGGTTTCGGGTTTAGGGCCCTGTAGAACCCCTAAGCCCTAAAGATCTTGATCCTCATGTCCTCACTCCCCGAAGCCTTTTCGCAGGCGAAGGAGCTGCGCGAGCCGCCGGCCCAGTGAGAGCTTGGGTTCAGGGTTGAAGGCTGTTGGGGCACTTGGGGTTGCAAGCCCTATAGTCAGATCCCCAAGCGGTTTAGCGTTTAGGTTCCCTTCCTTGCCAGATGGGCGTTGCACATTTGTTTAAGGAAGCACGATTGGAAAGATTATGATGGAAAGTCTTTTTTCTCAGAAGTGAATACAAAATAAATAAATAAATCATATATATATATATGTATATATATATACATATACCCAGAACAGAATTAAAGCAATGAGAAAACATGAAAAAACAAAAATAAAACATTCAAAAGAAACTATATATGTTCAAAGGCCCTTCATTCAGTATTCTGCACGGTACTTCATGTGGTTTACTGCAGGAAATGATGTAAGTAATTTTGGGAGGTGGAGGGTGTCTATGACTACGGCCATTAGGAAGTGCTGTGGGTGGGCAGGCGCTGGACCAGCAGGCGCGATCTGGCAAGGGTTGGAGGATGGAGGGGCGAGGGTCCAGGGTTTGCCGCCAAATCTGGTCGGTTTGGGGCAAGTCACAAACCAACAAGCGTCCTACCGCGTCCGAGTTTGCAGAGTTCTCCTAACAGCCAGAACTGCAAGACACGCCCGAAGACTTCAATCCTCCGGCCAGGGAGTGCACTTACCTGCTTCCTGGCGCACGGCCGGCGCGGGAACTCAGCTTTTGGCTCTTTTGGCTTTCAGGGACGACACTACAACTTATACACCTTCGCCTGAAAATATTTTCACCCAGTTCTTCTACCCCCGGTCCTGGGCCATCTTGGATGGGAATAGCGGGCAACAATTTCCTGGCAGAGAAGACATCTGACAAACATAGCAAAGCTGGTCTGATAGCCACATAGATCTACATATGCGCCGCCTCATTTGTGCGATATCGTTGGGATTCGCTTGGATGTGGGTTGGAGTAGTTTCGTCAGCTGCTCGAGGTCTTGCTGCCAACGCTGCTGGCCAGTTCAGCAGGACTTGGGGTGGGAACCCAAAAGCCCCCCAAAACCCCAACACCCCAAAGCCCCTTTGGAGGCCTTGGATGCTTGGATGTGTCGCGAAGATGACGATGATGACGGTGATGACGGTGATGACATCATCAAGTCTCATGGGTTTTCAATCAGCCCCCAAGCATGTTTGATGAAAAGTGGGGTCGACCCAGACATGGGATGAACGCCGCTTGCATGACTTTTCGCAGCACCTTATCGTTCTAGGCGTGGTTGAGGAGCGTGAATTGCAGTGCCCTTGTGGTTTCAATGAGATGCACAAGCATGCCCAACTGTGTGGTGAGCAACCTTCCTGACGGAGCCTTGAACACCGGAGAAAAAGTCTGAGCCCTAAGTGGGTTTTCGACTAGGTATTTTGATCTTTCAAGGGTGGGGGGGCGGGGGGGGTCTGAATGAAGGGCTGTCAGGGTTTTGGGGTTGAAGTTCCTTGGATGGGTTTATGTTGGGGTTTGGCAATTTGGGGTCTCTAGGAGTTCAGGTTGGGTGTTAAAGCTTTGTGGGGGACTGGGGTTTTGGGGTTGGGCTCTACGGATCGGCGCGGCCAGCAGCAGGATTCAGGAGGTCCTGTAGCGACACCATGACTTGCTGCGGAAGTCCGGCTTGAAGGTGCTCCGCCTTATTCATCCACCCAGCAGAAGCAGCCTCAAGTTCCCCGAGCCGGAGATCTTCCAGAAAATCTGGAATTCGGAGACGGCGAAGCAGATAGATCCCATCTCCAAACTTGGCGATGAGAAACACCACTCCGTGTCGATACCCCCAAGGGAAAGCCTTAAGCTTGAACTTCCAGCAAAGTGTTGCTCGGATCCTAAATCCTAAACCCTAAACCGCTGAGAAAAAAAGGACCTTCGTCCCGGACACCCCCCGGCGCCTCTGCAGCTGGCTCGGCGTCGTGCGACGCAAGCTCAGCAGCTCTTCTGGAATTGTGAACTCCAAAATAGCAAGCATTCGGGGTTAGGATTGAGGGTTTTGCTGTTTGTAAGTCAAAATATTCAGACGACCAACTGACACCAGATGGTCAAAGGTTGACAATAAAGTATGTATATGATAAGGATCTCTATGACTACCATTCACACCAAGATGGATAGACATGTATGTATGTATATATATATATAAGCCATAAAGAATCCCTGAACCCGAAGCCCTAAACCCCAAGACCCTGAAAGGGTTCAGGGTTTAGGGAATTTGGTTTAGGGTTTAGGGACTACGGTCCTGTTCTTCAGGCGTTGGCCTCGCGTCGAGATGGGCCGAGACCTTGGGACCTGTTCGGGTTCCTAAAGCCCTGAAACCCGCAAATTCTAATCCCTAAGACCTTCAAATGATCCAAGATAGGATCCCCCTGAACGCTAAGCCCTCACACCCTGCCCCTCAAGCCCAACTCCGCGTAAACCCCTAAACCCCCGAACCCGTGAACCTCCCCTGAATTCTGAAACCTTAAGTTCTAATGTCAACCCCGGAGACCAGTGCATGGTAGGAGCAGTCCAAGTGTAGGGGCCTTGGGAACCCATGGGAACCCTAAACCCTAAACCTGGCAGGTCCTGTACCACGATGTACGGCAAGCACGACAAGAAGACAAGGTCATGGTTTGGGGTTTAGGATTTAGGTGTTAGGGTGTTTAGGTACCTGGCCGGAAGGCAAATGGCCACCTCGAATTCGCATCTCCTACGTTGCCTATAAGCCTTTTTTGTCTGGGTCTCCATTGTAGTATGTTCCTTCAAGTTTAGGGAATGCAAGAGGGCCTTCAGTCTTTACAGCCCTCCGTTGCCTCCACGATCGGTTACGCCGAGCGCTGATTCTACTTCCAGCCCGGAATGCTGAACCTGCACTCTGTTTCCGGCCCAAAATCCGAAATCCACCCTAAGTCACGGCACACGCAGGAAGCAGCGTGCTCACACGTTCGGCAGCCTGCGCAAGAAGAAGGCGGTTCTTTTTTTTCAGCCCTGGCTAAAGGTTCAGGAGGCCTAGGCTTAGGCCCTAAACGGATGATTGAAGGCTGGTAGTGAAAGGGTTCTGGGCTCCGGAGCGGTTGAAAGTGGTGTTTCCCGCGGAGTGCTTGCATGAAGCCGCATGAAGCCCTGCATAGACCCCAGACCAGAAGGACACTAACACTCGCCTGGACTTGCAAATCCTTGTGCTGGGGCTCGCAGGTGAAGCAGGTGCGAAGCGGCAAGAACAAGGAGGCCTTCAGGGCTCTTGAGGTCTTTGGATGTCTTTGGGATTCCGGGGTACCCAGATCATTGAGGGTCTGAAGATGTCTGGAGTGTATTTGCAGGGCGTAGGGTGTATGCTGCGGGTGAGCTGGCTGCAATGTGCGATCAGTTTTCAGGTGCAGATGCTTCAGGAGGAGCTTCGCAACCTCAGCGACTGCTTGGCGCAGAAGGCCTCGTCAATCCTGGGTTCGCTTCCCCTGACAAAAGATTTGGTTTGTCAAAATGAAGAACTGAGCTTTGTGAAATTCAGCGTTGTAGGACATCCATCTGAGCTGGGTCGCGAAACGAAAATAGAGCCGACTTGAGGCGCTTTTTTGGCAAAGTCTCCCGCGTCTTCGTAGGAGGAGGACCTGCTCAACCTCCAGTTCAGCACGGCCGACCTCCACAACCGCTGCGACGATCAGGGCGCCGCTTTCCAAGTGGCTTCTATTGGAATGGATGTGGAGTTGATCCATGTTGATCCAAGTAGAGCTGAGGCCCTGGTCGTGGAGAACGCGGACGCCTTCCAAAAGGCCTCGGAGGAGCTGGCGGAAAAGGACGAGGCCTTCATGTCTCAAAACCCTTGTTTCCCCAGCATTGACGATGCGACTCTGCGCAAAGACGGGTCTTCTTGTCCACTGCATGCTTGACATGTTCTCGCGTCAAAAAGTTTCGGGTACAGCGCAGGCCCTCGAGCATGCGCTGCAGATGCAGCAGGAGCCCTTGGGCTGTTGCGGAAAGTCTCCTAGAAAGGCTACAGGCAACTTCACCAAACTGCACGGTCGGGTCAGCTGTTGTAGCCCTTGGATGCCTTGGGGGCAGTTCTCTTCAATGAGAAAGGCATCCAAGCCTTGGTTGGGGTCGGAGTCAAGGCAACGCAAAGGCATGGAGGAAGAAACAAGGTTCGTGGTTCTGGATTTCGTGCGTTTTGTGGGTTCGCCGTTGCCTTCGGGGGTTTGTTTCGTGTTTGGGGGGGAGTTTTGGGGGGTTCCTCTCCAAGGCCTTCGGGCTGTTGGAAGATCTGGGACAGTTTCTACAGCCAACTCCACTCAAATGCATGAGTACGATATGAAGCACCCTAGAGACTGTGTTGGCTACACGGCTGTCGCCTGTGTTGTGTCGGCTGCAGGCGCTTTTCGCGCTCCTTAGCCCCGTGCTTATCAAGTTCACAGTTTTTTTTTGTCATGTGGGATCGCCTGTAGATTGAGTTGCAGGAGCACTGTTCTCATGAGTGCTGAAAAGCATTACTTGATGTTGTGGCCCCAGGTTTCTTCGTGATTGCGCTGTCGCTTGGTCACCGCTGAAGGCTTGTTGTGTAGAGTAAGGTTTAGGGCGTTTAGGGCTTAGGGTGGATTTGGCAGAAGAAGGGGGAGGCGAAACTGAACTTCGACCCCTGAACCCAAAACTCGATGCTAAACCTTGCAAGATTTAGACCCTAAATCCTTGAACCCAAAACCTATGCTGTCTTTCGCTTCAGTCGGTTTCTTGCTTACCACTGGGTTTGGGATTTAGGGGTTGAGTTTAGGGTCTACTTCCGAGATCTTTGAGATCTTCCTATCAAAAGCCTCTGGGAAGCTTTCAACCAGCGTCCAACTTTGCACCCCGACACCTCCGCCAAAGGCGGAGACAGAACATCACAGAATCCGTCAAGGATTCTGCCTTCGCTCGCTTTCGGGTTATGCAGCCGCCGGCTTTGCTACCCTTTCTGGCCATCACCACCACCTGTCACCCTCAACCCCGCGAGTAGAAACCCTAAACCCTAAACCCTAAACCCTAAACCCTAAACCCTAAACCCTAAACCCTAAATCCTAAACCCTAAACCCTAAACCCTAAACCTTACACCCTAAACCCTAAACCCTAAACGCCTAAACGCCTAAACCCTAAACCCTAAGCCCTAAACCCTAAACCCTAAACCCTACACCCCAAAACCCCAAAACCCCGTCAGATCAAGGGCTTGCAGAGACCTCAGCCCAGCCTGGCCAAGAAATCGAAAGCCCCCCAACTTTATACCGAGCCCTCCTCCATGGATTCATGGAACTTAGCGTGTGGAGGTTTGTCCCGCCCGACTGGAAAGATTTCTTACTGGCACCCCTCATCCCTAGCCATAAAGAACCCGCCTGAACCCTAACCCCTCAACCCTCGAACCCGCCAACCGGCAAGCCCATAACCCTAAACCCTAAACCCTAAACTCTAAACCCTAAACCCCAAACCCTAAAAACCTAAACCCTAATAATGAGGCCTGAGTCAGGCTGGAAGACACTCATCCCAGTGGCGCTTCTTAGCAATTGTGTCATGATCTCGTCACACCCAATCCTCATCATTCCATTTTCGGCCACAACCAGCCATCGAGCGCAATCGATCAGGGCATGCCGAATGCCTAAGGCATTCGGCAAAAGCGTGTTCCTCTTGCTTGCTTGTACGAACTTCATATCTCCAATTAGCTGTCATGGCGACGTTGACGTGCTATGAGCAAAGCAAGGCTGCTGCGAAAACCGACAAAGCAACACGCTTGGGTGCAAGGGTGGAAGTAAACCATAGCCAGCCATGGAACGCACTACCCTCATCGTATCACGGCGCGGGGCATAGTCAGCTCACTTGGGCTAGAATACCATGAACCCTAAACGACGATATCAGCTCGATAATTTTCAACATTGTATGGGAGTAAATTCAGGGGCGAATCCAAGGCCGCCTTGTCCAGGATTGAACAAGCTTGCCACCAAGACTTATCAGGAAATTGCTCGCCCTGAAACAACTCCAAAAGCTCAGCGATACCTACTCTTGAAGTGAGGGGCCGTCCTGAATTGAGAAAATTAATCATTTTGGAATCATACCATTATGATCTGCCAATGAGCCAACCACTGGATGGCCGACAGAATTATTTCAGTGATACTTTGGTGATATTTCCGTGATCTTGTGGAATGGGTGTTAGGGAAAACGGAGCCTCTCCAGACCTCGAAACCTGCTCCCAAGAAGCCCTCTACCCGATCCCAAGCCCAACCTACATCAATCCTAGTGTCATGAGCGCCAGACGACAATCCCAAAGCCGAAAACCCGTGGCCCTAAAGCCCGAACCACCTGGCCCGATTATGCCGGAAATTCAAATAGCACGATTCGCTCCCGCGGCTCCTTTTCCAGGCAGATTGCAGCGATCTTCAGATGTTAAGGGAAGAATAACATTTGAGTCTTGTCAGTGACAAAGTGGCATGTACTGTTCAAGACGTGTTCCGTACATCAGGCAACAGGACATTCAGTTGCATTCAAGCTATTGCCTGCTGGTGTTTTGAACATCACCGCCATGTGCCTGCGACACGATGGCGAAGCCGTGACCTCAGTTGCGAGTCGCGAGCCTTGCAGACTCGCAGAGCACCTGAGCCAGCCAAACGCAGTTACTGTTTGCCAAGTCTGATGGGTTCTCCGACGGACGTTTCTTAAGGGCTCAGGCTTTAGGATGAACTGCGAAAACAAACTACGCAATCTTTGTTTGTGCAGGTCGGGAGGCGGGCAGGTAGGCAGGCAGGGTGCTTGAGCTTGCACGGCCGGTTCACTGGGCACCAGCTAGAATCTAGAGATACACGACTCTTCGATCTGTGGTATTTCATAGCAGCCTCCGAAGCTTCTTCATCACGCATCTAGAAGGAGGCCGAACCAGCCTCTCCCGTTTGCGCGGGTCATCGTGCTGCCTTGATGTTGGGTTACCTGAATGAATGTGCTGCAAAGAGGAAGATCTTGTGGCCTCGGGATTTGTTTGCGCCTCGCAGGCCCAGCCTGATCCGTAAAAATTGAGGACTCCTTTCGGGTCCCGGCTTGTCTTAAGTGGAGGTTGCTATGGCTATCCTGGCTGCTAAATTCACTAGAAGATCTCCGCACCTGGAACTCGTACCCTGACTTGAGCTTGCGTCGTGTTCAGCTAAGGTGACCCGGCATCTGGGACAGATTGTCCCTGCTGTTCTTGCAGCAAGGCTTGCGCTTCCGCGCCAGTGTGGCACGTTTGCAGCCAGCTTTGCCGGAGGCTTGGCCTGGACAAGCCGTAGCATTGGCTCCCAGAGGCTTCGGCTCACCTGACAGCACCTGTCTGGCCTTGATGCCAGCATATCAAGGAGGCCCTGGCAGCCCTTTTGTAGGAAGATGGGCCTCTGCCGTGTCGTGCTGCCAACGCCCCAACATGGTCGTGTGAGACCTCGCGCTGCAAGCCGGCCAACGTCCCAACAAGTGTGTCTGATGCTCGCCCTGCAAGCCTAGGAAGATGATTCGATCTGCTTTAAGAGGCTCCAGTCTACCTTAAGATAAGAGGCTCTTCTGAGAAAGCATCCCACGAATCGCTTTTTAAAATGCTCGACAGGCGCAGGCTGTGCAGACGTCAAAATGTGTGGCCAGCATGCGAGGCTCGTCCGGCTTTCCGCTTCGGTCAGAACCACATGGCTGAAACCCCATGCGACGCCGTGACGCAACTTGACTGACTAACCATTGATCTGCTAAGCAGTGACGAAGACCCTGCCACGAAATGCCTGAACTTGAGCCAACCGGAATTGCCCTTGCGCTTACGTTCGCTACCGCCTTGGCCAACTGAAGAGCAGTAGCCAAAGTGTGTGATCTTCTTAAACTTATTGCCAGAAACCGGCCAGTCTGCCGTCTCACAAGAGGTAGTGATGAAACCCGTAAAGGGGGGGTGAAGGGGAGCAGCTGCAGAGCTGCCCAGACCAGGGGCACCAGCTCGGCTTTGCTCGGAAAATCATCGGGAGGCTGCTGTTGTAACGGTTTAGGGCTTAGGGTTTAGGGCTGCTGGCAGAATTTTGAGCGTGGGCCGGTGTGCTGGCTCCTCCATGCGATGTCGACAGAGACATAAAGCTCACTGCACCTCCTTTGGCTCCTTTGGCCCTAAGCCCCTTCAACCCTGGAGCCTAGAGCCTCTTTGCCTTAGCCCAGCGTCCTTTGCCTCTTCCAAACTACTGGCGCTGAGGCGCAGCGCTTGCTCCTGTCGGGTTCCCCCACTTCCCCCTGAGGGTGTGCTCGTGCCGTGGGTGATGCCACACATACTGGCAGTAGCAAAGCTTGATGTTGCAAGTTAGCTTTCTGAGTTTCAGGGTGAGGGTGGTCGGACATGCCACCCGCCAAGCTCCGTTTTGCACGTGGCAGTCCTGGACATTGTTGCTCCCTGGGAAGCTGAGAGATCGAGGATGCACATTCTTCAGGAGACATCTGGGATTGGCTTGCGCCACAAACCCTAAACCCTGCACCCAAAACCCTAGCATGAACCTTCCCACAACATGTATAGAACCAGTTTGCAGCGGCTGGAGTAGGATCCTGCTTGGCTTCTTAAAGTGCTCCAGAGGCAGCCCTAACACATTTTTACGGTTCTGCAGCTTGAGCTCCACGAGCTTGTACGCGCTCTAAAGCTGTTCCGGGCCCATCGTTGGACTGGCAAAGCGCTGCCTACTGGCAGGTGACGAACTCGTGACATCATCCCATGGAGAGCGCCAAATCAATCGCCAACCTCTGAAGTGTAGGGTTTCCGGTAGCTGGGTGGGGGTCTGTGAGATTTGTGAGATTGATGGATATCTGCAGGTCTCCCTTTGATGCTGTAGGGTGAGTCGAAGACTTCTGCGAAGCCGAAGCCCCCGAAGCCGCTGTGGTCCTGCAGGGTTTAGATGGCTTGAGGGTTTCGGTTCGCAGCCATGAAGCTGATCGGGCATTCCACATCTCGAATACCCCAGTGGATGAGGTCACATGCTTGTTGAAGTATGCTGCATTCCTGAACTCCGTTGTAAATGCAGTGAACCTTCGGCAGGCTGTGCAACACGGCCATCCTCATTAGTAGGCAGCTCGCAAACGGCTTGTTTCAGACCCTTAGTTCATTGGTGAAACGCACCTGTTTCGGGGGAGAAGGGCCAAGGTCAGAGCCGCTGAGGCTGAAAGCCACAAGCGCACCGGCGCGTGTCCACCCAACAAGACGTCGTGAAGTAGATTTCGGGGCACCAGCCGGCGCTAGGCAAGCGGTGACATGGTGTTCGACACCGAGAGAGTCAGCTGTCAGGGCGTGCGGGGTCTGCCCGAGAACATAGCTTTGCCTGGCAGCTTGCGGCGGAAGGATGCCGCAGCCACGTGCAGAAGCTTGCAAAGGGCCGGCGCTTTGCAGCACCTGTATTGTGGGGTTCCTTATAACAAGACCTTCTTCGAAGAAGGGCCCCTGTGTTAGGGTTCCGGCACATTTTGGGCCTAGGCCTGGCCCTCGAAACTCCCAGAAGTGCCAGGTTTCGAAAAGGGGCGCACCTCGCCAGCATCTACCGTTTTGGAGGTAGGGTTAAGGGTTTCGGGGCCCCCACAATCGCTGCTCTGGGGCCGCAATGGCCTTCTGTCGGCACTCACCCCCCCAACCCTAAGCCCCAAACTTCACCGGGCTGATTCCGAGATGAGGAACGCGGGGAAAGCTTGGCGGGGGCAATATGGGGTCTGGGGGTCTTAGGGTGTAGGGACAGCTTCATGAGCCCACCGATGTTTCAACAGCTTTTCCGATTCAGCGACGTACCCCTCTGTCTTGAGTCTGGAGGAGGCATTCGGGCCGCCATGCGTCCGGCTATCGGAACCTTTGATTGGCCAAGGCGGCTAAGAGCGGCAGGAGTGAACAATTTGACATCAGACCTAGGCTGGCCTTGAGTGCACTGGGGGGCTGCTTTTGCCAAGTAGGCTCGATCCCCTGTGTCACTCACGCGAACGCTGTCGTGCAAATGCAGATGCCCCGGAGGTTTGTCAGCCTGTTTCGAGGCCGTGTGCTCGCGCAGCCGTCCCATCGTCCGCCACCTCTCCGATAATTTGCAAGCGGGGGTTGATCAGGGTTTCTGTGCTTAGCGGCCAGACTCTGTGTCAGTCTTGCGCGCTTGGCGGGGCCTTTTGGCCTCAGAAGCAGGTGCCGCCTCTCTCTTTCTACTCCACACTGCCCTCGCCTCACCAGCAGGAGTGTTGTGTGTGTCTTGAGGCTTTAGAGAATCCGCGAGAGGCGCAGCAATTTAAATCAGGTAGTTCCCGTAGTTCCCCACCGCTATCGATCTGGACCCTGTATGTTCATCGTCAGCAAGCAGCAAACTACTAAAAGCAGCTTCTCTGATTCTGGCATAGAACCTATGACCTATGCTTTGGAACCTGGCGCACAAGCACGATGTTTTGCAAAAGCAAGGGTACCTTGAAGCTTCCTATGGAAGCGCCAAACAAACTCTTCTGCACCCGTCTTGACAGGCTCCATGGCCACAACGACGTGCGTGCTCGTGCAAGCAACGTAGGACCAGACCTACCAACATCTTACCCCGGATCCACCGGTGAGCCTAAACCCTAAAGGCCAAACCTCTCTGGCCCTTTTGGTTCTTTCCTAGGTTGTGCTGCGCATGTGTGTGTCGCTCGAATTTCTGGGACCGAACTGTGCATGAGTTGGGCGTCTGCGAGCTCGAAGATACACGATGACAAGATGTCAGATCTGTTTGGTTTTCTCGGCCTTGTCTGAGCCAGCAAGCGGACTGGGCACTTTGTGAGGAAGCCTGTGTTGCTGCCTCCCCTTTCCCAGCCAGCATTTTGGAAGGTTGCGTGCGCTTCCGATGCAGGGCTTGCACGCCCTTTGATGCTCCATGGACCATGTGCTCCATATGCTCCATGTCCAGCTTCTCGAAGCCCAGGCCCAGGCCTTAGTACCCTGTGCAACTCGAGCATCGGGCCTCTGCTGCGCTGGTGCTGCTGGCGCAGGTGGAACCTCAGAGTTGTGCCGCCCCGTCGAGCTTCTTGCAGCCTTTGAGCAAGAAGTCGCTGATTCTTTCCGGTTCTTGCTTGCCATGCGAGAAGGGAGGCCTCAACTGGCAACTGCTCTGCGAGCCCCGCTGCAGCTGCTTAGAGTACAGTTGGCTTGTTCGGACGTAGAGCCGGTGCACTGCCTTTAAGTCTTGTGCTCACAGACCCACGAACTGGATTCTTACCGTGTCTGTGCATCCTTGAATTGCGTGTTGCACCTTGCCATCGCAGTGGCCCTAGCCACTGCAAGAAACACGTTTGCACGAGACGGGTTTCGAGCGGATCTTTCTGATTCCGAAGTGTTGCAGTCAAGAAGAGATTTCCAGTTTTGGGACCTCTAGGTGTGTTTGCTTCAAGCTGCTTGCCTGCAACTGCCGACCAGAGCACGTCGCACGATCTAGGGCCGCTACATGTCGGATGCCGCTTCGCACCAAGCCGGAAATCATGATCGTATGTCTGGGAACGTCACAGCATGCCCACCCCCTAATAATAGGCGGATGGGGGGAAGGGGTCACTCTGCGTGGCACCTATTTTACATAGGTGGCCCACCTACTGGCGTTGGGGTGGGGAACTCTCGCAAGAGCAAGTGGTGTCGTGTGCTCCCGTGCAATTTGACTTCGCGCGTTCATGGCGCTGTTGCACCTGCAGAAGGCGTAACCGTAGCCAAATCTGCGCTCACTTTGGGCAACGCCTTTCAAGCTGGACAAGTCTCTTTGTTCAGTCCAGTGGAGTAGATTCCTTTATGGACCAGCGGCGTTGCGGTACTTTTCCGGGACCCTGCGTCTTGATACCGGATCGAGTCTCAACTGGGCTAGTGGCACCGCGAACGCGCGTGCCTTTGCTTCCGGACATGTTCGCCAATGTTGTGTCGCAGCACCACTTCGGAGTACAAAGGGGGTCTCGTCAGAATATGGTGCATGTGGTCACAGCGAGTGGAATTCCTGATTGCGGGTGTCGGGATCGAAAGCAGTCTCCCCAGACCCTGTCCTGCATCGCTAGGCGTACAGTTTTCACATGTCCCTGCCCAGCTGCTGTTGTTGGGACTTCCGTTTCCGCTTTTTCCTGGCCACAGACACAGTAGTACCCCCAGGCACATGCAGGCACGCGCAACACTTCACATTCCTGACTGTTTCCCTCGAACCTGCGTCCCCTTGGGGTTTGACATTCAGTGCTGGGCCTTGTGTCACATGGGGGTGCCTTTGGTAATGTCACGTGCCAAAGCAGCGTCGCGCCTTTTCACACGTCTGGTGCCTTAGCGCGCCTCCCAAGTAGAGTGCCCCCCACCCCCTCCGCCGAAACCACACTTACCGAAACAGGTGGCCGCCTACTTCGAGGGACCCCCACCCCCACCCGCCCTTAGGGGGTGTGCATTCACAGCGTGTTCTCCACGACAACACATTGGTTTCAACGGCATCGCCCTATTATCTGCATGCCGTGCAGGATCAGCAGGAACGATGCGTCTCGCTGAACTTCTGTTCGTCCCTCCCTGCTACAGGATTCATGACCGTTTCTGGAACAGCTGTGCGTTCTCGTTCTTCACATTAACCTTGCACACTGCCGCGGTAGCTCAAGCCACTTGGCAAAGCACCGTTGCCTATGCGGACTTCCCGCTGATGAAACGGGCTTGAACCAGATGCTGCCCACCCGGATGTGCTGTCAAGAAGAAGCCCGCTTTTGTGACCGGTGCGCGCTCTTCCCTCACCCTCCACGGCTGCCGTCTGTCAGAAACTGCCTCGCAGCAACCCGAAGCATGTCCAGGGAGCTGTTCCGATCGTGTTCTGCCTCGATGTCCGTGTTGGGGTGTGTAGACTGTGTAGACTTCCACAGCGTCTTCTCAACGCCAGCGTTTTCTGATGACAGTGAGGCTGTGGACTCAAGGAGGACGCAAGCTGCTCCCTTCCACAGTGTTCTTAACTCTGCAGGGTGCCTGCAGAAACGCCACATCCATGTTGGTTTCTGCAGGGGACTGCTGAGTTTCATGTCCCATTCTTTGTGTTCGGCGAGATGAAGGGGGGGGAACCGTTTGCACCAAAGCGCGTCTGGTACAGGGGGTTGAACAAGAACTGCAACTTCAGAGGTTGATATGTCTCAGCTACCAGGCTATCCCCCATCCTTGGACAACTGCAGAATGTGTGCACACACATATATGATTCGCGGCCGATTCTGCAAAACCCATGGCTTTGCGGGCTTGGGGTCTCGTGCCTTGAAATCTTGCAGAACGCGAAGTGACATGTAGTTTTTTTTTGGGAACAAGCATACTAAGAATACCTTGAACGTGCCGACGTGCTTGTCGGATGTTGCAATTCATTGCAGAGTGCTTCCTGTGACGTCCAGCAAGTGTAGAAGATGCCAGTCCGCACATCAAGACATCCAAAACCCTGAACACCGCTAGCCCGAGCGGAGAGCAGCCTCGCCTTCCGGGCCAGCCTGGGACCTGGGCGTGGTGCAGATGGGAAATCCTGAGGCCAGTGTCATGCTGGTCCCTCTTCCGGGGTGGGGGGGGGCAGCCATCGTGTTGTGGGCTTAAGCTGCAGCTGCTCTCCGGGCATCAGAAGGTGCCCTCATGCTCTTTGAGATGAGACTTGGGGGCTCCTTCAACCGACACTCTCCCAATTTTTGGGGTGCTTGGGTAGGCCCGCAGGGCGCTTTCTGCATTGGCTTGTCCTGCCATCTTCAATGAGGGGAAACAGCTCCTGGTCTTTTCAAAGCCGGGCCACAAGCAGCACTGCGTGGCAGAGCACCACCGCGCCCCGCGACCTGCGACAGCATTGTTGCTCGTGTGCGTCAGAGCATGCGGTGGATCGTGTACGAACCAGCTTCATGTTGCCTGCGACTGGATACCTGTCGTGCCTTCCCGCGCGCCGCTGTGCCTTCCGGAAATTCTCCCCGGAATTCCTGTCAGGAAGGGTGGTAGCAACCTGGTAGCACATTGGATAACATGGCAGGTCCGAACATTTGACATAGGAGCCAACGCTGCTGCAGTTCGGCCATGCCGTGGCAGCAGCAGGTCCCCTGCCAACCTTTCCGACTTGCTTCGCCGTGGTCTGCCGGATGCGCCGGGTGCTTGTATGGTAAGGTCCCCGGCAGCGTGTGCGCAAGGCATGTGCCTCGCCTCTCGCTGCAAGGTGGCCTCCTGCGATGCGGGGCTTGTGTGATCTCCTGTGCTGAACGCCTCATAACGCATCATTCAGCGCTTCTCGTGGTAGCAGGGCCCTGTTGAGAGCCTCGGAGGTATGTGGCCGTGGTGCTGTGGTCCCAAG
>CAJNDS010000401.1:0-37500 GCA_905221605.1 Symbiodinium natans | reverse complement strand
TGGTCCTGACCCTGACCCGGCACCCCACCTTACCCCCTTCGCGCCAAGCCGAGCTATCCGCCACACCAGCCCTGTTTCCGTGGCCCTCTGCCCGACCCAAGCAGTTCACTGTGTGTTCTTCCTGGCTGGAGCCCCTTCGCGCCAACCAAGCCTCGCTGCCTTTGTCTGTTCCTAGCCCATCCCTTCATAGCCCCTTCGCGCCAACCCAAGCTGTCTTCACGGACCCTGCCTCGTTTCCGCACGCACCTTGTGGAAATCCCCAAAAAGGGCGTGAGTGCTGACTCATGTGATGCTTTGTAAAAAAATAAAAGGTCTTAACTCCTTGAGAGTTGTAAGTGGGCGGTCTTGGGGTGGGTAGGTCTGCATACTACCGCGCGCTCCCAAAGCGCGCTCCCGTTTGGCACGCCCTAAACCCTAAACCCTAAACCCCAAAACCCTAAACCCTAAACCCTAAACCCTAAACCCTAAACCCCAAAACCCTAAACCCTAAACCCTAAACCCTAAACCCTAAACCCTAAACCCTAAACCCTAAACCCTAAACCCTAAACCCCCTTAAGCCCTCTCGGAGTCTTTGATGGAGGGGGGTTAGGACAGCTTGGCAGCGAAGTCGAGCGGGCACCCCAAGAACAGCAAGGACCCCATGGCGGCATTTAGAGCTAGGGTTTAGGGTTTAGGGTTTGGGGTTTGGGGTTTAGGGTTTAGGGTTTAGGGTTTAGGGTTTAGGGTTTAGGGTTAAGGACGCGTCTTCACAGTCTTCAAGGTCTTTTGCTGTTTGACTGCGGTGCGTGGTCCGACATCCCCATAGGCCCTAGGTCCACCACAATTTGTGCCTTCTCTGGCCCTTTTGTTGAGAGGAGCTCCAAGACGAGACACGCGTCGCCGACCAGCTGGATCAGTTCAAGGCGCCTGACTTCTGGATTTAGGACTTCGAGCTCTTCCTCTTTCCTTACCTCAAGCTATGAAACCGAAGTCTCATGAACCTTCATCCTTGCCCCCCCCCCCCCACCCCTCAAAAAAAAAAAAAAACAAGAAATGCAACCCCCATAATGGGTCCTAGCATAAATAGCGCCATCATTCTCATTCCACCTATCAGACGGCCCATTGGCTTGGCAGTGCGCTGCGCGCCAGGTGATCACCGGCTTCCTGGCTACATAAGGTGACCAGCAGCCCGGGATGGGCTGTCACTGTATTGACTCTCCCATGGTTTAGGGTTTTTAGGGTTTAGGGTTTAGGGTTTGGGGTTTGGGGTTTGGGGTTTAGGGTTTAGGGTTTAGGGTTTAGGGATGTGCATGGCTGTGTACCTGCCCCATAAGGCCTTGAATGCTGCCATGATGTCTTGCGCCTGCTTGCGGCTCGAGTGTCTTGCATCTCATGCGCTGGCACGATGACCTGACACGACTTTCATGACTTGCAAGAGTGCTACAGTAGCTGGCTGTGAGTCTCACTTCCTCAAACGTATGCAAGGTCACGCTTTCATTCAGTCCATCGTAGTCCCCTGACCTAGTGCGGTGGTTTGTGGCAGTGGCTGCATCAATGCAGCCGAGCTGCTGGCAGAGCTCGCAGAGCTCGCAAAGCCCAGGGAACCTTCATCCTGTCGGACCTGTCGCGGTTTCGAGCTCCAGCTCGAGTCCCGGTTCATCGCAAAGCCCTGCCATTGCCACTCCACGCAGCAAAGTGGTGCTGAGCACTCCGAGCAGTGTTGCAGAAGTTCACCTGCACGATGACCACGCAGCAGCCAGAACGTCACCGGGAATGCCGGAGTTCGTTAGTGGTATGCCCGCTTCCAAAGTGATCGTTCCCTTCGTGCAGCGACTCGCCGGGACTTTGGATGTCTTGGACTACAAGGCAGACCCAGATCCTTCCAACACAGACTCCTTTCTTTGCCCGCTCCGCATCAACTTCGGCCCATTCCTTGGTGAGGTCTACTTGGGAAGGGGTGAAACGGAGCAGGCGGCCAAAGATGCGGCGGCCGAGGCCTTCCGCAACACAGGCAAGGCTTTGGAAGCTGCTTGGAACCTTCCGACCCCGAGAAGGCAGCTAAAGCAGCAGCAAAGGTATCGGAACGCAAAAAGCGGCAAGACCTTCAGCGGAAGAGAGACAGGACCAAGGGCCTTTTCCAGTCAGGATGCGACCTGCGATTCGGAGCCCGAGGCCGCCAAAGCGTTGATGGCATGCACAGCAGATATGCGGGGGAGGCCCGAATGTGAACGGAAATCCAAATTGGCCCGGTTGGAATGAATTGCTAGGAATGCGCAGCACGCTGTCCTAAAGCTCGAACCCAACTCCCCAAATCCCAACGGTACGCACTCTCCAGCTGGCATAGTTGATGTTTCGTCAAGAATACTCAAGATCTGTCGTAATGAGTTCTCCGTGCGAATTCTCTAGTTCAAGCTGTGTTCAGCGTTCTTTCTTGCTACTGCTGAACAGTTCAGAAGTTCGGCGACATGTGCCTCGTTTGCTGCGCCGCCAAGCGGCATCAAACCAAGGTACGCCCGAGCGCAGCATGTTGCCAGACTTGAGAAGATGCCAAAAATGTACTCTCGCCTAGGTTGTGGCTACATTTGAGAAGGAATGGCCATTCGCAGGGCAAGCTTCCCGTGAGTATGTGCAGGGCTTGAAGAGGGTTCTAATCGCTGCTTGTTGCTTTTTGGAGGCAGCAAAAACTGGGCATTTTTGCTCTTCGAAGTTTTGCTTTTTCGAACTCACGGCTCCGGCGTGTCCAGCCACGCAGTGTCCACGAGGGCTTGGCTGGGCGGGAGAGTGTGATGGACATCATTCGAGTAGATGCGAAAGCAGTTCAAAATGTCCTGCATGCCCGGTGTCTCCTGTACAAGCAGAGCATAACAGAGCACTTAAAGCGGCTATGTGGGCACCAGCATGCACTCGCACGCGCTGGTAACACGGACAGAATCATCGTGCGGGTATGGATGCTCTGGCCACTCGCACGCCTGGTAACACGGACGGAAGCATGGCATGGATGCTCTACACGGACGGAATCATCGTGCGGGCATGGATGCTCTGGCCACTCGCACGCAACGAAGCTACGAATGGTCGTAAATACCGATGTTTTAGGCATGTCACGCGCGCGAAACACTGTAAATAACGATACATTCATCCCGTTGGAAAGTGCGGCAAACGAGGTACATGGAGCCAAAAGTTAGTGGGGCTGAGATGCAGAGCGCCCAACGCTGCAAAGCAGCGTGTCCTGCCGCAGGAAGGGGCAACTCATTGCCACGTACCTGGGATTTAAGGTTCGGTTTCAGGGATGTTTGGGTCTTCTA
This sequence comes from Symbiodinium natans, assembly GCA_905221605.1. Taxonomy (NCBI): domain Eukaryota; class Dinophyceae; order Suessiales; family Symbiodiniaceae; genus Symbiodinium; species Symbiodinium natans. The sequence continues at coordinate 34,219 of CAJNDS010000401.1, read as the reverse complement.
TGGTCTTCTATACTGAAGATGGGCGACGTAGCTTGTACTCGCGGATTTCACATTTTCATACAGCAGCATGACGGGAATGACTTCCAACACTGAATTGTTTGGGTGAAGAAGTGATGAAATCCTCATCAGCCGCGGTTGGCGGTTTGGCCGCCACTTCTGCGGAAAGTAAATTGAAGGCCGAGTGGCGTGCTCACGCATCCCTGTTGAGGATTCAGACTTTTAAGGCTGCTAAGCATCATGGCAGGACGTGCTGATCTGCAAAAGGCTGGCTGAGTCCTGCTCAAGCTTGGCCCTGCGATCTGCAACAGGCAAGCAAAGATCACCTGCGTCTCGCGTTGTAGACTCCCCTCTTTTGGCGGAGTCGGTGGATCATCAGAACTCGAAGATAGGAATTCATCAATAACAAGGCAACGAGGAGAGAAAGAGAGACATGTGTATGAATGTGTAAATGTGTATGTACATGTACATGTCAGCTGGGGCCGCGTTGTTCTGAATTACCCATTGTGAAAATCGTAGATTCCTGTATTTAAGGTACCCAAGAAGACCCCAGAATGCGGAACAGTACTCGCAAAGGTGTTGTAGATGAAGATCAGCGGCCAGCACGACAGTGAGTTTATGCGTCTGACCCGTGGGCCTTTTTGGCCCTTTGTACGTCACTTCGGACATGTGCAGAGGCTTCGCAGCAGCGCGGAAAAACGCTCGAGTGCCCAAATGAACAAACCCTAAGCCCTAAGCCCTAAGCCCTAAACCCTAAACCCTAAACCCTAAACCCTAAGCCCTGAACCCTAAACCCTAAACCCTAAACCCTAAACCCTAAGCCCTAAACCCTAAACCCTAAGCCCGATGGAGCGCTTAGGGTTGACAGCAGGCGTTCTAGAAAGCTCTTCGCGGCATGGCGCAGCCGTAAGAGCATCGCTCCTTTATGGGTAGTTTTCTAAATTAGGGCCCATTTTTGGGTACCCCTTACAAGGCGGCACCCTTTAAAAAAGGATCCCCAAAAGGGACCCTAATTTAAAGAGCTACCCTTGTGGCCGCGGCATGCTGCCATAAATCCATAGAGCACCGAGCCCAGGATGCTCAGCTTAGGGGTTTGGGGTTTAGGGTTTAGGGTTTAGGGTTTACGGTTTAGGGTTTAGGGTTTAGGTTTTTAGGGTTTAGGGTTTAGTTGTGATACGGCGCTCATTGCCGGAGTACGACTGCGACTGCGAGTAAGGCCCTTTTGCGGGGCCCGAAATTGTTGCATCCCTTTTTCAAGCTTTGATCTGAGAGCCCAGCCTACAGTTGAAGAGGCAACCCTAAACCCTAAACCCGAAACCCGAAACCCGAAACCCTAGACCCTAGACCCTAAACCCTAAACCCTATTCCCTAAACCCTACTCCCTAAACCCTAAACCCTAAACCCTAAACCCTAAACCCTAAGCCCTAAGCCCTAAACCCGAAGCCCGAACCCTATGAGAGTTCCTAGCCCTGAGAGGCAGGTCTTGAAGAGTTTGTCTGGTAGAACTGGAGGAGAATAAGTCGAGATAATCCCCATAAGCCCTACGTGAATATGTTTTCGAGTCGACTGTTTGAAGCCTATCATTCAGCTTTCGTGATGCATCGAAACCCTGGTCATCTGCCTCGTTCACGCAACTGGCCTCATCTTCAAACCAAAAAGGCCCTCAGCAGCTCAACCCCCCCTCAGAGCCCGAAACTGTCTATCCTAGGTAGGATAAGGGGGGCCCTTAAAAGGGAACCCTTCTTAACCCTCTTCTGTCTCTCTGAAACAGGAACCTTATTCAGAGGGTCTATATCCCCAAGGGTCCCCCTAAACCCCAAACCCTAAACCCTAAATCCTAAACCCTAAACCCTAAGCCCTAAACCCTAAACCCTAAACCCTAAACCCTAAACCCCAAACCCCAAACCCCAAACTGTCTAAAGCTTCTGAGCCCAGGCCCGAAGGACAGCAGTCCTTTGTGTGCATCGAGGCCCTTCAGAGTCTGAAGCACGAGAAGTCTCCTTCGGAAATCAAAGACGACAGCCTGCAGCTTCCGTCTCTTGCATGCTGCTGCTAGCTTGCCATGAGCTCCCTAAACCCTAAACCCTAGACCCTAAACCCTAATCCCTAAACCCTAAACCCTCAACCTTCAACCCTCAACCCTCAACCCTCAACCCTCAACCCTCAACCCTCAACCCTAAACCTTACACCCTAAACTGATTGGAGTACTCCAGAGGGCAGCCCAGGATGTGGCATGGTCCTGATGCCTCGTTTCCAATAGCATCGGTTCTTCGGCTCGGCTCGAGCAGCAAATGAAGCTTCCTGGCAACTGGAGATCGAGGCCGGGAACTGCGATTTTAGGGTGTTTAGGGTCTTTTTGGGTTTAGAGTTTAGGTTTAGGGTGCCGTTTAGAGGGCAGTCAAAAAAGTATTCAAGCCTGAACGGTTTCGCCCATTTGATAGCCCACTTTTGTGCCTTTTCCTTCCTTCAAATTCTTGCTGTTGTTGCTTCGTCCCCTTGCTACATCAAAGACAGGGCGTGCAGCATTCTGGTGCGGCAAATTAGACCCCTCAAATAAGCACCCAGAGCCGAGGTTGCCAACCCCACCGGAGTCCAAGCAAGCTTTGGCTTCGGGTTTCGGGTTTCGGGTTTAGGGTTTCGGGTTTCGGGTTTAGGGTTTAGGGGTTAGGGTTTAGGGATTAACGGTGCAGCCAAAAGAAGGTTGGAATGTGCCAACCTCCTGAACCTTCTGAAGCTTCTGCCTTCTTTGCTCATGCGCCTTGCAAAGTTTGAAAGACAACAAACGACGACCAAGAGCTTTCTGTTCACTTGAGGCGCCTCGATCATTGCACTCTCACCAGTCACGATGGCTGAAGCGGCTTGGCAGAGCCATTTTCATCGGTTCCCCTACTGCCCCCCCTCTATACTACCCCCCCCCCTAGGTTCACCTCATAGTGAAGGCTATTTAGGGAGAATTAAGCTTAACTTAAGGTTATTTAAGGGGGAATCTAAGAGAACTAGAATAGAGGGTGGTACTAGGGGAAGCGTGAACATTTCAGCAATGCGTTTTGGACATGTCGCAAGTGTTGCAGATACACAGGGCTCCACGTCGCTGAGAGCCCTAGATGAGACAGTGCGCGTCCAACGAAGGTGACCAACAACGCTGAGTTGCACTTGGCTCAGTTGCATGAAGCTCTCTTTTGTGTTTTTCTGGCCGGGGTGCGGCATTGCGATGGTCACGTGTGCATGGGTTTCGCTGCTGTGGCATCATGGGGTTTTGGTATGAACCTGGAGGAAGGTCTTGTCGTATGCCATCCCACTGACATGTACTGACATGTTCTGCTGTTCTGAACCAGCACATGAATAGAGATCTAGCAATGGGAAACACGCCATACCCTCAAAGAGTCTCCCAATACATCCAAGGCTCGCACGGCGTGCGGAGTTTTTGCAGCAAACAGAGCCGGAAAGACATGGCCTACTGCGAAGAACAACCTTTTTGGCTAGGCAAGGCACCTACCGTCTGACTATACTGCTCGAAAGATGCACTCATGACCTCATCTTGGGCCCGTCTTTAGCATGGCCCGAGAACGTGGGTTTCCCAGACTCCCGTTTTCGGTTCCAAGAGGGGCTTTTGTCCTGGCCGAGTGGGCGCGGTCACGTGGGAACTTATTCCCTGCGGCCTGAACAAACACGTAGCGTTAGGGTTTAGGGTTTAGGGTTTAGGTTTAGGGTTTAGGGTTTAGCGTTTAGGGTTTAGGGTTTAGGGTTTAGGGCTTGTCCGCACCTAAAGACGCCGGCGCTCGCTCGCTCGGAGACACTTGTCCAATCCCCCAGGCCGTGACTGAAATTGTTTTCGTCCACACCATGTCCCTGGATTTCGGCTCCTACAAAAGTGGGCTTGCTAATGTGCAGTTTTGGCGAACTGAAACCGAATGGATGGTCAGACTCTGCATTGAGAAATGTCGGAGACAATTGGGCACTAGCTGAATCGATACCAGACGATTGAGTCGAAGTGATGTTGCTTTTTGAATACTAGCTTCTACCGATGCTAAGCTAAAGACAGGAGCTGCAGGTGCAACGGCCTGAGATGTTGAATGATGTGTTGCCTGGGCCTGGCTGGCAAAATCCCCGGTAGTGCTCTTGATGACGCGCGGGACTGCAAGCTGAGCAGAGGCTAACAGTTGAGAGGACACCCAGGGCTCACACATGCAGCAAACGGAACCAAACGACATGCGCTACTGCTACAACTATAGGGCTAGGCAAGGCTGACCTCATGCTGGGCTTGAAGCAGCATGATGGAAACAAAAAATCGCAATGATTGGACTTGCGACAGAGGAATGCGCTGCACTGTTTTTTCGCCCCTTCCGTTGCTTCCCGGGCCGCTGTGTTGGCTGGTGAGGTTTGTTTTTCGTTTGGGTGACTTTGTTGGGTTGTTGTTTCCGGTCTGCTTGGGCCTTGTGTTGCGGCTTGGCTATTCGTATCACTTCGATAGGCCCCTGACGCGCATAACAGAGGCCCAGGGCGCTAAACAACCTTCAGTAGTTTCCGTTATGGTTGTAAGCTGGGGTTTTCGAGGCCCAGATTCTCATCCGGGAGCTGCATATTAAAATTGCCATCGGAATGTCGGAGGTGTTTCCTCTTGAATGCCAAGCGCCGTACGGCGAAGAAGGCGACTTTACTGTGCTTTGTCGGAGGTGTTTAGGAAGATCTGCCGAGCTTTTTGTGACCAACCCCCACCTGTAGGCACGGGACGAAGAGTACGCCAAAGGCGCAGATTCAACTGCAAGTTTGATGACGTACGGCCAACCTTAACTTTGTGTGCGATGGGGCTTTTCCAAGCCAGAGAGACCTCACATGAAGCCGTTCAATAATGTTTCGGACGATCTGTCAGACATCCCGGCACCGGCGGTGGCTACACCGGATCCAGTTCCGGAGCAGCCGGCAGCTCGTGTTTAAATCGGGGTGCGCTGGCATCAGGGATTGAGCAAGAATCGGCATGAAGGTCCAAGAGCGCCAAGCGCCGCGCGGCAAAGAAGGCGAGTTTGCTTTCGTTGTCTTTTTGAATTTGGCGGAGTATTTTCGTGCGAGCATGTGTTCAGCGGTCAAAGTGGACCAACCCGACTTGAAGGCACGGGACAAGCAGTACGCCCAAGGCGCGATACCAATTGCACGATCAGCACTTCACTTGATTGTCTAAGGCCAACTTTAACCAGATGCGATGGGGATTTCCCAAGCGGCCTGAAGCCGCACAGCGATCTTTCTGGCATTCTGCTGCCAGATATCCCGGCACCGGTGGCATCTACACCTGATCCAGTTCCGGAGCAGCCGGCAGCTCGTGTTTAAATCGGGGTGCGCTGGCATCAGGGATTGAGCAAGAATCGGCATGAAGGTCCAAGAGCGCCAAGCGCCGCGCGGCAAAGAAGGCGAGTTTGCTTTCGTTGTCTTTTCGATTTTGGCGTATTTTCGTGCGAGCATGTGTTCAGCGGTCAAAGTGGACCAACCCGACTTGAAGGCACGGGACAAGCAGTACGCCCAAGGCGCGATACCAATTGCACGATCAGCACTTCACTTGATTGTCTAAGGCCAACTTTAACCAGATGCGATGGGGATTTCCCAAGCGGCCTGAAGCCGCACAGCGATCTTTCTGGCATTCTGCTGCCAGATATCCCGGCACCGGTGGCATCTACACCTGATCCAGTTCCGGAGCAGCCGGCAGCTCGTGTTTAAATCGGGGTGCGCTGGCATCAGGGATTGAGCAAGAATCGGCATGAAGGTCCAAGAGCGCCAAGCGCCGCGCGGCAAAGAAGGCGAGTTTGCTTTCGTTGTCTTTTCGATTTTGGCGTATTTTCGTGCGAGCATGTGTTCAGCGGTCAAAGTGGACCAACCCGACTTGAAGGCACGGGACAAGCAGTACGCCCAAGGCGCGATACCAATTGCACGATCAGCACTTCACTTGATTGTCTAAGGCCAACTTTAACCAGATGCGATGGGGATTTCCCAAGCGGCCTGAAGCCGCACAGCGATCTTTCTGGCATTCTGCTGCCAGATATCCCGGCACCGCTGGCATCTACACCTGATCCAGTTCCGGAGCAGCCGGCGGCTCGTGTTTAAATCGGGGTGCGCTGGCATCAGGGATTGAGCAAGAATCGGCATGAAGGTCCAAGAGCGCCAAGCGCCGTGCGGCAAAGAAGGCGAGTTTGCTTTCGTTGTCTTTTTGAATTTGGCGTATTTTCGTGCGAGCATGTGTTCAGCGGTCAAAGTGGACCAACCCGACTTGAAGGCACGGGACAAGCAGTACGCCCAAGGCGCGATACCAATTGCACGATCAGCACTTCACTTGATTGTCTAAGGCCAACTTTAACCAGATGCGATGGGGATTTCCCAAGCGGCCTGAAGCCGCACAGCGATCTTTCTGGCATTCTGCTGCCAGATATCCCGGCACCGGTGGCATCTACACCTGATCCAGTTCCGGAGCAGCCGGCAGCTCGTGTTTAAATCGGGGTGCGCTGGCATCAGGGATTGAGCAAGAATCGGCATGAAGGTCCAAGAGCGCCAAGCGCCGCGCGGCAAAGAAGGCGAGTTTGCTTTCGTTGTCTTTTCGATTTTGGCGTATTTTCGTGCGAGCATGTGTTCAGCGGTCAAAGTGGACCAACCCGACTTGAAGGCACGGGACAAGAAGTACGCCCAAGGCACGATGCCAACTGCAAGTTTGATTGTGTGAGGCCTTTGTTGTCATATTTTGTACGAGGGGGCATGCCATAGAAATCGCAGAGACCGAGAAGCCTTTCACTTCACTGATGTTTACGTCGGTCTGGTGCCAGATATGTCGGCTCCGGCGCCTTCGCCCGAACCTGTGGCGGAGCACAAGATGGAGGAGAGGGCAGTTGAACCATGGGGGAGCGGTTTGGTTGTAGCGATTTGTTCCGATCAGGGCGCTTCGTTGACGATCTCCAAGGCTTTCAGGCCTCACTTGGAGGCTCCCTTGGAATATGAGATCTGAGAAGACGGGCCCAGCACTTCGATCACTTCCCTCATGTGGTTGCAACCTCACCTAGGGTTTAGGGTTTTCGGCTTCGAAAAGAATATCTGTGGAAACTCCGAACTGCGGGATCGTTTCCACCTAGGACTTAGGGCTAAGGGTTTAGGTTCAGGGGTTTAAGGTTTTTTAGGGTTTTTAGGGATGTGGAGGTCAAATTTACTACTGGTTGTTGCCGGCACACTCCAAGAAGGAACCCCACCCAACGTTTGAGTGTCGAGAAGACTCGAGGTACGCTCTGCAGTTTCCACAAGTCAGGGGCTGTTGATTTAGGGTTTAGGGTTTAGGGCTTGTTTGCTTGTGCACGTCAGCTTGATGGCTGCTTTCCTACGGTCTGTTCATGATGTTACACCATATCGGGCACTTCTTTGTTGCTCTCGCGAGGATGTCAATGGATCTTGCCGCTTGGACCAAATAGTCGTGGAAGCTAAACATGTGTAGCTGGTTTTCGTCTGGTTTTCGTCCCGCTCTCTCTCTCTTTTTCTCTCTCTTTTTCTCTCTCTTTTTCTCTCTCTTTTTCTCTCTCTTTCTCTCTTTCTCTCTTTTTTCTCTCTTTCTCTCTTTTTTCTGTCTTTCTCTCTTTCTCTCTTTCTGTCTCTTTCTCTCTCTCTCTCTTTCTCTCTATCTCTCTCTTTTTCTCTCTTTCTCTCTTTCCATCTTTCTCTCTTTCTCTCTTTCTCTCTTTTTCTCTCTTTCTCTCCTTCTCCTTCCCTCTAGTATAATCACGAAAGCCAGCGTGGCCGGGCCTGAGTTTAGTCTCTGCAAGCAGGGGGACCGGAATTGATTTTTCGAGGAAAGTGGGTGGGGAGGTGGCGGGGGGTGGGTCAGGAATGGTTCAGGCGGGGATGGCGGGGGGTCAGTATTGAATCTAGTTTTTTGGGTGGCTGTGGAGAAGACCAAACAAAAAGAAGAGACATCTAATCGGAGGAGGGGCAGCGGCTGTAATTCCGTGTAACCAGGTCGCTAGCGTCCTTGCTTTCGTTGTCCTCAACTAAATACATAAGTATGTAGGTAAAACGGAATAGAATAGAATAGAATAGACTAGAATAGAATAGACTAGAATAGAATAGAATAGAACAGAACAGAACAGAATAGAATAGAATAGAATACATATATCTTTGCATTCATCATGCCCAGCAGCCTTTGCCGTGGGGCCGCAGCCGATGCTAGCTTTCGTTCACCGGCTCCTTCGCGTGAGGGAAGGTCTATCTTTGAGTATCGCAAGGGATGGTAAGGGATAGTAAGGGATGGTACGGGATTGTATAAGGAATAGAAAGGGATAGCAGATGAGTCAGAAAGCTCAACCAACAGGCCAATCCACGCACTACGGTGTGTGCGCGGGCGTGGCCTGTTTCGAGGGTATTGTTGATGGTTGTCAAAGGGCCTACCGTGTGCAAGCCAGGATGTGGATGCACCTTGTGAGGCGGAGGCGCGATGATTTACGATTGTCCATGTTGCTGTGGTTTCCTCTTCCGTTGCTGGATTTCGGCCTCGACGCGTCTCCTGACCCCAGCCTTTCCTGAGACCTTCTTGGAGGAGATCGGGCATGCCGTGGGCTTGCGTGAACAAGAGCGCATCGGACACCATGCGGAATTCCACCTTGCCGGACGATATCTACTGGAAGGACAGAGTGCATCAGAGCTTCACTTGCTTGGCGTGAGTCACATGGTCATGTTCTTTTTGAGGGTCGAAGTACCGGCTTTGCAGCTTTGGCATCGGGGTACAGTAGCTGAAGTTGCCGTAGCAGCTGCCTCGTCTTTCGGTCTTGCGTGTGACGTGCTCGGATGATGCTTGTAGTAGCTTGTTTCGAACCTCTCGCAGTATGTTAATCGCTCGCTGAAAGCTACGCGTGCTCTGCTCGAAAACATCTTCAGTGGTTGACCTTCATTTCCTAGCTTCGAAAAGCCCCCGCGACCTTTGTCAAGGTGGAATTAGGCTTTCGTAACAGGTCGGACTCAGAAGCCATGGTCGTGCGGGTGTCGCTGCTGGCTACAGGGCTTTCCAGCATCATGTGGACATTCGCCAAGCATGTGGCCTTCTCGGTATCAAACCCTAAACCCTAAACCCTAAAGCCTAAACCCTCAACCCTCAACACTCAACCCTCAACCCTCAACCCTAAACCTAAACCCTACACCCTACACCCTACACCCTAAACCCTAAACCCTAAACCCTAACCCTAAACCCTAAACCCTAAACCCTAAACCCTAAACCCTAAACCCTAAACCCTAAACCCTAAACCCTAAACCCTCTTTACTATGTATATTTAAACCCTAATGACCTTCGTGGGCATGTGGTTTTTTTCTGGGCCCTAAACCCTGACCCCCTTCGTGGGCAAATGGTTTTTTTCCTGGGCCGTGCCTCCAAAAACACCCCAAATGAGGGGGACCCCAGGATCGGCCCGGGTCCCAGTTCAAAATGGATTTTTTAGTACTGAAATCGACGCTTCTGGGTGGGCTCTCGTTTTCTGGATTTTTGATCAAAACCGAGCCTTTGGGCCCTAAACCCTGACCCCCTTCGTGGGCAAATGGTTTTTTTCCACCCGGGGGGGCCCTGGATTTTTGACCAAAACCGAGCTTCACGGCTTCAGGATGTCACGTTCTGTCAAGGTTTTTCAAAGTTTTTCCGTGTTTTGTAAGTTTTTCCAATGTTTTTCAGGGTGTTTCAGGGTTTTTAACCCTCAATTCTGATGACGGGCCACCCCTGCGACCTTTTCAGCCTAGTTTTGGTCAAGGGGGGTCTTTCAATTTTAAAGGCAAAATCGTCTTGGAGACCCCCCTTGAGAGGGAAAGTTTGCTTCCAAAAACACCCCAAATGAGGGGGGACCCCAGGATCGGCCCGGGTCCCAATTAAAAATGCGATTTTTTAGTACTGAAGTCGACGGCTCTGGGTGGCCTCTCGTTTTCTGGATTTTTGACTCAAACTGAGCTTCCTCCAACTCCGACCCCCCTTAAGAGGGAAAGTTTGCTTCCAAAAAGTTAGATTTTAGGTTTTGGGCGGACTTTTGAGCTATAAGCCTACTGAAAATGTATTGAATGAACTTTGTATTTTCTCAATGTTATGGGTTTCTTGGGTGGGTGGGGTTTTTTTCCAACGCTTGACAAGCTGCTTGACTAGTGAAGGCTTGGACATGAGATGCTGAACCCTAAACCCTAAACCCTAAACCCTAAACCCTCAAAATGCGATTTTTTAGTACTGAAATCGACGCTTCTGGGTGGGCTCTCGTTTTCTGGATTTTTGATCAAAACCGAGCCTTTGGGCCCTAAACCCTGACCCCCTTCGTGGGCAAATGGTTTTTTTCCACCCGGGGGGGCCCTAAACCCTGACCCCCTTCGTGGGCAAATGGTTTTTTTCCACCCGGGGGGGCCCTAAACCCTGACCCCCTTCGTGGGCAAATGGTCTTTTTCCACCCGGGGGGGGGGCCCTAAACCCTGACCCCCTTCGTGGGCAAATGGTTTTTTTCCACCCGGGGGGGCCCTAAACCCTGACCCCCTTCGTGGGCAAATGGTTTTTTTCCCCCCGGGGGGGCCCTAAACCCTGACCCCCTTCGTGGGCAAATGGTTTTTTTCCACCCGGGGGGGCCCTAAACCCTGACCCCCTTCGTGGGCAAATGGTTTTTTTCCACCCGGGGGGGCCCTAAACCCTGACCCCCTTCGTGGGCAAATGGTTTTTTTCCACCCGGGGGGGGCCCTAAACCCTGACCCCCTTCGTGGGCAAATGGTTTTTTTCCATTCGGAGGGGCCCTAAACCCTGACCCCCTTCGTGGGCAAATGGTTTTTTTCCACCCGGGGGGGCCCTAAACCCTGACCCCCTTCGTGGGCAAATGGTTTTTTCCACCCGGGGGGGGGCCCTAAACCCTGACCCCCTTCGTGGGCAAATGGTTTTTTTCCACCCGGGGGGGCCCTAAACCCTGACCCCCTTCGTGACCAAATGGTTTTTTTCCACCCGGGGGGGCCCTAAACCCTGACCCCCTGCGTGACCAAATGGTTTTTTTCCACCCGGGGGGGGCCCTAAACCCTGACCCCCTTCGTGACCAAATGGTTTTTTTCCACCCGGGGGGGGCCCAAACCCTGACCCCCTTCGTGACCAAATGGTTTTTTTCCACCCGGGGGGGCCCTAAACCCTGACCCCCTTCGTGACCAAATGGTTTTTTTCCACCCGGGGGGGCCCTAAACCCTGACCCCCTTCGTGACCAAATGGTTTTTTTCCACCCGGGGGGGCCCTAAACCCTGACCCCCTTCCCTGACCCCCTTCGTGGGCAAATGGTTTTTTTCCACCCGGGGGGGCCCTGGATTTTTGACCAAAACTTCAGGATGTCACGTTCTGTCAAGGTTTTTCAAAGTTTTTCCCTGTTTTTTAAGTTTTTCCAATGTTTTTCAGGGTGTTTCAGGGTTTTTAACCCTCAATTCTGATGACGGGCCACCCCTGCGACCTTTTCAGCCTAGTTTTGGTCAAGGGGGGTCGTGTTTTTCAATTTTAAAGGCAAAATCGTCTTGGAGACCCCCCGTGGCCTCAAACTCTGACCCCTCCTTGAGAGGGAAAGTTTGCTTCCAAAAACACCCCAAATGAGGGGGGACCCCAGGATCGGCCCGGGTCCCAATTAAAAATGCGATTTTTTTAGTACTGAAGTCGACGGTTCTGGGTGGCCTCTCGTTTTCTGGATTTTTGACTCAAACCGAGCTTCCTCCAACTCCGACCCCCCTTAAGAGGGAAAGTTTGCTTCCAAAAAGTTAGATTTTAGGTTTTGGGCGGACTTTTGAGCTATAAGCCTACTGAAAATGTATTGAATGAACTTTGTATTTTCTCAATGTTATGGGTTTCTTGGGTGGGTGGTTTTTTTTTCCAACGCTTGACAAGCTGCTTGACTAGTGAAGGCTTGGACATGAGATGCTGAACCCTAAACCCTAAACCCTAAACCCTAAACCCTAAACCCTAAACCCTAAACCCTAAACCCTAAACCCTAAACCCTAAACCCTAAACCCTAAACCCTAAACCCTAAACCCTAAACCCTAAAACCCTAAACCCTAAACAAAGCAAGAACTTCCAACCCCCCAGCCAAGCCAAATCTCGCGCCAAGCCGAGCTTCACCAAAAGACAAGCCACACCGGGAAAAACAAAACCCGTTGGGGAGCTTCAGGGTGGGGGGTTTAGGGTTTAGGGTTTAGGGTTTAGGGTTTAGGGTTTAGGGTTTAGGGTTTAGGGTGGGTGTGTTCCAGTCGCACTGGGTCCGTTGATGAGTTCCACGACTCGAAAGAAATGATAGGATGTGCTGCGCTTGCTCTCCGAAGACCTGAACATTGATTCCAGTGAAAGGATCTTGGTTCCGTAAGGGTCCAGGTACCTCATTGTATACTTGGGCCCCAAAGGCCTATATGAAGCAGGGTTTATGAGTGTATATAAGGTTCCTTTGGTGAGTGTACATACCTGGTGTCCTTTTGGGGATACAAGAAATATAAACCACTTCATATAGGAAGTACTTTAAGACCCGAGTACTCCCTATTTAGGTACATGGACCTCTAGTCGTAGAAGGACAAACAGTGCCCCCAATCTTGGAGGATCCGTCGGAAGTTAAAGCAGAAGCAGCTAAGGAAGAAGCAAAAGAGGAGGTGGGGATTTCTGAAGTTAGGGCTATCTTCTTGGAGTCCCCACTATATAAGGGAATCCTACTATTTGGGGGTCAAAGTTGGGGATCCCTTATTTTCCTAAACCCTAAACCCGAAACCCTAAATCCCCCAGGTGAAAGACGAAGCCAAGGATGACGCCAAGGAAGACTTGGAGAAGTTCACGGCGGCTTCGCTCGAACTTCGGTGTGGTGGGGGCTCATTGCTTTTCTGCATAGGTTTTTTACTCAAATGGGGGGGTTTACGGTATTGGGGGTACCTGATCGGGGGGTCCTGATCATAAGGGGATCCTACTATTTGGGGTCTATATACAAGATTTACTCAAATGGTGGTTTGCGATATTAGGGGTACCTTATTGGGGGGTCCTTTTATTATAAGGGGATATGGCGTCCTTGCATGCAGAAGGTGGTGCAGCTCAAGGAGAAGCTCCGTGCTGCTGGCCTGACTGTGTCTGGAAATAAGGCGCCGTGGGCGCAAGACTTACTTAGCCAATGGTTGAACTGTTTCTTTTTGGGCTTCCTTACCTAGTATATGGAATTATGAAGTTTGGCCTTTTGTATTCCTTGGTTTTTGGAGAGGCCAGAAGAAGTCTACTGCAGTAGGCAGTCGTTGCCCAGCACCTGTCAGGCCGATCTCATCAAGCGATTGGAGGCGCCTCTGGGCCGAACCTGCTCACGCTGTTGGCATCGAAAGCTACGGAGGGTCCCACTTCATGATCTTCACGCATACTATGGGGCCTTAATGATTAGAATAGGGTTTTGGGGGGGCTATTGTAGTACAGTTATAAAGGGACTGTAAGGGATTATTATTGGGGCAGATCTCGGGCGGTTCCAGGCAGCCGTTTTTGTTTTTGCACACCATCAGCCAGAGTCCGGCATGCCAACAAAAAAGTCAGCAAAACCCGCAAGCGGACAACAAAGAGAGGTCTGGGCTAAACCCTAAACCAAACCCTATATGGACCCTGCGCACGTTAAGGGGTTATGTTAAACATCTACGCAGTACAGGAAGCTGTGCACCAGGTGCATGTGGAATGCACACCAGAGCCTCGGAACGTCTTGTCGACGACAGGCTCGAACAAGGACACACACCGCAGCGAACCCAGGAAAAGTGCGGAGTGTCCCAGCTTTTCAGTTAGCTTTAGATTGACCCTATCTTTGACATGGTAGCGGAGCTGCCGTTCCAGGAACCAGAGGCAGCGATGATGCTACACATAGCAGGAGTAGGAATCGTCCTCATAGCCATGATGGCTTCTCTCGTCTGTGGGATGATACAAATGTGGAAACAGGAAAAGAACGTCGAAGTCCGAGAGTTCTTCGAGTACCTCCCCACAGTCCGGATAGCAACAAGAGCAGGAAGAAGGTACCACAAACCAGGTTGTGGTCACATCAGGAACCTGACGGTTGCTGGTGGAAGAGTGAGGGACTTTGCCCCTTGCTTCAATTGCTTCCCTGAACGATACACGATTCAGGAAGTGAAGATGAGGAACATGAGATGCTACGGAATGGCAGCAGGCATAGTGCTGCTGGTTGGTTTTGCCCTGGGGAGCCTCGCCACTTTGTGCGGGATGAGAATGACTCCAGGAAGATATGGCTTCGAAGAGAATCCGTGGCAGGCCCTTGGACCCGGAAGAGCCAAGGATGAACTTGCCCTTGGAGATGACAGATCCTCCAAGGAAGAAAGACGTGGGAGAAAGGTGATTGCCGAGATTGACGAGAGTGAGTTGATGGTTGTGTGGACGAGCATCCCAGGAAAGCCCAATACGCATTCTCAGAAGAACTACGACAAGTACTCCGTGAACCAGGACTTCATGAATGCCTACACGATTAGGAGCATCGACATGTACATGAGTGAAGAAAATGAGAGCCTTGAGTCCGGCTACGCTCCTAGGCGCCTAGTAGAAGGAAAGTTTCACAATGTAGAAAAGATCCCTTTCAAGGAACAGTTCGAACAGCTAGAAAAGAAGTTTCACGACGTCGTGCACAGCTTAGTGTTTGAAGGAATTCATCTCGTAGTTTTCGCAGGAACACCTCTAGGAATGATTACTTGGATCATCCTATCGTACTTCTCACGATTGTTCTTTACAGCAGTACAGAAAAGAACGAAGAGAGCGAAAGAGCCCAAAAGGAAAAGCAGGAGAAGAAGAGCAGAAGTGAGGAGACAGCACAAGACAATGTTTCTTGTTGTGCTTGTGTACAGCAACTTGGAAGCAGCCAAAGGAATGGAAGATGCACTACAGAGACTTGCAGAAATCAACCAGCAAACGCTTCAAGGAATACAAACCTTAGCAGAAGAGATGAGGAGCAGTGCAGCAGCCGGCACAGCCCGTCACAGCAAGCTTCAGCAATACACTGCAGGCAATTCAGCAGCAGAGTGCAGAGGCACAGCACACTTTGCTTCAAGCACAGGAAACAGCAGTGACAACTTTCGAGGAGATCGGAAGCAGCCTAGAGAGAGCAGTGAAGGGAAGAAAGCCAGGTGACGTTGAGCTTCACAAACTCATCAAGCCTCCAGAAGTATTTTCTCCAGGAACTTGGCAAGAAGAAAAGAATGGTTTCATGGAGTTCAAGCAACGACTTCGAGTTTGGCTTGGCGCTATGGATGAAGATCTTGTGGAAACCATGGACCTCGTGGAGAACGACCTAAGGAAGAATGAAGTGCTGGACATGAAAGATATGACTGATGAGGCCAAAACGCAAAGCAGGAAGTTGTACAGCATTTTAGCGTCTTACACCAAAGGCAGACCGTATCGTGTGGTTCGCCATACGACAGAAGAGAACGGGATGGAAGCCTATAGGATGCTGTTGTTAGAATACCAGCCTGTGAATAGAGCAAGATCGCTGGAACTTTTCCACAACATCATGAATTTCCGTTTTGCCAAGGACAAAGGCATTGCAGAGAACATCCTCGAATATGAGGAACGCATTGAGCAGTACGAGAAGTCCACTGGAGAAAAGGTGCAGGAAAACTTGAAGGTTAGTACATTGATTCAGGGAATGAAGCCTGAAGTAAAGAGACATTTGTTGCTCAACCTAGATGAGAAGACGAAGTACCCGGCACTTAGGCAGTATCTTGTGAACTATGAGTCAACTGAGAAGTGGACCAATTCGCTTACGCAGTCCCAAGGAACACCCTATAGGACCACTACTGACCTAATCGACAAGGGAGAAGATCATCAGGGTGTTGCAGCCATGGATGTGTCTCAGGCTTGGAAAGGCAAAGGTAGAGATTGGTACGGGTACAAAGGTAAAGGAAAGAAAGGTGGTAAGGATTCAGGCAAGGATTCAGGCAAAGGTGGTTTCAAAGGTCGAGGCAAAGGAAAGGTAGAGGCAAAGGCAGAGGTGGAAACTGGAAAGGCCGAGGTAGAGGCTTTAGAGGTTTCAAAGGCAGAGGAAAAGGCTACAAAGGGTTCAAAGGTAGCTACAAAGGTAAAGGCAAAGGAAAGGCCCAAGCAGCTACAGGAGTTTGCCATTACTGCCAGAAGTATGGACACTTTGAGGCCCAGTGTAGGAAGAAACAGAGAGACATGGGGTACACGGCTAGGAATGTAGAAATGCAGGAAACTCAGAGTGAAGCCCCAAGTAGAGGAACAGCCTCAACCCAAGCTCCAACATCGAGAACAGCGACAACATCAGCCAGTTCATCAGGTCAAGGAACCCAGAAGCCGATCATCAGGATGGTAACAATGCACCACATCGGTGATCCACCGACCAGCTTTCCTGAGGAGTTCGAGCTGAGCGAAGACTCTGAGGAACTTGAAATTGATTACTTCGGGAGAGTTTTGATGGTTTCGGCTAGTTCAGGAAAGTCAGGGCAGGAATTTCAGATTGGAAGTGAGAGTGATGAAGAGAGTGAAGACATAGAGAAGGACCCCTTGTACTGTTGGTACACCTCAGAACCAGAGAACTTTGTTAGGACAGTGAGAGAGAGCCCAGGTGCAAAGGAAATTGAGGTTGTGCTTGACTCAGGCGCAGATATCTCATTAGCCCCTATGTGGATGCGAAATTTCGGTAGGAAGGTCCCAGACCGACGCAGGATTGAACTCCGAGACGCTCAAGGAACTAGGATAAAAGTACAGGACCAGCGGGTTATTGAGGTTGAGTTTGAGGATGTTGGTGGAAACTGTGTGAAGGTTGAGGAAGTCTTCTTGATTTCATCAGTTGTTCACCCTCTCTTAGCTGTAGGAAAATTGTTGAAGAAAGGTTGGGAATTTCGGAACGGTAGTGAGACAGGAACTTTCTTGGTTGAAGGAAACACTTCCATAGCAGTAGCTTACAACAACAATTCCCTCACCGCTAAAGCTTTTGTCAGGACAGTCTCGACATCCCAAACAACAGGAGTCCCTACGCCAATCTATCTCTGTGAAACGCTTAGGAACCTCGTAGCTGAAGGTCGAATTGGATGGACAAGTGTGACCGAGCCCTATGTAGTCCACTACAGCCCAAAGAGCTCAGAGCATGTTGACCCAGCTATGATGTATCCTCAAGGAAAACATCCTTTCAGAGCTGTTTTGGTTAGAGACACCGAAGGCTGGCAGCTCTTGCACTACAACGAAAGGTATGAAGAGCTAGAAGAACCTTTTGGCCACATCTATGATGAGAGCCAGAACTTTGAGGTATTGACCTTGATCTCGTCCAAGGCATTTCCTCCTTACCTCATAGGAACACCCAAGAAAGAGGAAGACAGACGTACATTTGAAGAGTACACTGATGACAAGTGGTCTCTTAGCAAGGATGGAACTGAACTGATCAGGTACCACCACACGCCCAGGAAGACACGTTTTCATCCGCTCGACTTGAAGGACATTCCCGTAGAGCGTGAGAACCTCCAGAACGAGAGATCCACCTACGGAGAGGACCCAATGAACCATGAGTTCTTTGAGGACAAGATGCCATGGGTTGCAGATGAGTATGACAAGTTCTCATCACCTTTCGGAGTGAGATCATGGACAGGACAGTCTAAGTTCAGGTTGGTCTACCCAGTAGATGGTTCAAAGGCCCAACAACAGGAACAAAGGCTCAAAACAGTCCCGGAGAATGAAAGCATGGAGATTGACGAACAGGAACCACAGGCCCCTGCACACAGGTATGAACTTCATGGAGAACTTACGTTCATTTATGATGGTCATGAGTACAACCAGCAGAACAGCCTGAAGATCCTCAAGGAAGTGTGTACAGAATTTGGAGTGTCTAAGAATGGCTCAAAACAGGACCTCCTTAGAAGGCTCAGTAGGAAGATCATGGAAGATGAGAGACGGTTAGGACTCAACACTGCTCAAAGTACCAGGAATATGCCATTCCACAACCGCTCAAGGACCAAGTCATGCCCAAACCTGAAGAAGTTGAGGTACACAATTTGACACATTTACCGTATGCCACTTGGTGTCCAGTATGTGTTGCGTGCAAAGGAAAAGAGTCGCCACATCCAACTCAAAGCCCTGAGAAGGAACGATCGTCTAGACCCACATTGTGTATGGATTTCTGTTTTACAGGAACAAGTCATGATGAAGCCCCGACGGCAGTCAGCTTGGTTTGCATTGACTCTTGGAGTAGGAGCATTGCTTGCATTCCAACTGCAACCAAAGGAAAAGGTTTGATCGAGCACATTGGCGAAGGCGTTACGTACATGAGCACTCAACTTCAGTACCAGTCTATCAATTTGAAGGCAGACAATGAAGGAACCATGAAGAAGCTCAAGCAGATCATCCTGAAACAAAGGTCAGCTCTAGGGCTAGGAACAACCCTTCAAGATGCAGTTTCAGGCCAGAAGGAAACCAATGGCATGGCAGAGCGTGCAATTCAAACTGTGCGTAGGCAAGCCCTCACGTTGATTCAAGGTTTGCAGGAACAGGCAAAGGTGTTGATAGCACATACTCACCCCTTGTTCAGTTGGGCATTCAGGCATTCAGCTTGGATTCTGAATAGGTACCACAGACACAGTGCTACTGGTATGACACCTTATGAGTTTGTTGCAGGAAGACCTTATGAAGGAACACTTTGCCAGTTTGGTGAGAGTTTGATGGTCTTGGCGAACAGGACTGGCGTCAATGTCAAGAAAGGTGACCCTCAATGGCTGAGAGGAGTTTTCTTAGGAAAGACTGACAACAACGTCTTCATTACGTGGCACATGGATGGCATCAAGACCAGTAGATCTGTGAAGAGATGCCCCCATCATTTTGACCTGGAAGCACTAACTAGTGTAGGAATCCACACTTGGGAAGTGAAGCACACGACGCTCACAACTCGCGTAGTTCCTAGGAAGAACCTACCAGGCCCCTCAGGAACACCAGCGCCTGTGACAGTGGTGGAGCCTCTAGGAGATCAACATGGCATTGGAGCCATTACTCCTGGAATACAGACACCTGTCATCGCAGGCGGGGCGAGTACACCAAAACCGTTAGGAACAGTCACCCCAAGAAACACGAACCTTCATGCAATGGCAAAGAAGGCAAAGGAACAAGAACAACTGCAAGCAGAACCTGCAGCACCTGAGTGGATAGACCCAGGACCTGATGAGGCAGGCAGTGATGCAACGCCTACAAGTCAGCTGAGTCATCTGCAAAACAGAGGACCAGGATCCGATGAAGCAGGTAGTGATGTCACACCAACGTCGCAGATAAGCCGTGGTCGTGGTAGTGACAGCATGAGCACTGATCAAGAGGTCATGCAAGAGAGTCAAGGCAGTGAACTTTTGTTGCCTAGAGCACCGGCAGCAGTCAGAAAGCATGAGTATGAAGACGTAGGAACTTCGTCCAAAATCCCAAGGACCGACGAGTCGCCGAAGAGGAAATTTCCACCGTTTAACGCAGGACGCGTGTTTGAGCACAACGACGAACCTCTCCCTGAGCCAGGACTTGACGACATCTGTTGGGAGGACACATACTCAGATATAGGAGATGAAGAAGAAGAAGACGAAGAGGAGAGAGAGAGAGAGTTTTCAACGATGAGGACGCAGGACCACCAGAGCTTTCAGAGGAAGAGCTCAAGACCAAGGACAGAGAGGCCATGATCACCGAGATGGAGAGACTTTCAGGAATGCAGGCACTGGTTAGGAAACCACTTGAGGAACTTGGCTGGCGCAAGAGAGACGATGGAGAGAATGAGAGAGAAGAGAGTGAACAGGAACCCATAAAATGGCTCACCACCAAATTCGTGTTCGATTGGCGGTTCAGGTCAGGGTCTTGGAAAAGACGGGCTAGGCTAGTGGCTCGTGAATTTAAAGGAACTGAACACAGAAGCGATGTGTTCTCACCAGCCACGTCAGCAAGCCTCACAAGGTTAGTCCCCGTGATTGCTCTTCAGGAAGAGTTTTCAGTCTACAGCATTGACGTCAAGGATGCGTTTTTGCAAGTACCCCAAAGGACTAGAACGGCGTGTGAATTCCCGAAGGAATATGTGGAGCTGTTTCAGGACACTGATCCCTCTTGTCTTCAGGAAGGACTACTCTTGCTCCGAGTGTTGCCAGGACAGAGAGACGCAGCTTTGCTTTGGTCGGATCATTTTAGTGATTCGCTTAAGGAACAAGACTTTGAGAGAAGTGTAGCTTGTCCAACTCTGTTTCGAGACTCACGGAAAAGCATTCTTGTGGTTCATGTTGATGACATTCAAGCAGCAGGAAAGAGTCATCATGTCGACCCTGTACTAAAGAGTCTAGGACGAGTGTACGAGCTGAAGATTGAAGGACCGTTTCTTACCGCGCAGGAACTTGCTATTGGCGAGTCGCTTCAGACGGTGAGATTTCTCAAAAGGAAGTACTCGTATCACAATCATGAACTTCACATTCACAGTGACCCAAAGTATCTTGGAAAACTTCGTGAAGAACTCAAGTTGACAGGAAAGGCATCAAAGCCGACGCCGTGCACACAGGAAAGCCAGGCAGTAGACAACACAAACCCTCTTGACCAGGAACAAGCAGCTTCGTTTAGGAAGTGTGTAGGAATCCTCCTATATGTTTGTCAGGACAGGCCGGATCTGCAGTTCGCAGTAAGAGGTTTAGCGTCCAAGATGTCATTGCCAACATTTGCAGCTAAGAAGCAGTTGATTCATGTTGTGCAGTACATGACAAAGACAGATGGTTACCATTGCACGTATAGGAAAACACCGCGAGGAATGTCAAACCTCAACGAGAGCATTCGTAACGGAACCTATGACTTTTCCCAAGTCAAACCCAAGGAACATCACTTGTTGGAGGTATACTCCGATTCAGATTGGGCAGGACAGAAAGACAGTCGTCGCAGCACAAGTTCAGGAACTGTGTTTCTGGATTCTCAACTGATCTATGCATTCTCTAGGACCCAAAGGAGTATTTCTCTGTCTTCTGGAGAGGCAGAATATTACGCCGCAGCTAGTTCAGCTAGTGACTCTTTGTTGCTCAAGGAAGCGATAGAATTCCTCACCTGTAGGAAATGCGTAGTGCATTTGCATCTAGATTCTTCCGCTGCTCGTGGTATCATTACCAGGCAGGGAGTAGGAAGAGTGAAACATTTGCAGATTAGGACCCTCTTTCTCCAGGACCTCCACAAACAAGGAATTCTTAGTGTCCACCCGGTAGGTACCAGGGATAACACTGCTGATATAGGAACTAAGCCGCTTTCAGGAAAACGCATTAAGTTGTTGATGCATTGGCTAGGCTTCAAGGACGAACAAAACCAACCAGTAGGAATTGAAGAGCTTCAAGAACATCGACAGCAGGAACAAGCTAAGGCCACAGTCAAGAGAATCAAGTCCAAAGGAAACTTCGCATTTGCAGCTTTGTTTTTCTCTTTGCTTTCAGGAAGTTTGGAAGGTTGCTCAAAGGTTGAAGTAGCTTCAGGAACATGTCTTTTGCAGTCGTGCAGTACATGTGTAGGAACTGTGCAGGAACATGTCGGCATGTGCAGTGACACGAGTGCATGTGCATTAGGATTGCAGGAACAGCTTGAAGTAGGAAACATTTGCAGCTCGATGCCTCGAGTGAAGGACCTCTGTTTTAGGAACCCTGAAAAGGAAGAGACAGTAGCTGTAGAGAAGGAAGTAGCAGCTATGGAACCGAGTGCCTCCGAGAAGGAACGTTGGTTCAGAGAGCTCACCTCTCAGTTGAATCAGTTGAAAGAAGCCCAAGGAACCACGAACGTGTTGCTCAGAGAACAGCGTCGCGAACAGGCAAACCTCAAGGAACAGATTGAGGACCAACACCTGCGAGATGTGGAGTTGCTCAGGCACTTGAAGGAAAGGATAGAAGCTTTGGAGACCAAGATCGCCGAGTACGAGAAGGAAGAAGAAGAGATCAAAGGAATGATTTGGTGGAAGCTTCAAGAAGAAGAAAGAGGAGCAGAGATGGAAAGAGAGCTACGAAGAACAGGACATGGTCGAGGAGAAGAAGGAAGTAAAGAAGAAGAAGGATCGAGTTCTATCACACCAAGATCTTCGTCGGCGTCTACTACATCAACGCAGGAGGAAAAGAGGAAGGAAAAGGAGAGGAAAGAGAAGATCAGGAAAGTGAATGAGGAGCTGAGGAAAAGAGAAGAAGAGGAGAAGGAAAAGGAAAAAGGTTTTGCGTACCCCTACGACGACACCGAGTACAAGATCTACGTGGAGAATGGCAAGGTGTACAAGCAGCACAGGATCACGGGCGAGAAGGTCGAAGTTGGCGTCGACTACGTCTACAAGTACCAGAAAGGAAAGGAAGGAAAAGGAAAAGGACCAGGAAAAGGAAGCACCAAGAACACAGCCACAGGAGCGAGCAGCAGCTCTGACAAGCAGGCAAGCGCAGCAGTCGCTGAAGCAGCAGGAGTTACACCACAGGAAGAAGGAGCCACGCAGGAAGCAGAGAAGCAGGTAGAGAAGGATGAGAAGAAGTGGCAGAAGGAACGCGAAAGGCGAGAAAGAATCAGGAAGAGGAAAGCCGAGGAGAAAGCCAGGAAGGAGAAGGAAGAAGCAGAAGAGGAAAGGAAAAGACAGGAAGCCACAGCAGAAGAGGAAAGGAAGAAGCAGGAAGCAGCAGCAGAAGAAGGAAGGAAGAAGCAGGAAGCAGCAGCAGCAGAGGAGAGAAAGAAGCAGGAAGCCGCAGCAGAAGAAGAAAGGAAGAAGCAGGAAGCCGCAGCAGAAGAGGAAAGGAAGAAAAGGCAGGCAGCAGCAGCAGCAGAGGAAAAGGACAGGAAGAGACGAGAGGCAGCAGCAGCGGCAGAAGCAGAAAGGAAGAGACGAGAGGCAGCAGCAGCAGAAGCAGAGAGGAAGAAGCAAGAGCCAGCAACAAGAGAAGGAAAGGAAGATGAAAATGAAAGTTTGAGGATTGAGATGGCCCAGCTTCGTGAGTTGGTCAGAGGAATGAAGGAACAGCAAGCTTCAGACAAAAGGAAGATCGTCTCGCTTCAGGAAGAGCTCAAGAAGGCCACAGACAGTGAAGGAAGCACAGGAGAAGGAAAGAAGAAGGACAAGGCGATTGGCCCACAGGATCGAAGCCAATTCAGAGTTGGAGGAAGTGAAGGAGCTCAGGAACTGTATGCGATCTTTCCTTACGAAGGATCAGATTTCCAGTGGAAATGGGTGCAGGCCACAAAGGCATGGCTCTACTACGACGTGAACCAGAACTTGTGGATCAAGGACAGCGAAGATGAAGATGGAGGAAGGATCTGCAAGGAACAGGAGAAGCAAGTGAAAGGATGAAGGAAGGAAAAGAAGCGAAGGAGAAGAGAAGCAAGGAAAAGCAGAGGAAGGATCAGCAGCGCTCAGTCGAGCAGTGAGGAGTGAGTTTCAAGATGAGAAGGAAGCCAGAACAAAGGATGGAGTATCCGTTCTACTGGCAACTTTCAGGAACTTTGTTTTCGCTTTTGTTGACTAAAGGAAAATGATCCGAGTAATCAACTTAGCCCACGACAGTCGAAGCTAGCTTAGTCTAGGAACGACTTTCACCAGCTTCGAAGGCGGGGTGTTAAACATCTACGCAGTACAGGAAGCTGTGCACCAGGTGCATGTGGAATGCACACCAGAGCCTCGGAACGTCTTGTCGACGACAGGCTCGAACAAGGACACACACCGCAGCGAACCCGGGAAAAGTGCGGAGTGTCCCAGCTTTTCAGTTAGCTTTAGATTGACCCTATCTTTGACATATAGGGTGTTCCGGCGTTTTTGCTCCGAATCTGGCCCCCCATGAATCCCCAAAGGATGGTTTCCAAGGGCTCTCAGATCCAAAGATGCAACCTGGGGGGCCCGAGTCCGAGGCAGAATCCCATGAGGTCACCCCTAAGCATCCTAAGCCCTGTGCCCCCTAAACCCTGAACCCTCAACCCTAAACCCCAAACCCTCAACCCTAAACCCTAAGCCCTAAACCCCAAAACCCTCAAAACCCTAAACCCCAAGCCCGAAGCTGCTTTGGAGTGGCAGGGAGGGGTGGAGCCTCGGCCCCTCGACCCATGCTCCTGCTCTGCAACTACAGAGATATTCGTGAAACTGCTCATGGCGCCACCTGGAGGGTTGGCCACCCTAAACCCTAGGCCCTAAGCCCTAAGCCCTAAACCCTAAACCCTAAGCCCTAAACCCTAAACCCTAAACCCTAAACCCTAAACCCTAAACCCTAAACCCTAAACCCTAAACCCTGGAGTATTAAAGTGGGGTCTACAGCGTCATTCTGGAGCTCCATGATTCGCTTGTTCGGCTTTTTATACTGACGGCTCAGTCCGAATAGATGCCACTTCGGGGTGGGTTTGCATGTTTTTCCCAGATGCCCCGCGAGGGACCCGGAAATGTTACCGGTAACAGATTCGTCCGCGAAGCATTTGCCCGAAGCTGTCTTTCTTTGCTGAAGTAGGTACGGATGCTGAGCCTTTCGGCCCACAGCACGGGTTCATCCATACGATTCAGCGAACTCCTAGACTGAACGGGACCCAAGCTCCAAACCGGAAGCTGTGACCTCGCCCCATACCCCAAACCTCCACACCGCATTTGTGCTTCAAAGATCCGCCGGCCCCCGAAAAGCATCCCTGCGGAAGCCTGCGCCTCAGGTTTTGGGGTTGGCGTGCTTGTTGGGTGGGTTTTGTTTCTCCTCCAGAAGCTGAAGTTCCAAAGTGGGCGGTCCTGTTCGAACGAACTTCGCATGTGCAAGCTCATCCCTGCATTCAGCTTTTGTTTTGTTTGTCCGTTTGTTTGTTTTGCCGAAGGTGAGGGACTGTTTTTTGGAGTGGTGCGGTTTAGTGCTGTTAGAGAGCTCCTAGCTAGATGTTCATTTGGAGTGGGATTGGGGCAGTTTTGGAGTGGCTATGGATTGGTCCTGGAGTGCCGGAGTGGAGTGCTCAGTGAGGGGTCTTGTGGTCTTTGTGGTCCAAGGTTATTGAGTGTCCAGGGACCAGTGCAAGCCTTGTTTTGCATCCCAATGGGAGATACGCTGACAGCATACCGTGCGTTTGGAGTACACCAGTTCTGGAAGGCTTCTCTGAGATAGTATATGGGGACGCAAGGCGCTTTTCTGGGGCCCGGGAAAGGGCACGCTCACTTAATTAGCACTAGGGGCTATGTTGCCTCCTTGTGCATTTCCCGGGGGCCGGGAAACCCACCCTGCAGCCTCGATGCCCCAGGGACTGTCCTGTGTGTTTGTGCAAATTTGGCGCCAGGGGGAAAACACACCCTCATTTGGAATGTTTGTTCGGTTCGGTTTTCTTTCCTGTTCGGCTCGTGGGGTTCCACCCGTTCGGTTCCGTTGCAGTTCGGTTCAGTTCAATTTCGGCTCCACGCCGTCCCTGCAGTACAGGATAGCATACTACAATATACTACGGTGTACAAAAGAACCTTAAACCCTAAACCTGATACCCTAAAACCCCAAATCCTAATCCCCTCAAAAAAATGTTGCTGGTCTACTGTCTTGTATATGGTGTGCTGTGTTAAAATGCTGGGAACATGGTGGCTGCCATGGCTTCTTGGGCTCGCCTGGACCCAGCCACCTGGCCCAGACATCTTGTTCTGTTCGGGACTAGGGTTTAGGGGTTCAGGGGTTTGGGTGTATTTCACCAGAGTCTACGAAGGTATGCAGTATAATATACTGCATACTTGACTAGTTCTGTGGGGGACCCCTTTAGGGTGTGTGTCTATGTGTGTGTGTGTGTGTGTGTGTGTGTGTGTGTGCGTACCCCAAAGGCATTCTAAAATATACATATATATATATATCTCGATTCGTATTCGTTTCTATGTCAGTGAGCCCCTAAATCCCGGAGGGAGCGGAGAAACACTAAACCCTCAACATAACCTTAAACCCTAAACCCCAAACCCACCCACCATGAACCACGGGGGGCAGAGTGAAAATCCTGGACCCTAAAGTCCCTAAAGCCTTACCCTAAACTCTGAACCTGAAACAGCTTCAAGCCGCCGCGCGCAAAAAATGCCATGAACCACCATGAGCCACAGGGGAAGGGATGCCCATGGAAGGGGGGGGGGGGAATGCTGGTGCACTGGCGCACATAAGGGGCAGCGGAAGGAATCAAAACAAGCTCCAATTCTCCAAGTTTAATACCATTCCTCCGGTCAAAATCAGACTAAGGTCCTTTTGGGTATAGGGGTACCTTCGATTCAAGGCGAACACAGTAGGATTTAGGGTTGAGGGAAAGGTGTGGGGCCAGGTTGGATCAGACCGTATGCGCTTCAGTTTAGCATCGTCAGCGTGAGAGCAAAATGCCACAATCATGGTGGCGGGAGTGGCTGCTAAAATGCGGAAGCCTCAAGAACTACAAATGGTATGTCCCTTACCGTCCCTCTATAATTCCAGTAGACTCTACTGTTAAAAATCAAGAAATAATGACACAAACCCTTAACTCCAAACGTGACCTCCTTGAGACCGAGGCTCGTTAGCTGCCAGATCAAGGTCCTGTCGCCCAAATGGCTGGCTTCCAAATTCACCGATGGCAGACTTCTTGGTACCACTGCAATGTTCGGGGCCCCGTACTACGGCGACACTGCAACCTTGCTTGTTTCATACCCGTTTTTGTTTGGGGGGCGCCGAAGCTTCTGGTCTAGCACATTGTGCTGGACATGCCAGACTAACCAGCGACGATACTGTCCTGAACTAGAACGGTGTTTCTCGAGCTCTACAGCATAGCCTGATAAATTGTATTGCCGAAAATCTTCAAAGCCCAAACCCATCGTGCACGGGTGTAGGCTGCAGTAGTCTACAGTACACAACAGTATAGAATCGCATACGATAGTATTCTATTGTTGATGATAGTATACCATAAAAAGCGGCAGTCCCGAAGGTAAAACTCCTGACCGCGAGGTCGTGGGCAGGCTTGTCTACGGCAAGTCCCTCACAGGTGCTGCCCACTGCACCATGGAGGACTACATCATCCCAGTGCCTTGGTCAGGGGAAGCTGGGAAGCTGGGAAGCTGGAGGCTCATTTCTTTCGGACTCATGGGTGTTCTTGGGTTCAGAGGGTCCAGGGGGGGGCTTCCCGTGAGGTAGTGGCACGGGTGCCACTCCTAATCCCCTACACCCTCCAAATTTAAGTGCCTTGGGCTCAGACCGCAGACCCACGACGTCCGAGTTTGCTTTCTTTTGTAGCGCAGGGAGGGGGGGGGAGGGAAGGGATGGGCGGGGTGCCCGTCAACCCTTTCCCCCCAGCCAACAACACACACCTGAGAGGTTTGCCAAGCTTCACACTTGTTGAAGAGGGGTGGGGCGGAGCGGGGCTATAGGGGGTTCACCATCGAACTTGCAATTTATCAGAGTACAAGGTATTCCAATTGCATAAAAAGTTGGATTACAAGCTGCGCTCATCTTGCTCATCCTCATCCGGCCCTCCCTGGCCTTCTTAACACGGTCAGGGTTTGGGGTTTCTGCATTGGCTCCAGGGACCCTCGACCCCAAACACGTATCTTGTTGCTTGTGGCGGACGTCAAAACGCTTCTGACAATAGGGAATCCCAGGTCTTGAAGTTGAGCAACACTGGATCGAAGACGTGTTCTGGGTTCAGGGTGTGGGGTTTCCTTGAACCCCCTCTACAAACCCAATGTCCTGGAACCAGGCACCAAATGACCCTAAACCCCCAACCCAACCCTAAACCCTTGTTCTTAAATCCTAACCCTTAACCCTTAACCCTTAAGCCCTAGCCCTGAACCCCCATTCTTGGAACAGTTCATCTCCGCCCAGGATGCAAAACTGGGGGCACAGCTCCTGAACATCGTCATGGTCGAGAGAGGGAAGTGCTCGTTCACCACCAAGGTGGCTTTTGGGGGGTTTACTGCTGTTGGGTATGATATACCGTAGTTGAATATAATGTCGTATAATTCACTGAGGCTGCAGTAGTAGATCGTATGATATGATGCACCTCTATAGACTAGAGGAGGCTAGGTTCAGACTATAGTAAGATGAAGTATACAATAGTTCATGACAGCATGCTGGTGTAGCTGGGCCTTTTCTGGGTTTGAGTTTTTCTGAGAAAAGGTTTACATCCTGCCGCGTGTCGGGTGTGGCGCAAGGTCTGCCGGCATAGCGCAAGACGGTCGTCGATGTTGAGGCTCGATGTGCGCACGAGCACTTGGCGCGTTTCACAGGGGCGTGGACGGAGATGCGTTTCATGCACAAGGGTCGTCGATAGCAATGTGTCGCACGGAGCCTAGAGGTTTAGTGCATGGAGACGAGTTTCCTTCGTGACGGTCGTCGAGCGCGACGTGGATACCGTGAGACACCTTGAGTTTGGTGCGCTTCCTCGGCGAGCGCGGTTTTCGGCAACGGGACGCGCGTTTCGCGCGCGAGCATTGTCAATCTCCAGGTTTGGTGTGTAGTATAGTATAGGGTGTGTAGTATATAGCATATTGTATGATATGAAGTAGGTAGATAGGAGAATTTCAGGACAGTAGAGTAGAGTGCAGCACCTAGTATACTATTGGTTAAAACAATCCTGACATCTTGAAGACCGGCGGCGGCGTGCCCTTCAAAGCCTACCATCGTGTTTATTTCCTTCTAACTGACACGAGTAAGACGACTCCCTAATCCCTATAACCCTAAACCCCAATCAATCCTTATATAGCCCCTAAACCTCAAACCCTAAACCCAAGCCCTATGAAGCCCCTTGTCAGGAGTTTACCTGAGCATACCCAGCCCCCAAGCCCCTAAAATCCCATGCAAACCCCCCGCAGCCTAAGCCCCTGAACCCTTTTACGTTCTCCCCCTTTCTGGCACTACTGCTGTTCCGCCCCTAAACTCTAAAAACCCCAAAGCCTATATGCGTTCTTCCCTTTAAGGGGCTGCTCGCCCCTGTTCTGCTCTGAGGTGCGGGTTGCCGAGGCAAAGGGCGCGCATGCCGTTCTCTTCGTCGATCGGAAAGAGTCCAACTTGCAGGCGTGGGGGGGGGACCCCTTAAACCCTTAAGCCCTTAGAGTCCTTAGAGCCCACACCCTGTTTTTGGTTGCAAAAATGAAAGGGCTCAGTGCTGGCAGGGAAGTTAGAGAAGCGTTGCTTGGGGCAAGGAATTGGAGTTGTTATAGTGGCTCAGTGACTTAGTGTACTACATTGCAATATATAGAAGCATGGTTATGGCCATGAGACACAGCACTTGTCGGAGCCACTGGAAGGCTGAAGACCTCTCAAGCATCATCCTGGGCGACGACGGCAACGGCGCCGGCATCACAACCCCGTCCATCCTCATCTCGCGGAAAGATGGAGAGCAACTCCTCAACGCTGCGGAGTATCTCGAAAGACCTTGTGTAAGCAACTTGTACTTTGTGAGCCGGGCCTGTTCATAACCCTGACTATGTCCTGCAGCTTTCGTGAGTATAGAACAGCCGGCAGATTGCCCCTCAGAACCGGCAAGGTACGGCGAGGTAATCCTCCAGCTCGCATGGAGCCTGCCAACCGACAACGTGGTCCAGCTGGACATGTGGATGAGTTCAGGCTCCCGGCCGAGCCTACACAGAAGGGAGGGGCTTGTGAAGTAAGAACCGGCCTCGGCCGTGATGGCTGTAAGAAGCGCATATGCCATAGAGAGAAGAGCATGGTCTCGTGGTAGTATCGTATAGTATTGTAGAGTATCAGAATGTTCTGTATAGTGTCTAGTTGTACTATCGTATTTTAAGGGCTTCCGTCCCTGAACATTTACTAGATGGGAGTTTCTCAAAATGGGAGGGGGGTACAGAGGCATTTTCAGGGGATTCCGCTGGTCCCTAAAAGAGATGGTCTGAGGAGAATATTGAGAAACTCCTAGGGGCAGTGGTGTGTAGTATACTATATACATCTAGGCCGAACTAGTACGGTGTATCTTCCACCACAATTATAGCTCGTTGGGCCTCCAAGCTTTCTAGGCACTCTTCGAGAATCCTGAAAACTTAGGCATGGCAAATCCTCTTTCGTTGCCTGAAGCCCTGTACACCAGTATAGTCTTGCACCTACTAAAACAGAATATTGAAGAGTATATGTTATATAGTCAAAAGTATACTTTTGTGTATGTAGATTAATATAGTATACTACATCGTATAGAAAAGTACTCATATATGTCCTCCAACTCACTGAACCATGGAGCGGCCTAGGGTTTAGAAGTGTAGGGTCACGTGGCTCTCACATTCCTATATAATGCCGTAAAGGACCCCTTTTACCCCCTTATAGTCAGCCACATCCCTTGGAGTCCCAGTTAGGCCGTCCTTTTTGAGAAACTCCCATCTAGAGGGTCCCGCTTAAAGGACTTGTGTAGAGGTTTTTTTTGAGAAGCACCCTCATGTTTCAGCCGTTCAGGAACATGCAATTCATGAGCGACTTTGCCGCCAAGCGGAGGGTGCTCAATGAGGTGCCGGGGCGGAGCGGAGCACTTGAACCCCCCCCCCCCCCGCGCGTGATTTCAAGGTTCAACATATCTGACGATCAATCTATACTAATTATACTATACTATACGCCACATAGAGGAGTATACTGAATACTAGACATCATAGAGTAGCAGACTACGCAGTTCATGATCTTCAAGCCGCACTATGCCATCTTCAGCTTGGAGACTGGCGGCAACTCCTCCCGCAGCTGCTGGGACAAGGAACATGCCTACTGTGCCGAGGAGACGCCTTGCAAGTAGTATGAACTAGTGTATAAAGAGAATTTTGTCTACAGTAAATAGGATAGACAATGTCTTGTATCAAGTATCTAGTATCTAGGATGTCCCGAAAGCATAGTGGATGTTATGCCCATACAGAAACAGGGACTATGCGTAGACAAGGAGTGTGCGTACATATACAGAGAGACGAACTAGACTACCTTATACTCGAGTACGTTTTTGTATGCAAAGGCACATGTTGCGATGCTTACCCAACAGCTGAAGTCCAGCATCTCAGTATTTGCGAGGGTTCTGCAGCTGCTGGACATCCTCTACACTCTATACTCGGTAAATGCTCTTCTTCAGTCTAGCACCATGAGCCGGCTCTCCAAGCACGCAACCCTAAACCCTAAGCCATCTTTCCGAGTCGCTCAAAATGCGGAGGAGGCAGATGGAGGGCATGTGAGCGGCAGGGAAGTCTTGGAGGAGGATGTGCGGCAATTTTGCCTGCACGAGATGACCCAGGAGCCCATGCTTCAAAACCTCGGGGCATTGGGAAACTTGCTGAACTGGACTATATCGAGACTTCACGCACACACACGCACATGCACACACTCTATCCCGGCTCTGTACTATTAGAATACTCTAGACTTTTGAAAGGTGTTGAGCCGTAAGAATCGTAAGACGTTTCAAATGCATCAAACCCGCAGTGCTCCAGTCACTGACACTAGAGGCTTGCATGGCCCTTGAGCTCTCCAGCCTTTCCCGGCCCTTCCCCATAAACCCTAGTGTCACTAGCCCCAAACCCGCGCAACCAGATGTACGTGTTTGGCAGGCTCCAAGATCACAGCGACCATCCCAGTATGCAGTGCCTTGGATTCCATAGACACCCGTGGTGTGAGTAGAGTATACTAGAGAGTAGAAGTACTAAGTCGTATACCAAATAGTATGTTGTAATGCAAACTGCGTAGTAAACATGCAGCGTAGTAGTCGTCGTCGTCGGAGTAGTAGTAGTAGTAGTAGTAGTAGTAGTAGTAGTAGTAGTAGTAGTAGTAGTAGTAGTAGTAGTAGTAGTAGTAGTAGTAGTAGTAGGAGTAGGAGTAGGAGTAGGAGTAGGAGTAGGAGTAGGAGTAGGAGTAGGAGTAGGAGTAGGAGTAGCAGCAGTAGTAGCAGTCGTAGCAGTCGTAGCAGTAGAGTAGTAGCAGCAGCAGTAGCAGTAGCAGAATTCGAGCGTTTCATCCGGGCAGCTTAGGCGAAGTACTGGGATTACATGGAGAGATTTGCAGCAAGGTGCCTGTTGGGCACCCGGTGGAGGGACACCACGTTCGGAGACACAATGTTCGGGGAGATGTGTTCATTCGGGCTCATGCGCGAACTGGGAATCGATGCAGATTCTGTTCGCCGTTGTGCCTGGGCTGTGATCATGTTTGAACCTTTGTAAAGTATGGTACAGTATGGTCTCCGGTAGAATGGAAGCTGTGGGGTGCGGGCTCTCGAAGCTTGTGTCTTTGCCAATTCTGTAGTCCCCAGGTGCTTTGGCAAGGACGGAGGTGGTGTTGCGCCAGCAACTGGAGGAGCAGGCCTGGTCTCCGAGCGCCATTCGTGTGAACGGATGGCGTTTTGCAGGCGACCCAAGCCCAGACCAGGTTTTCCGTGCAGCCTGTTCGGGCCTCGTCCATGCACCTTCACAATGCGACGAGACTCACGAGACCAGTGGCACGCTGTCCTTCCGTGATGTGGTCGATGCAGCTTTGACACTTGGCAACCTCACCCTTGCCATCCTGGACAAGGCAGCTGCGCTACACTCACTGCACACAAGCAGGCATGAAGTCAAGCAGAGTCGAGGTCCGAAGCCGGGCCCCCTGCGCACCCCGGATGTCCAGGACCTCGCCCCACATGTCCAGGTCCTCGCTTCTCAGCCCTCGAGCGAGCCTTCCTTGCCATCAACCCCAGCGACCACTGCTGTGACCGACCGGCCTTTCACCACAGCTCCAGGCATGGATGCAAACCACCAAGGATCCGTGCAGAAACCTTGGCGGCTGGATTCGCACTCCATGTTGCCCTTTGCGATTGGGGCTTCCTTGGGATTGCTTGCTATCCTGTCGTTCGCAGGCGGCTGGCTTCTCGGCTTTTTGCGTGACGCCCGGTCGCGTGGATTGGACGCATCTTCGGAGATGTCTGTTTATGACCTCCATCAGGACGCATGATCACCCAACACTGCTGGAATCATTGTACAGACTTGTGTACAGTCCACACACCGCAGGCCTGCACTGGTGCGTTTTAAAGCCCGGGAACCTCACTTGTAGCTGGTGCTTTGCGACCTGAGCAGAGTACGGGTACTGGTGATTAGCTACAGCTCCCGGCCAAAACAGTGGATGCGTGAGACGACAATGATGTATCCCACATGTCCGACAACCACCAGATGACAGTAGCTACGTCAGGGTACAAGCATTTTATGCCGTAGCATGTGCTGTGACCTATTATTTTCTATTCTGGACTCGAGTGAGAAGTAGAGTCAACGATGAGAGAGCAAGTTTGCGAAAGGTAAGAATCTAGTACAGCATGCTGTGTGTATGCAGCCGCAAAACGACTGTTCCAGGATACCAAACATCAGGGAAGACCTTGACGACTTAGTACTAAGATACTTCGGTTCTGTGCTAGGCTACTACGGTTTGGGGTCTGGCCACGGCGGGGGGGCGGGGTGGGGGTGGAAGATTCTGGGATACCAAGACCAGTTCAACGCCAGTACTCTAGCAATGAGGTCTAGCGTTCAGGTCTTTTCCAAGACGTTCTACTCACAGGAAGACTGGTCGAGCCTCTTGTGGGGGGGCAGCTTGGCTTTTCCCTGCGCCCGATTCGCTGCGTCGCCAACACTAAAAGGACAAAAAGACGCTCTGGCGTATTCGACACACGAAAGGGGGAACCTAACATTTCTCGAAAAAAGAAAAACAGCAAAAAGACGAACGAACCCCTCTCTTCAGGTGCAGGTTCGGGCGCTCGGAGTTTTGCTTTTTAATCGAGGGATGTTCTCAATATTTCTCTCTGAATAGTCGGTTGGGTTGTTGTAGAGAGATCATCAGGCTCCTTCTCAAGGCAATCTTTTGAGATCTCTGGAGTTTAGGGAGGTCTGATAAGGGGGGGGGGGTAGTTAGTGATAGAGCCAGGGATCTCGGGGTAGTATAAGGATCAGTGATTTAGAAGTGATACATAGACAACAATAGAAAACCAAAGATAACCAATAAAACCCAATAGAAAACCAATTAAAACCAACAGGAAACCTCGAAAACCAAGAAAAACCCATAAAACAAATAGAAAGCCAATAGATAAATAGAAAACCAACAGAAAACCAATAGAAAACCAATAATTCTATTGTTTTTTATTGTTTTTTAGTTGTCTTTATTGGTTTTTATTTGTTTTCTATTTTTCCTATTGGTTTTCCATTGGTTTTATTGGTTTTTCTTGGTTTTCTAGGTTCTCTATTGGTTTCAATTGGTTTTCTGTTGGATTTTGTTGGTTTTCAATTGTTTTTCTATTGGTTTTTATTGGTTTCTAGGCTTCCTATTGGTTTGAATTGGGTTTTATTGGTTTCCTATTGGTTGTCTATTGTTTTTTTGGTGTTTTTTT